>BGKB01000096.1:193993-273759 GCA_003116975.1 Aurantiochytrium sp. KH105
AGAAAGAAAGAAAGAAAGAAAGAAAGAAGGAAAGAAAGAAAGAAGGAAAGAAAGAAAGAAAGAAAGAAAGAAAGAAAGAAAGAAAGAAAGAAAGAAAGAAAGAAAGAAAGAAAGAAAGAAAGAAAGAATGAAAGAGTGAAAGAAAGAAAGAAAGAAAGAAAGAAAGAATGAATGAATGAATGAATGAATGAAAGAGTGAAAGAAAGAATGAAAGAGTGCGCGAGAAGCGCAAGAGAGAGAGAGCAGCGCGGCAGAGCGGAGAGCAAGGCGCAGGAGCAGCGAGCGGCAGCCCCGACGCGCAGGCGGAGCAGAGCGGCGAGGCAGGCAGGGCGAGCAGGCAGGCAGGCGGGCAGGCGGAGCGGCTGGGCGCGATGGCGGACTCGCAGTTTTCGGGCAAGCTGATTGGCGTCATCGGCGACGAGGACACCGTGACGGGCTTCCTGCTGGCCGGCGTGGGCGAGCGCACGTCCGCGGGGACGAACTTCCTCGTGGTGAAGAAGGAGACGCGGCCCGCCGAGGTCCTGCAGAAGTTCAAGGAGCTCACGGAGCGCGAGGACGTCGCCATTATCCTCATCAACCAGCACATTGCTAACCTCATCCGCCAGGAACTCGCAAAGTACACCAAGCTCGTGCCCACCGTGCTCGAGATTCCCTCCAAGGAGCACCCGTATGACCCCACCAAGGACCAGGTCCTCAAGCAGGTCAACCTTTTGCTGGGCGGCGAGTAAATCGCGTTTTTCGCGCGAAGAAGCATCTTGACCATGCACCCAACTATCCAAATCTAAGTTCATCCCCAAATAAATGCTGTTTGTATTTCCTTTCACGTCTTGCACAAATAAGTCTTTCCTTGTGTTCGATCTTCAACCGCCACGAATCAAAGGATTTTGTTTGAAATCAATTCATCATCATCGTGCAATATTCCCTGTCGCCGGCTCGGGCGCCCAAGCTCCCGACTCCAACCAACTTAATCTAGCCCCAGCCTCAGCTTGTCAAGTCCTAACTAATTGCCCACTCGCCTACTTCATTTGATTTTCGCGTCGCGCTTGTGCAAGCGCTGTCTCTCGAAAAGAGCAGCAAGAACAAAATGCACCCAACGCTCTCCAACTTGAAAGTAAACGGTTGTCTTTCGAAAACAGCAGCAAAAGCACATAATACACCCAATTCATAAATTCCCCTACCAACTGTAAACGTAAAGCACCCTACACCCCGCCCCGGAGTGCCGAGACTTTACAGAGAGTCCGCATCATCATCTTCTTCCGCCTCCTCATCGCCTTCGTCGCCTTCATCCCCGGCGCCCGAAGCGCCACCGAACCAGCTCGAAACGGGGCCCTTGATGGACTTGTCGAGAGGACCGCTTGCGTCCTCTCGAAACACTGCGTCCGGATCGGCGACAAGCTCACTACGATGCTCTAGTTCCCCGTGCTGTGCCTCCTGGCCATAGTCGTCGTCGTCCTCCTCCTCGTCGTCGTCGTTTTCACCTCCACCCAGAGAGCTGTCGTCTCCGCCCCAGTCCCCTGTAGAGGGAGACTCTGGACTCGCAGAGACATTGCCCGCCCGGCTCGATGTCGCCGCTGTTGGAGGAGAGAGCGCCATGGGCTTAGGCTCATGGCGATTCCCGCCGCCACTACCGCCGCCGCCGCCGCCGCCGCCGCCGCCCAGCAAATAGGAAAAGAAACCTCCGCCGCCGCTTGCCTCTTGCTCGCCAGAGCGAGCGAGCTCGAGTTCTCGCGGGCTAAAGTGCAGAATTGTCCCAATCACCGGCACAAGCTGCGACCGTTCGTCCGTGGGCGCCTGAAAGTACTTGATCATGACGTTCTTCAGATACTCTGAGTTTCCTCCAAGATTAGCGGCACCCGCGCCCTGCTCATTGGAGATTTGCAGATCACTCGACCGGCCGACCGTTCGCCGCAGGTCCTCGAGCTCGAACGTCTTGCGCTTCAGGTCTGCCGTTTGATCCGCAAGCTCCTGCTCCTTGGTTCGGAAAAGCACATTGGCTTCCTCGAGTCGTTTCTCCAAGGTGCGAATATGCGCGTCGCGTCGCGCTTGTGCCTGGGCTAATTGAACAAATTCGAACTCGCCGCTATTTTTTGCCTTCTCTTCGAGCTCCTCCGTCTGGCGGACCAGCTCCTCCTTGGCCTGTCGCGCAGCGGACTCGAGCGATGCGATTTCACGGTCCTTTTGCGCAATGAGCTGTCGTGCATTATCATTACGCGACTTGAGTTGCTTGCGCAGCTCCTGTACCTGGGTCTCCGCCTTGGACGCACGCTCTTCGTGGTCGGCCCGCGTCGCGGCGAGGGCATCCTCGTGGGCCTTGGTCGCAGCTTCGAGCTTGGCGGACGCCGCAACGACCTGCTCACTCAGGTCTTCCTTGGCGCGTAGAGCTGCCTCGAGCTCCTCGCGAAGTTCCTGAGCGGCGCGCGTGCCTTCTTCCAAGGATGTCTGCGCCTCTTGCGCCTCGCGCAAGTCCGCTTCCAGACTGCTGCTCCGCTGCTGCGCTTGCGCAAGCTGTTCCTGCGCCGCCTGGAGATCGCCACGCGACTTTTTCAAGGCTGCGCTGTTGCGTTGTTTGGTCTTGGTGAGTTCTTCAGAGACGCGCTTGAGCTCGGCTTCGGCCTGCTGCGCCTTTTCGATCTGCACACGAAGTGCAACCTCTTGAGCTCGCGAGGACTCCTCGTGCGTGCGAGATATGTGCTCGAGGCTTTCGCGTTGTTGCGCCTCGCGGTCCTCGAAATGTGCAAGGTCACGCTTGAGCTGGTTACGCTCCTCGTCGATCTTGGCGAGCTCTTCGCCCCGAGCTTCAAGCTCGGTGGCGAGTTCTGACGCCTGCGCTTTCAGTGCGCTTTGACTCGCAGAGAGCGCCTCACGTGTCGATTCGAGCTCTTCCCGATGTGCGTCGAGCGCCTCTTGTAACTTGCTCAGCTCACTTGCATCGACCATGGTCTCGCGTAACCGGGTCGCCTCCTCTTCCAGAGCGGCGACGCTTTGCTTTGCAGCTTCGGCCTCGGCTTTGGCCGTCTCCAAGGCCTCGACGCTCTGCTTCGTCTTGGCCTGAATGAGTTTTTTCGACTTGAGAAGAATTTCCTTCTTTTTCTCTTGAAAGGACGCTGCCATTTCTTCGCGCGCGGCCGCCAGATCCGCGGCAGCCTTTTGCTCAATTTCTTCACGCTCCGCGCGTACTTCCTCGAGACTCTTTTCCAAAGCGGACCTTGCCTCGAGCGCTGCTTGCAACTCCTCACGCACGTGCTCGCCTTGATCACCTGCAGCTCTGAGTTGCTCGACTTCCTCGGCTAGAGAAGCGCGCGCTTCTTCGGAGGCTTGCAAGGCCTCGATCTTCGCCTCGAGTTCCGCGACCTGTGCCTGTGAAGCCTCTTCGCCTTGCTGCGTGAGTTGTTCGAGCTGTTCTTCCAATCGCGTGCGTGCCTCGCTCGTTTCCCGCAAAAGCTCTTCCTTCTCATCAATCTGAGTCTGCAAAGCCTGTAGCTGGGTTTGGATCTCGGTCGACTGCATCTGGCCATTCTCCTTGAGCTCATCAACTTCTTGCAACAACGCGACTCGAGCTTGTTCAGATGATTGCAAGGCTCCATCGCGTTCGGCCAAAGCGCCTTCAAGAGCTTCGAGTTTGTCCTGGAGCTCTGTCTGAAGCTGCTGCGATGCTTCTGCGCTCTTCTCTGTGAGATCTTGAATCTGCTCTTCCAAACCGGATCGTGTCTGGTCAGCACTGCGCAGGAGATCATCTTTTTCTTGAATTTGATGGCGCAGCGCCTCCAATTGGGCTTGGAGCTCGTCTGTTTGCGTCTGACCAGCCTCCTGTAGTGCTTCAAGCTCTTGAGCAAGCGATGTTCGAGCCTGCTCAGCGTTCTGCAAGGCTTCGTCGCGGTCTGCGAGGGTGTCTTGTAGAGACTGGAGCTTCTCCTGCAAGTCTGCTTGATACTGCTGAACTGCCTCTTCGCCCTGTTGCGTGAGCTGCATGATCTGTTGATCTTTTTGCTCGACGTCGGCCTGCAAAGCCTCCAGTTTGGCTTGGAGCTCGTCTGTTTGCGTCTGACCAGTCTCTTGTAGTGCTTCAAGCTCTTGGGCAAGCGATGTCCGAGCCTGCTCAGCGTTCTGCAAGGCTTCGTCGCGGTCTGCGAGGGTGTCTTGTAGAGACTGGAGCTTCTCCTGCAAGTCTGCTTGATACTGCTGAACTGCCTCTTCGCCCTGTTGCGTGAGCTGCATGATCTGTTGGTCTTTTTGCTCGACGTCGGCCTGCAAAGCCTCCAGTTTGGCTTGGAGCTCGTCTGTTTGCGTCTGGCCAGTCTCCTGTAGTGCTTCAAGCTCTTGAGCAAGCGATGTTCGAGCCTGCTCAGCGTTCTGCAAGGCTTCGTCGCGGTCTGCGAGGGTGTCTTGAAGAGACTGAAGCTTCTCCTGCAAATCTGCCTGATGCTTTTGTGCGAGCTCCTCAGCCTGATGCAAAAGTTGCTTAACTTGTTCTTCCAAACCTGTGCGCAGTTCGCCCGCCTCCCGTAGCACCTCGTCTTTCTCTTCCATCGCGCTTTGCAGCGCGTCCAACTTGCTTTCATAGTCCTGAGCATGAGCGTTGCTAGCCTCTTTTAGATTTTCAATTTCTTGCGCGAGGGAAGAGCGAGCCTGCTCCGCTACATGCAAGGCTTCTCCCCGTTCGTCAAGAGAGCCCTGCATAGCCTGAAGCTTTTCTTGCAGGTCTGCTTGAAATTGACGCGTAGCTTCTTCGCCCCTTTCTGTGAGCCGATGGATATGCTCGTCTTTTTCCTCGAGAGCACTTTGCAAAGTCTCTAGCTGGGCTCGAAGCTGCTCCTCGACTTTCGCTCCATTCTCCCTGAGCTCCTCAAGTTCTTGCGAAAGCGATGTACGAGCCTTCTCGATATTCTGCATGGCTTCCTCGCGCTCAGCCAGCGACGTCTGCAGCGTTTCCATTCGTTCTTGAAAATCTACCCCTTGCTGCTGAAGCTGCTGGAGCTGATCTTCCAAGCTGGTCCGCGCTTCGATGGCCTCGCGCACTAGATCATCCTTTTCTTGCAATGCAGTCTGCAGAGTCTCGAGCCTGGAAGTAAGTTCCTTCGACTGCGCTTGACCATGCTGCTTGAGCTCTTCCATTTCTTGCGAAAGAGTCGCGCGGCTGCCTTCTGCAGTCTGAAGAGCCTCTTCGCGCTCCGCAAGCGCACTTTCCAACGACTGAACCCTTTCTTGCAAGTCCGTCTGGTACTGCTGCGCAGCGGACTCGCCTTGTTGCGTGAGTTGTTGAATCTCTCCATCCTTTTCCTGCACCGCAGTCTGCAGTGCCTCTAGCTTGGTCTGGAGCTCTTCAGAACGCGCCTGCCCTGCTTCCTTCAATTCCTCTAACTCTTGTGAAAGCGCTGCACGCGCCTGATCAGAATCTTGCAAGGCCTCATCGCGTTCTGCGAGCAACTTTTGCAACGGCTCGAGCTTTTCTTGCAAGCTCGACTCGTACTGTAGAGCGGCGGCCTCGCTCTGCTGAGTGAGTTGCTGCATCTGCTCTTCCAGATTGGAGCGCGTTTCGTCCGCGTCACGTAGACTGTCTTCCTTTTCTTGCATTGTAGTCTGCAGCGCCTCAAGTTTGGCCTGAAAATCTTCGAGTTGCGTCTGCGCGGCTGCTTTCATTTCATCAATCTCGTGCGAAAGCGAAGCGCGTGCTTGCTCGCCATCCTTCAAAGCCTCGTCACGTTCTGCCAGCGAGTCCTGCAGGGTCTGAAGTTTTTCTTGCAGCTCGGTCTGGTATTGCCGCGTTGCCTCTTCACCCTGCTCTGTGAGCTGACGGATTTGCTCCTGCAAGTCTGCCCGCGTCTCTTCTGCCTTTCGCAAGTTGTCCTCCTTCTCTTGCATTGCCGTCTCAAGGCTGTGCACCTGGTCATCAAGAGACGCTTTCGTTTGAGCAGCAGTTTCTAACTCCGCCTCGCGCTCGACCAAAGCTTTTTCGAGCGCTCCAAGTTTGTCTCCAAGCTCGCTCTGATACTTTTGCATGGTCTCTTCACCCTCTTGTGTGAGTTGCTGGATCTGTTCCTCCAAGGAGGAGCGCGCTTCGCCCAATGCCTGCTCCTTATCATGCGCGACTGCACGCAATGCTTCGAGCTCTTCCGTAAGCTCTTGCACCTGAGCTCGCGAGGCATCCTCTACCCTGACGAGACTCTCGGCATGCGAGGCGCAAGCCTGCTCGGAGGCCTCGAGAGCCTGTTGTGCGCTTTGTAGCGCCTCTTCGCGCTCTGCAAGTGTTGCTGTGAGCGCGTTGAGTTTCTCCTCGAACGCGGCAGACTGTACTTTTGACGCCTCCTCATTCTGCGCAGAGACCTTCTGGGCATGGTCCTCCAAGGCCGCGCGAGCGTCCGTGACTTCGGCCAACAATTGGTCCTTTTCGGCCGCTGAGGTTCGCAAGGTCTCTAGCTCGCCCTCGAGCGTCGTGCGCGCCTCGGTGAGTGTCTGGAGTTGCGCCTCGTGTCGCTCCTGTAGCTCTTGGATTTGGTGCTGCGCGCGGCTTTCGACCTCTTCAACTTTCGTGGCAAGTCGTCTTTCCTGGTCACTGAGACCATTTTCAAGCGCGCTTGAATGCTCTTCTTTCAACACCGAGATTCGGGACTCGAGCTCATCACGCTGCTGTGTCACAGAATCGAGACGGTCCGTGAGAGCGGCATACTCTTGGCGCAGGCTGTCGAGCTCGTTTTGCAACTCGCGGCTCGAATCGGTCAAGTGCACAGCGAGTCTACGTTCCTCGTCTGAAGCCTGGCTGACGAGATCCTCCGCCTTGGCTGCAGCCTCGCGCGTGTATCCAAGTCGCGATTGAAGGTCATGCTTCTCCTCCTCGAGGCTCTGGACATGCTCTTGAACCTTGTCAAGGGTGTCCCTGTATTCGGTCTCGTCCCTTTCGGCCTTGGCTCGAAGACGCTCCAGCTCGGCCGTTGTTTCTTCCAGAGTTTGGGCGGTTTGCTTAAGTTTTTCCATCTCGGTGGCTTGACTCTCCGAGCTGGCGCGGAGAGCTGCTAGGGCTTCGCGCTGGACGTCCGCCTCGGCAAGCTTTTGTTGCGCGCTTTCAAGCTCCTCTGAAAGAGCAGCAAGACGATCCTCCTTGGCATGTAAATTTTCGGAGAGTGCATCGAGTTCTTTTTTGTGGTCAAGGTTGACCTTTTCAAGGCGAGCGCGAAGATCGTCGACACATTCTGCATCCTGCTCGGCCTTGACGTTGGCCTTGTCGAGTTCATCTTGAAGAGCATCGAAGCGCTCCTGCTGTTCTGCGCTGTCTTGGAGAGCCACTTCGAGCTGACGCTGAGAGTGCTGACGCTGCACAGTGAGCTCCTCCATGTCCTGAAGTTGCTCCGCAAGAGAGGCTTCGGTGTCTTGATATTTACTTTCGAGTGCCTCAATCTTTTGCTGCGCCTCGTTGAGCTGATTCATGGACTCCTTCTCAAGAGCGATCTTTTCCTTTTCAAGGCGTTGGGCAAGCTCTTCTGCAGCTCGAAGCTGGTCAACGAGATCCTCGGAAGCTGCCTTGAGCGCGTGCTCATCTTGCTTGCGCATCTGCTCCTGGGTCATGTGCAACTGTTCTCGTTCGTGCGCCCAGGCATCGCGGGCATGCTGGAACGCGTCGGAGCCTTCGGTTGCACGTATCTCGGCTTCGGAGAGGGCGCGCTGGGCTGCTTCGAGCTCTGCCTTGACCGCTGCCGTGTCTTGACCAGCGGCATGAAGCTCGCGTCGTAATTCTTCAATGACTTCCTGGAGTTCGTCTTGCTCAGCGCGCTGCGAGGCAGCAATGCCATCTTCGTGCTCCTGCTGCGCAGAGAGTTTAGCGGCTAGATCTTCGCGCTCGCTCTCGAGCGTCGATACCTTGGCCTGTAGGTCCTCGCGTTCTGTCTCGACTTCCATGGCATGCGAGTGAGCATCGTGCAGTTTGCCCTTTACCGTATCCAGGGCGTCCTGAAGAGCCTGAATTTTGGCGCTCGAGTCGTCGGTGGCCTCCATCGCCGTCGAGGCTTGTGATGCTAGCTGAGACTCGGTATCTTCGAGGCGTGCCTGCATGGATTTGTTTTCCCTTTCCGCGCGATGCAGGGCCTCTTCGAGCTCGGCAATTTGCTCGAGTGCCGCAAGCTGCTTTTGGCGTTCCTGTTCGAGAGCGGTCTCTAGATCGGCGGTTGCTTCTGTGCTGTTCAGGTTGTCTGCGGCAGTTTCACGCACTTCATTTGCAGCGGCAAGCTTTTGTGTGAGTTCTTGAACATGTTCCTCGAGGCGTTGCTGATCCTGTGCGCGCTGCGTTGCCGCGGCGTCAAGCTCGTCCCGCTCCTTTTTCAGCTCTTTGCATTTTTGCAAGAGGGTCTTGAGCTTATCCTTGAGCTCGTCCGCGTTTGCATTGGACGCTTTACCTCCAGCTCCTCCTCCTGCTGCTGCTGCAGCAGCAGCAGCGCCAGCGCCAGGATTGGCTGCCGTAGCCTCATCGAGAGCCTTGGTGAGACGTTCGTTTTCGGCGCGGACCTCTTTGTGTTTGCTGAGAACCTTGACGAGCTGCGCCTTGAGCTTGGCGGCCTCGTCGCCGCCCTTCTGGCCGTTGGTTGCCGTTCCTGGCACGGTCTCTTCATTGCCGCCGCCGGCGCCAGCCGAGACCCCATCCCCGCTTTGCGCTGCCTGCTGCAGGCGATCGCGTTCGTCTTTGTACTCCTTGCACTTTTCGAGCACGGTCTTGAGCTTTTGCTTGAGCTGCTTTTGCTGAGCGACGGCGTCTTCCTTTTGCTTTGCCACTTCCTCCTGGAGCGTCTGCGCCTGGGCCCGGTAGTGCGCCGCCGTGGCTGCGGCGTCGTCGCTGGCCTTGAGCATCTCGTTCTCCTCGCGCAGGGCCTCGAGCGCGCCGCTCAGCTCGTCGAGCCGGCGCCGCAGCTCCTCCTCGGGGCCGGTCGTCGTCCCTTTGACGCCATCTCGCGACCCCGTTTCCGAGGAGCTCGCGGCGGCCGCCGCCGCGGCGCCGCTCACGGACTTGGCCGCCTGCTGCGCCTGCGCGCGCACGCGCTCCAGCTGCGACCACATCGCCGCGGCGAGCTCCAGGTCACCGAGCGCTCGTAACGCAACCTCGTTTGTTTGTTTGCTTGCTTGCTTGCTTGCTTGCTTGCTTTGGCTTGCTTGCTTGTTTGGGTTTCGCAAATCGACGGGTATACACAGACAGTGCAGCAAAAGTATACGATCGATCCCAGGTCTCGAGTTGTGCATGCTCCAAGTTCAAGGATGGGCGCGGGGACACCGCAGGCGGTTTGGCATCGCGTCGCCTGCGCGTTGGACTGCGGAGCCAAGGGCGCATTCTGCCCTGATGGATGAAAGGATGGATGTGTGCATGCATCATGACGAAGGAGTAAAATCGAGCCAACAGCTGACAGAAACGTTGGACATGCGAACAAGTGGAGACAAGAAGACGAAGACCAGAGCAAGAGGGAAATGGGAAAAATAGTCAGATACGTTCAGAGTTCTGGCTGGAGTGCAGGCATGCGAGCGCACTCGTCCTATGTCACCTCACAGGTGAGAGGGAGAAGCTCGTAATGCTGGGTAGGGAACAGGATCAACTACAACGAGACGAAACGACCGTGGCCGTCAGCTTTTCATGGGCGCTAGACCCATCTTGTTGGACTCGGTGTCACTAGAACGGGAGGTCTGCGTTGCGCGAGCTAGTCTGGCCGAAACATCGCGTGCGACGCGAACAAGTGAGTCAGGAACTTTGCCTGAGACTCGATCTTTGGGTCCGTCACTTGAAGCCTTGCCAGAGCTCTCGCTGGCGCTTGGCCTCTTGAAGCCATTCTTCACGCGGGAAGAACCGACCTGGAGCGAGATGTCAGGAATACTCGCCATGCGCTCGTGCTGCGAAGGTCGTGCCAGCTGGATCTCCTCCGTATGGTAGTAATGAATGTGTAGGATACGGGGAAGGAAACAAATGGCGAGAATTGACATGTTGGTAAGAAAGACCACAATGGAATTGAGCGCATAGCGCAGATCAGGCTGGTCAAAGTACACCCATAAAAGAGGCACTATGAGCACTGGGACAACGATGCTGGCGGCGAGCACGAAGCGCAGCTCGCGGGCCTCGCTCAGGATACGATTGATGTCCTTGTCTTCATTGGCCTTGCAAAGGCCAAACACGAGCAAGGCGCCGTGGTTGATGAGGACGAGCCCCGCAAAGATCCACGCACTGTCCGAGGTGCACACGTTGACCATTTGCGATTCCCCGACGCGATGTTCCAGTGAGAGCGGGTCAAAGATGGTCCAGATGATGAGGATGAGAAGATCAATGAGCACCACGAGGATGGACCCGAGGGCGAGATTGCGGCGCACGTTTTTGCGAACCTTCATGTAGCGGTTATTGAAGATTTTGTGAGCCCGCCAGAGCTTGCCAATGATACCGGAGAAGGTGATGGCAAAACCAAGCGTGTACGTCCAGGAGGTGGCCTGACATGCTTTGCTCGATGGGACGGCAAAGAGCAAAATCGTCACGGTCGAGACCGTCGTTCCAAAGAGAATCATGAGGAGCAGGTCGCTCTGGCCAATGAGCACGATACGATGAAATCGATGCTTGTACTGCCATAGAATCAGCAAAAAGATGGTGACATATGAAATGGATGCAAGCGCGATCCCCACGTGCTGCATTTGTTCCGAGACGAAGATGGCGTCGCTCCCAAGCTCGGCCTCGATATCGATAAAGAGCTTCTCGCTCCTCACGAGAAGAACCGTTTCTTCGTCTGTCAATGGTGTCACCTGGGCGACGAGTGTTACCTTGTACGTGCCATTGTTCAGCTCGAGGCGCGCCAAGAGGTCGCCATTCGCGTCCACGACGGGCGTGCCCGTAACGCAGGAGGCAGACTCCATGCAAACTGCGTACTGTGAGGCGTAAACCTCGAGATTGTCCATATCTGCAACCACGTCCACTGTTTTTGTCGTTGATGACGCGCCGGAGGACGACGAAGAAGTGGCTGTCTCGCCCTGCTCCGAGGAGGAGACCGAAACTTCGTTTGCGCTCGCCGTGTCCGCAAAGCCCACCTCGCTGCAATTGACGGTTTCCCACGAGGCCGCTTCGTCGATTCGGTAAACGCATGAACGCGACGTGTTGACGCCTTCGAGCATGCCGGTCACCTCTATGGTGTTCCAGCTCAACTCGGGTTGCTTCGTGGGAGCCACGGTTGGAGACCCTGTGGTCGCCTTGGTGGGGAATGAAGTTGGTGATGGTGTCGTCGCCTTTGTAGGGAAAGAAGTTGGAGCTTTTGTGGTAGGTAATGGAGTTGGTGCTTTGGTTGGGAACGGGGTTGGCGCATCCGTGGGCCTGAGAGTAGGCTTCAAGGTCGGCTCGGGCGTCGGCTCAGGCGTAGTAGGTTCGAGCGTTGGCTGTGGCGTGGGCTGTGGCGTGGGCTCTGGCGTAGACTCTGGCTCCAAGGGCGGCGACGTGGTCGCCGTCGGGTACGGTGTAGGCTCCGTCGGCAAGGGCGTGGGCGCCGGCGTCTCCTCCGCCGCTTCCGCAGCCGTCAGCTCGGGCGTGGGCGCCAGCGTCGCGGTCGCCTCCGTCCCATTGACGCCCTGCGCCGCCGCCATCTGCAGCACGGCCAGCAGCACGGCCAGCAGCGCCGCCAGCGAGGCGGCCGCGCCGCGCGCCATCCTCCCTCGCCCGCGGCCGCCGGCCCGTTGCGGTACTGCCGCCCTCCTCCGCCGGCCCGGTCTCGGACTCGGTCTCGGACCGCGGCACGTGACCGCTCGTGCGTGGTCGGTCAGGTCGCACTCGCGGTCAGTCGGGTCGCTCTCGCGCCGCGCCTGTGGCCGCCCGCCAGCTACGGCCGGCTCCGACCGGACGAGGCCTGGCGCGGTCGCGACGGCGCGGCGCGGCGCGGCGTCGAGGCGGCGACGAGGTGCAGGGAGGCGAGCTGAGGCGAGCTGAGCTGCGGTGCGATGAGATGAGATGAGATGAGATCGAATGGAATGGAATGGGATGGAATGGATGAGACGAGATGGACTCGACCTCGCGCACGTGCCAGGCTGCCGCGCGAAAGTGGACTCCGTCCGCTCGCTTGGGCTGGGGCCGCGGAGCAGACGAGCGCGCGGAGGACCCGTCCGTCCCGCGGCGGCGGCCGGGCCTGGCTGGAGAGGAGAGCGAGCGTGCGTTCGTGCGTTAGGGTCTTGCTTGCCTGCCTGCCTCTTGCCTTGCTTGCGCCCGCACTCGCCGCACCTCGGAAAGACGGCTACGAGATAGTGAGGCCAGGGCACGCGCGGCACGTGCACCCCGTGGGGCCGCGCCTGTGCCAGCGCTGCTGCCAGCACCGACTGCCTGTCTGTCTGCGGCGGCGGCGATGCGCGCGGCGCCTGCCTGTCAGCCTGTCAGCCTGCCTGCCTGCCTGCGCTGCTTGTGCGCGCTCCGACGGTCGGTCGGCGGCCGGCTGAAGGGCGAGATGAATGATGGATGATGCCGCAGGAAAGGACCAGCTGCAGATAGCGGGCGACACGCGACCAGCTTCCGCCGGCGCTGCTCCTGCGGCGCGAGGAGCTCGACGCGGGCTGACGGGACGAGCACGCAGCAGCTCGACGCGGGCGGCGCAGGCTGGCGGTCTGGCGCGCCTCCCTGCCGGGCGGAGCGGCAGGACCTGCGCTGGTGCTGCTCTTGCTGCTTCTTCTTCCACGGCATTAGTTGTGCACGCGCGCTGTCTTCTTTCTCTCCCGACTTACTATGGTGATGTCGCACCGCTGCCACTGGCATGTGCAAAAAGTGGTGCACGCCGCGCCGCCACCACCAACTTGCTGGCGACGCACGCTGCTGCAGATGCTGCACCGCGCCGACCCAGGCAGCCTGGCAGCCAGGCCGGCACCGCCGGAAGGGAGGAGGCGAGCTTTTCGGTGAAAGGGAGAGGCAGGGAGACGGGTGATGGTGATGGATGTGACTCAACAGACGGGAGGGAGCAGCACTGCACGTCCGGACCCACGAGCATCCTCCGGACGGGGGGAGGCAAGATGGAGATTCGCTCTTGGTTGGCGACGGCCTACTTGGTTGTTCATGTTCTTGTTGTAGTAGTTGTTGGTTGTAGTAGGTCTGCATGTTGGTGAGTATCTCAGCCTGGCTGGCATGCTTGCACGTGCTACGGGCTGCTTGCACATGGCATGACGCTCGCTGCACCGCACTGCACTGCGATGCGATGCGATGAAAGGATGCCTTCTTAAATGTCCCTGCGACTGCTGGAACAGGCCCTCGCTTGTCCGAAGTAAGAGTGCTGTGCTGTGACGACGCCAAACGCGTACTACGTGCACACGAAGAAAACGGTGAAGCCGACTGGAAGGAGCGGAGATTCGCCCTGCGCGCGTTGTAAATCGGGATAGAGGGTGGTGTTGGGTGATGCTTGCATGCATGGTATTTGATGCCACCATAAAAGATTCCCGAGAATTGCACACACTGACACAAGGAGGACCGCCTGTCGGGACAAAAGTGGGCAAGGTGGGACGGGAAACACTTGCGGTCAGCAGCCGAGGAGTTGGTTGACGAGCAAACTGGTTTGCAAGGCAACGATGCCCGTCTTTGGATAGTCCGAAAAGATGCCAATATGTCTCGAGCTCGCACCTCAAAGGGCTCAATCAAGTCTGTATACTTGTATGAGGAGATTCATACGTTTGTGCAGCGCGCCCAGACGATCACCGAATGATGCCCAAATGGAAAGGACGGCCAATGCGGCTCGCACCTCAAAGGGCTCAATCAAGTCTGTATACTTGTGTGAGGAGAGTCATACATTTGCGAAGCGCGCCCAGACGATCACCGAATGATGCCCAAATGAAAAGGACGGATAGGGGGCCAATGCGGCTCGCACCTCAACGGGCTCAATCAAGTCTGTATACTTGTGTAAAGAGATTCATGGATCCGTGTGCACGCAGATGATCATAGAATGATGTCAGAGATGAAAGTCCAAGAACACGACTCGAGCTCGGAAGAGAGCTGCTTTTGGGGAGAAAACGTATTTTCAGCGTACTGCGACTCGTTCACTCAATCTCGTGTCCGAGGTGAACAATTTGCATGCAAAGAATCATGCACGCCGACAGGCGAAGATGATCGTTTCGCGGAAAGGGTTCCCTTGCTCCGTCTTTTGTGCAAAGATGAACGGAGAAGTGTTCTATGGTAGTTGTTCTGTTATTCTGCTTCTCGCTCTCGTGACAAAGTTGCCCTCATAATATCCACAACAACAATCACGAGGACGACGGTATACTTGACGATCGTCCGCACATCTGCTCGACACAGTCTCGTTCCGTGTGAAAAACAACCAACGAGGTCCACCCACTCATTCATGGGTCCAGAAACACTCCCCCGCCCGCGCAGAGCGGAACCGCGCATAACCCGCGCCAGCTTGGCTTTTCCATTTTCTTCGCACCTCAAGGTGCGACGACACTCACTCAGGGTCCGTCTGACTCTTCGTCTTTCCGCGCCCCTGGCCTCCAGTCCACGCTCGCTCCAGTCGCGGCCATCCTCTGCCAGCACGATTCTGCATCCGCCCCCATCTCCCCTTTCCCCCCGTCGTCGTCATCACCGTCCTCGCCCGCGCTGCCGAGCCCGTCCATCTGGACCGCGACATACGCCGTCTCAACCCAGTAGTCACCCACATACCGGAGGCGACTTCAGGCAGCCCGAGGATATCCTGGGCGCCGCCGCCCTCGCGCCAGGATATCCTCGGCCGGGGCGCCCTCCGTGAGGATATCCTGGGCGGCGTCTTTTCCGCGCGGCTTTTCAAAAAGCCACGGAGGGGGCGCCGAGCCTCGAGACTCGCCGCAACAAAGCCGCATCGAGCGAGCGAGCGAGCGCGGGCGGCGCGCGAGGGACCCGGCTTCGGCGGCTCCGGCGGCGGACGGGCGCGGCTGCGCGGCTGCGCGGCGCGGCGCGGGCCTCCGCGCGGCGCGGGGGCGAGACGCGGCGCAGGAGCGGCGCGGCGCGGTTCTTTGTGTCTCTCTCCGCGGGCAGCGATCGCATCGAGCGATCAGATCAGATTGACCGCGAGCGCGGCGACCACGACGACGAGCGGACGCCGCGCAGCCCGACGCGGGACGCGCAGCCGCCGCGGCGAAGGCGCGCGGGAGCTCGCGGAGACGCGCGGGGAGAGCGGCCGCGCGGCGCGGGGTCGCAAGGTGCAGCGGCGTCGGCGAGAACCGCCTGAATCGCCGCGCGAGAGCCTCGAGGCGCAAGGGTGGTGAAGCAGGCAGGCGCTGGCTTCGTCACCGGCGTGTGGAACAAGTCCTCGTGCGAGCACGGGTCGTCGGAGGCGGCCGCTGTAGAGCGGGCCGGCGCCGAGGCCGGCGCAGACCGGGCGTTTCGCCTTGCGAGGTCGCGGGGTCGCAGCGCAAAGTCGTCGAGCAGGCAGCAACCGAGGGCGCCGGCGAAGAACCGGAGGAATGTCGTCCAACGCGTCACCCTCGATGCCGGGCGCCAACCACCTTCCGGATCAGCCGCAGGAACCCCGCGGGAAACCGCTCACGGAACTCACACTGGGACAGAGGGTGTTGTCGGCATCTGTAGGTGCCCTGCTGACGTCCATGCTTGTGACCCCGCTCGATGTCGTCAAGACCAGACTTCAGGCGCAAGCACAGCATTTCGACCACGCGGATGTCAAGTCACCTGCATCTTGCGTGCGATGCACGCACTATCAGTTTAGCAACGGGCTCCTGGACGTGATGCTTCCCAAGGAAACCGTGAACCACACGTTACGCGAGTGCCCGTACCATTTGCACAATACGGCTGACGCCCTGTACAAAATCACGAAACACGAGGGCGTTGGCGCTCTGTACAATGGCCTGCGGCCTAGCCTCATCATGGCCGTTCCATCCACGGTGCTATACTTTTCTAGCTACGACTACTTGCGCAACACGTTGGGCCAGGACTTCAACATGAAGCCAACCGTTGCAGCCCTCGTGGCCGGAAGCTCGGCACGAATGCTTGCGGCAACTGTCATTTCTCCGCTCGAACTCGTGCGAACAAAAATGCAGGCGAGTAACGTTCCGCAGACAATGCTGCACCTCGTCAGGACACAGATTGAGCGCAAGGGCGTGACCTCGCTCTGGCAAGGCCTTTCGCCGACACTCTTTCGCGATGTGCCGTTTTCGGCCATTTATTGGGCCGTTGTGGAGCGCAGCAAAACCACATACCGTCCGGGAATTGCAAAGTGGCTTCATCGCCAGTATGGACCGACGAATGCTTTGGAAGAGTTCACGGTCTCTTTTTTCTCTGGAGCCACTGGTGGCATGGTAGCGGCAACGCTCACCAATCCCTTTGACGTCATCAAGACGCGCCGCCAGGTCTTCGACTACTCCCCAGACATTTCGCCCGAAGTGTTACGAAAGGAGGCTTCTTCAATCAACATTGCACGCAAGATTTTGAATACTGAAGGTGCGGCTGGTTTCATGGTCGGTCTCACGCCACGTCTCGCAAAAACCATTCCAGCTTGCGCGATTATGCTCAGTTCTTACGAAGCGAGCAAGCGTCTTTTTGCCAACATGTCATAGTACCGCCGTCCTTGCATTGTATCCCGCCCCGTAATGGCCCCACCGAAGCGCGGGCCAAGACCATGCTTCTGACCAAAAACATAAATCTAAAAGGACCGACTGCACGAACCAACACACATGCTATAGTTAGCCAGCCTACTCCGTAGGACTTTGTCACATGAGACTTTGTCATAAGAGAATTAACCTGAGATCTAGCCACAAAAGGACAAAAAGAAATTGGAAATAACCTTCACCTCATCTTTAAAGGAAGTGACGCTTTCGTGTTGCGACGCCATCCTCTCGTTTTCTTCCTCTTTTAGCCGTTATGAAAGACTCCCATCACTGCACCGAAAGGACATTGCAAGCTTGACTCGTGTGCCAAGCCACCGAAAATAAAGGATTTTTTGCATCTTCTGCAGAAAACGTGAAATGCAAGCGCGTCAGAACATAACCCTCGCTCATTACAAATGCACAAATTTAGTTTGCCTTTAGCGGTTCCTGAATAGCCACCATGGTAAAGTTTGCTCCCGGAGCCACAATCATTTCGTAGTTGCGTGTCTTGAGTCGGAGGCATTCCACCTCATTCTATTCCATGCGAGGCATTGTCAGTTTTCTCATCGTCCCGTGCCTTCTCCTTCTCCTTCTCTTTCTCCGAGGGGAAGGGGGGAGGAATGTGGTCATGAGGAAAGAAGAGTTTTAACTTACGTTGGGTGGAGCAAGCATGTCTTGGCAGCCCTGTGAGCAGTGGTTTACAAGATTTGCTACGGTCCCGGCAAGCTGTACGCACTTGCGGTAGCCACCATCTCCTTCTTCACTGGGCCAGCCTTCATACCGCAGCACAATACCATCCTTGTTGAACACCACGTAGCGCGTGACGTTCTCAATGGCCATGACCCGCTTGATGACCTCGTCTACCTCATTGCCGGGCTGCCCGCTTGTCGTCTGCACACAATGTTAGCCTCGTCGTCCCGCTCGCACGGACAAGAAAAAGTAGAGCGAGCTCACAGGCACGTACCATCTTCTTCTCTCCTTTTCGAGCGAGCAGTCGCTTGCCTCGAAGAACTCCTCTCTCTTGCGCTCTCGCACGCGCCAAAACTATTGCCGCTGCGCGCTGCGCGTTTGGTCCACGCCGTCTCGCTCGCAATTCTTCTGGCTTCACATGCTCTGGGCGTGAAGACCGTTGAGCGTTCCAAAGGTGCCAGCTCGTGAACCTCTTGATCCACCATCGCGATTGGGAGGGAGCCTAAACGTCTCGTCACAGCTTATTGTAGGCTCGGGCCCAGTCGCATTTTCGAATGACGCAGCTCTTGCAAAAGTCAAGTCTCGTCTCGTCTCGTCTCATCTCGTCACGTCCGCCGTTCGTGGATCAAGCCGAGCTTTGTGAAAGAAAAAAAGCTGGAATTCCAATCCTAGGCTCACCGACGTTGACTTGACTAGGCCACTACTAACTTATAAGTAGTAATGAGGTTCGTGAACGGATAAATGACATTACTCTTCTTGCGATTCGACCTTGGGTAGCCGCACCTTGTGCACTGCACGCGCTCGCGGACTCTGGTGAACAAACGGGGGTCGTTTGGACCTGCTGCTGCCGCGCGCGAGGCGGGCTCCGGGATGCCTCACGGACGCAGGTCGAGGCCGGGGCCTGGCGCTGCGAAGCCGCCGCTCAAATTGCCCGTGCTCCGACAGCACGCTGCAAGCGTCACGAATGTAGAGCTCGAAGTACCCGCGTGGCAACGCGCAGACGCAGCGCAAAAACAGGGCAGAGCACGACGCTTGAAGGTGGCCCAGCGCATGCTCGACAACTCGTACGAGAATCAGCATGAACGGAAATTATCCAACGCAGACAGGATCACCATGCTCCGACGTGCTAAAATGCGCAGGGCGCGTGAGCTCGACAAGGAATCCCTCGAGTTGCAGCGAGTAGCAGAACTTGACGAAATTATCCGCAAAGGTCGACAAGCTGCCGCAGAAGCCATTCAGCGTGCCGAACGTCAAATTGTGCCAGCCCTGCTTGACGCGAGTAAAACCTCTGTCATGCTCACCAAAGGTCCGAGTCTCCACGCTGGCACATACCGAAACGTCTCCGAGGTGCAAGACTACCTCAACTCTTTTCGATCTGACTTTGGCAACGATGAGATGGATGATCTTCAGCCGCCCGCCTTTTTATTCTCCCAAGAGGATGCTCTCAATGTCCCGGCACAAGACGATTCTGATCTCGACGATACCGGCGAGTCCCAAGGTGGCATTTTTGGACTCACCCAGGCAATGGCCAGTCCAGGATCTGGACCTGCGGTACCCTCAACCCAGGGTCTGGGTCACTTTGCCGGTGGAGACGAGCTTGCTCAAGCATCCAATGACTCGCGTCTCGAAATTGCTCGTGAAGGACAACAACATACGCAGTCTCTGGACGCTTCAAAGGCGCCGGCCTACTCAAACCAAGGAAAGTCGTATCGCAAGTTTCGCAGGCTTGAGATGGAAAGGGTGCATAAACCCAGTGCAGTCGCGCGAGGTCCGGCAGCGACGGCACCGGACACCCGCGTTCCACGCATTGGCCGCACGCCACATTTGCCAGAAAACACCAAGCTCATTGCGATTGAATTTGACATTCTCAAAGAAATCTCAGTGCGCGAAGAGCTTGTGAACATTTCTCGCAAATGCTTTGTTCGTCTCGTGGACACAGTGGAAATTCTTCGGGACCTCCGCCTCAAAATTGATGAAATGCGCTTCACTCGACGTCATATTCCACCTGCAATTGACGCAAACGCGGGAAAGAAGAACGACTCGCCAAAGCTGGATCCCCGCATGGTGAAAAGACAACTTATTGCGACGCTCGTTGCGCAAAAGCAGCGACTTATTGAAATGCAGACCGAGCTCAGGGGTGAGCTTGTTCGGCTTCGTGCGTCAACGAGCAAAGTTGCAAGTGCCATTCAGCAATGGCGCAAGGCCGTGCGCGCGGAGGAAAATCGTCTTGAGCTTGATGCGAGCTTTCCCATATTCGACTGGTTCGGCGTGAACTACCTTGTTAAAATGCAGACCGACATGAGCTTTTTGGATGGTAAAACTGATCCCCGCGTCGAAAGGGATGAGCACGGTAAAACTTTGACGGCACGCCGCGGGGTGAAGCAGAAGATAACTCGAGCTTCTCTCAAGCAAGATAGTTGCGTTTCTCTCAAGGCACTCGAGGACAAGTCCAAAAGCTCGTCGAGACAGCTTCAGTACACGGCAAGCATTGCCTTCGAGACACCTGCGCACATTCTCGTCGGCAAGTGGATCGGTTTCGCTCCAGACGGGAATCCACTCTTACTCCCGCCCAAGGGCCATGACCCTCTTGCCGACCTTGAACGCTGGACAAAGCTAGAGGACGAGCGCCAGGTGGCCCAACGCCAGGCGGATATGCGCAAACAAATCTTTTTCGGGTTGCAAACCGGCAAGACTGCGTTGGAGATCTTTGAGGCCGCTTCTGGAGACACCAGGCACGCGCCCGCCTCGGAACAGAGTCGGGGTGCGGTCATGACTTCTTTTCGTGCTGGGGCAGGACGGCGTGGTCTCACGATTATAATCCATCGCTCGCCCTCCGACTCCGCACAGGACGATGTTGACAAGAGCAGGCCCCTTTCTGCTCGAGGATATCATGACGCGGAGCGCCCGCGATTTGCCGGTCTCGGCCGTTTTCTGGTTTCGCCACGGTTTCAGCAAGATAATGCCGACGACGATGACGACGACGACGACGACGATGTCGATGATGAAGCGAGCGGTAAGAAAGCCGAAACGCAAAATGCATCGTCCGGAGAGAATTCTACATCATCATCTTCGGCAGCAGCAGCAGCGGCGGCAGCAGCAGCAGCCGCAACAAAACGTGTCGTACCTGCGAGCAGGCAACAAAGAGCACCCCTTCAGCCGAACGAATTTCCTGAAACGCGGGGGCGCGCATTCGATTTAGCCTTGGCCCCCCAAGATCAACCACTCGTGAGTTGTGTCAAGGATCCAAGCGTTGGAGCAGCATTTTCCGCAATCGCCTCGGATATTGTCAAAGAAAGCGCAGCCATCGAAGAGTGGAAGCTTGAAAAGGCTCGCGAGCAGCAGCGCAAGCTACAAGCATATGACCCGGTGGCCAACACGGCGGCGCGCGGAGGCCGCGACGAGGCGCTAGATCGCTACTTGGCCAAGCAAGCCGAGCCAGAGGACCGCGAGTCGTTGCGCAAGCGTGCGGAAGACACTTCCGAACGAGAAACCTCCCAGCCCACAGTCCAGGGAGGGACGCTCACAACTGACACCATAGCAAGCGATGCCAAGACCAAGACTCGAAGCGAGCATGGCAGTGTAGACCTCGAAGAGCAGCATCTCTTGCGTACTCGAGGGTTTATTCGCAATCCAGAGGTAAGACGGGCCATTTCCCGTATTGACACGAGCGCAGTAGAGGCGAACCGAGCGGAACGCATGCGACTTGAAAGGGAGCTGTCGCATCTTGGACCAGCGAGACCCTCAATGACGCCAGAGCAGGCGCAAGCGCGCAAGGAGCTCGAGCTCAAGCTGAGCATTTTGCGAAGCGGCGTCTCGAGCAAAGTTTTCAATCGCAGACTTTTAGACCTGGATGAAAGCGAAGTGCGGGCTGCCGCGCAAGCCCAAGCTCAGGCAGAAAGAGCAGCGACGCGAGTCCAGTCGATCGCGCGGATGCACCTGGGGCGAAAGAGCTACCTGGACCTTCTCGATGATGAAAAATATCTTCAAAAGCTCTCGCAAGAAGAAATGATGGAGCGCAGCGTCGAGGACGTGGCTGCGACGATGATCCAAATGCACTTTCGAGGATTCTTTTGCCGAAAAGAGTGTCAGCTGCGTGAGGCAACACGGCTAATGAACGAAGAGGCAGAGCGCAAAGCGCGGGAGGAGACAATGCAAGAGGAACTCGAGCGACGCAAGGTCGAAGAGATCCGTGAGCGGGGCCGTCAACGTCGACTCGAACTAGCCCAGGCCAAAGAGGCTCGCGCAAAGCAGGACGCACTCGACGCCGCCGAGAAAGCTCAGGCTGCACGCACCATTTCTCGCAGTATCAAATTACATGTTGACCACAGTCGCCAAAAGCAGCTTGCGCTGCGAAAGCTTCAAGAGACACGGCAGGACAAGGCCGCGATCGTCATTCAGGCGCAAACGAGGGGCTTGCTTGTGCGCCTTCACGCCGCAACCCTGCATGCAAGAGAACGACAGCGTCGACGAGGCGAAGAGGCAAGGCGTCATGCGCGAGAAGAATACGCGCAATTGTATGCCTCGACGCCCCGTGATGAAAACGACTTGAAGTGAGGCGTATCAACAAATTCCGCATTTGAACCGTAGAGCGCTTAATTTTTTTGTTTATTTTCCCACAAAGAACGAGTGACGAAGCAAATCTCTCATGCTGATGCGCTCATTTGGATTGCCAACAAGGCACTTGCTCACGGCATCCCTTGCCGCCTCGACTTCAGAGAGTGTGCCGTTCAAACCTTCGACATATTCTGCCTCAGATTGCTGCCTGATACGCTCGAGACGTCCTTGATCTAGCGCCAGCCAGTCCATGAGCTCCGCTTTGTCTCCTATATCGATCAAGTTGTTGTTTCTCTCGTCGAGCAAAAAGAGGTGTGTGCCCGAAAGTAACTGATACAGGAGAACTCCGAATCCCCAGACATCCATGGCCGCAGAAGCTCGTAGCGTTTGGTCAGCGTTTTCTCTATTGCGAAGATGCCAACGAGCCACTTCAGGTGCAGCATAGCCGAGACTGACTTTCTTTGTCACAGGATCGCCAAAAATGGCCGAGGCATCCAAATCAATCAGCTGCCAGTCTTCGTCCTCTGCAGACCTTGCGTCGCGTGACGATGCACGCCACGCTTCCGAAACATAGAGTCCGCTTGGATTCGTTGCAAAAGTCGAGGACCGAGAGCTTGACATACGGACAGCATTGCGAGGCTCGACATCTCCGTGGATGCGTCCGCTTTCGTGCAGTTCCAAAAGGCTTTCTGCGAGCTTTTGTGCAATATGCCGTGCTTTTTGCAGATTGCGTCCCGCAAAGCGCTCCGCACTCATGGCCTGAGAAAGTGTACGCGATCCTCGTGGCATGACCAAGCAGAGCTTCTCTTCGTGGTCGCGTCTTGCTTGAGCATCCTCGGGCCACAGCAGCTGCACGCAGCCCCTTGTTGGTGTTTCGCGGGCCTTGATCTCGCGATCAAATTGCTCTCGTCTGCGCATAATTTTGAGCGCTACAGGACGATCGCTCGCCAAGACATCAGTCGCGAAGCGCACGACGCATGTTCCGGATTCGTACTCCGGCGGGCCCTCGGAGATGAGATATCGGCCCAAAAAGGTGCCGTATGTCATGGCCCAACGTCGAGTATTACGGTTCGTGCGCGCAAGGGAGCGAACTGAACGTCCCATTCTATCTTCTGCGTTCATGAGTCGCAGGCCCTGATCCGGGGGAAGGTGCGCAAAGATGAAATCTCTGCAAAATTCTTCGGGAAGCGCATGCTCCGCGCCCCGAGGTCGGCACTGCAACAAGGCGTGCAAGATGGGGATTTGGTGCTCCTCTGGGATGTTCTCGCCCTCTTCCGTTTGCAGCCACAGCCTGTAGCCTCCAAAATAATCTGTCAGTGGGTCGTCCGGGATGACAGCCAGGTATAGGAACACTGCAAAGATGTGTGCATCTTGTCGCGCCAACGCGTGTGCAAATGTAGACCACGTGCCTTGATTATCTGCAAAGATGGTGTAGCAGATCATATCGGCACGCTCCGAAGGCGAGAGTGGTCTTCGTTCCACTCCGCCATGGCCTCGCTGACCACTGCGACATGACCATAAATCGGCCCACTCCAAGCCTGTGGGTAGCCTCTGCAAACCTCTGTGCGCGAGTCAGACTCTTGTTTCTCTTCTTTTTTCCACCTTTACTCGTTCGGGAGACCTCGACATGAAGTAGAAAAAGTAGCATAATGAAAACGTACTTGATAGAGATGAGTGTCCTGTTCTTTTCCAGCAAGCGAGCAAGAGTTGCTTCGCCCTTGAGATCGAACTCATTGTTCTCGATGCTATTTGCTCGTGTGAGTCGTTGTCCAAAGATTCTCCTGTTCTTCGCGATAGCTTGAATCTACAAACTTACTCGAGTACCTGAAGCGCGTTGGTTCCAGAGAGAACCTCTGCAAGTGCGACGGCGCATTGCGGTCCGAGCTTGTTGGAGCCAAGACTATGTAAAGAATGGGACTGTCAGCTCACGATAATCATTTGAGGACCCAATTTCAGCATTTGGCAATCACGACATGAAGGACAACGTACTTAAGCTCTCTGAGCGTTGTGTTTCTTGCAAGCGCTTCAGTCAGCGCTTCAGCGGCCGTGTCATCAATGTTCGTCTTGTGAAGACTGCAAGAGAGTAGGCCAAAACGCGTCAGTTAGTATTGTCGACCTACTCTGTCTTGACTCAACTTGTCTTGTCTTGCCTTGCGTGCTTCTGCATTGAGTAACCTACCAAAGCGACTTGAGGGAAACGTTAGACGCCAGGCCTCTTGCCAGTAGTTTGAAGCCCTCTGTGCCAATGGCGTTATCACCAAGACTGTGATGTGATGCGTATGTGCTTGTGAGCTTTCTGAAATGCATGATTGCCTGGACGTATGCAAGCACCGCACTTACCCGAGCTTGGAAAGGGTTCTGTTTTGTTGAAGAGCTTCGCATAGAACCTGTGCGGCAGACATGTCGATATTATTCTGACCGAGACTGCGCGCGTGACTCTGTTAGACGAATTTCTTCGAATGTGGGGAGAGCTTCTCCGATATTGCATCAACGTACTCCAGCGTAGACAGCGCAGCGTTCTTAAGAAGAGCCCGACCAATAGCTTGGGTGCCTCGAGGCCCAAAATTGTTTGCTCGAAGGCTATGTATATCGTCAGCCCTGTATACTCTTGTTCCTCGGCCGATCAGCGCCATGACTTACCTGAGAGAGGTGATTGATGTATTCTCTTCAAGGGCTATGGCTATGGCTTCTGCGCTTACTGTGTCAAGTTTTGCGGAGTCCAAACTAATTTCAAAGGTAGAGCGCGAAGTCAGTATACGTTTGCTTGGTGACGCGGTCATTTCAAATCGTACTTGAGTGTCTGTAGCGAGCTCTCTCCTGACATTACATCAGCAAGCGCTTGGGCTTCAGCTGAACAAAGTCTCATGCCTTGAAGACTGTTGTTTCGCTCCTTGTTAGGTTACGTTCAGATGGGTTAAATCGGAAACCTGTCACGCAATTCAACATACCTGAGCATAACTAGTGCGCACGGTGGGCTCATGGCTTTTGCGAAAGCTTCAGTCCCAAGGTTGTCGATTGCAGAGTTCTCGGACAGACTGCAAAATTGTCAGCAACGTATTTTTGAAAAAAAGGGGGGGGGGGAAGAGGATACACGAGGGGACTTACTCTAGCGTCCCGAGCGTTTTGCATTCGGTGGCGGCTTGAAAGAGGGCTTGAGCGCCTTCGTTGCCGACTTTTGCATTTTGTAGGCTTTTTGATATTGATCCAATTCAAATGTGAGCGAACTCAAGACTTTCTTGCTGATGCGACCATGATAACTCACACTACGATCTTGAGAGCCGGGTGCTGAGCAATTGACTTTGCGAGAGCTTGAGCGCCCTCATCCCCAATACTGTTGCTTGCGAGACTGCTCGAACCTTGTCAGTACGTCTCCTATAGAGAGCGGACAAGCAAACAAGTTGTTTGTCTTTCTTATTTGCTCCATAATTGTAACGTACTTGATCTCAGTGAGCGTGGAATTCTGAGCAAGTCCTTGGGCCAGCGCTTTGGCGCCTTCAGAGTTGATCCCATTATTGTTGAGCCTGAGGAGGAATCAAAGAGTCAGATTGTTTGCTTTGCGTTTGCAGGGAGGAGATGTTTCGACCACGACAGAACTTACGGCATTAAAGTGAGTGAAGCATTCTTGGCCAGTGCCTCGGCAAGAGAGAGAGCCCCGTCGTCCTTGATGCAATTTCGCGAAAGTCTGGAAAACTAGTTCTTGTCAGCATTTGGGGTTTTCTTGACTTAGCATGCAGCCATGACTTACACGAGGGTCGTAAGTGTAACGTTTTGAGCCAAGGCTCCCGCAAGCGCTTTTGCGCCCGCTGCGCAAATGGAATTGCTCGAGAGGCTGGTAAGGATGCAGGTTTAGTCTTTGCGTTATTTCACAGAAATTGTTTTTCTTTTCAACTTACTCGAGCTCGCGCAGCGAGTGATTCTGCGCAAGGGCTTCCGCAAACGCTTCAGCGCCGACGTCTCCAATCATGTTTGAACCAAGGCTGGTGAAGATATCGTCATTGCAAATGTGAGTAAGCTTGCGTTATTTGGACATGCGCGAATCTTTCCGTACCTGCATGTGGCAAGCGCAGCATGTCCAGCCAAAGCTCTTGCCAACGCTTGTGCGCCGGATGTCCCAATCACATTCGAGGAGAGGCTTTTTTGGAGGTGACCGTCAGTGTTCATGTTAGATTCGATAAAGTGACGTTTGCCTGCGAGAAACGTACGTAAGCACCTGGAGGGCGTGATTTTGACCGAGTGCGTTTGCCAAGGCCTGCGCGCCAGCGTCGCCGATACGGCTATCGGAGAGACTGTAACTCGCGGCGCAACCTCGCGGCGCGCGCGTTAGCTTTGAGACGTTGCCAGCCGAGCGATTGTTTTGAAGACGTACTTTATGGCTGTGAGCGTGGCGCTCTGGGCAATCGGCAACGCGAGGGCGAGGGCGCCTGAATCACCGAGGCCATTGCTGCAGAGCCTGAAAAATGTAACGAGGTTAGATGTGCGCGACGTCACTACCGTTTAGGTCTTGCGTCGACTTACGTCAATGAAGCTAGGCTGCGATTCATGATCAAGCCTCTCGCAAGCGCCTCGATGCCTTGGGCATCGAGCCGGTAGACCAGAATGCTGTCATTGTGACGTTAGTTAGGATATAGCAAGCTTGAGGCGCATGAAGACGCGATGATCAACTCACGCAAGACTTTCGAGTGCCGTGCTCTCGGCAAGAGCTTCGGCCAGGGCCTGAGTACCTGCATCGCCAAGAGCTCTGCCATCGTTGCATTCGAGGCTGTTGTTGTGCGTCGTGCGTGGGCAAGTGAGCGAGAACTTGTTCGTTTCCTTTCCTCCTCAAATCATCATCCAGCAAAGTACAACGACTTTGCCATCGATGAATAACGTACTAAATATCTCTTTGTCCCTCGACGATTTGCTCGAGGGCGCGGCCCACGCCGTAGGGGATATCGTTGAGCGCGAGAAGGTTGTCCTCGAGCTCGTCCGCGTCGGAGACACTTTCTTGCTCCTCGTGGTCATCGACGGGAATGCCGATCGCCGCGGAGCGGTTCGCGGTCGGTGGCACGACTCGCGTCTGGCGCCTTCGCGCGGTGCGTCTCAGTCGTTGCGCAAGGTTCCACATGCTGTCTGTCTCGTTGTTTCTCGCGTCGATTGGGGGCGGGGGGGGGGGGGGGAAACGGGCGAACGTGCTGGCGATTCTTTTGATTGTGCGATTGTGCGCGGTGCACACGCGGATTGGCGCGATTTGTCAGAAAAAAAAAAAAGAGAGAAAAACAAGAAAAAAAGGCGGAAAAGAAAATCTTTCGTCCTTTGCTGGAGTAGTAGTATAGGCTTGGAGGACTATACGTAGTATCAAACAATATCGCCCTTGTCTCCACCGTCATCTTCTCCGAAGATGTCGAGGGAGGCGGCCGTTGGCGGGGCCCGAAGAACCGGGACCGAAGCTGCTGGCGTTGGTGTGTGGCGGTAACGAAGCGCCTTGTCGTGGTCTGCATCCCTCGTGGAGATGAGTTGAGGCTCATCAAAATCCTCGTTGAAGTCACCATCCGAGGCGACATCGTCGACAAAGCTGTGTGAGCCATGCATGTCGTCGTCGCCCATGTCTGCGTCGGCAAAGTCCATGCCTGCCTGGCCATCAGGGGAATGCATTCGGGAGTAACGCATCCCACTAAAGGTACCCGTGCGACGCAGACGGACCGACTCCTTGAAGATCTCCCAGCAGGACTTGACATCGTTGCCAAAGTCCTGCGTGCCAAAAGAATCAAGTGGACCCTTCCGCTGCTTGAAGTTCATGTACAGCATGATGGCCACCATGCCAAAGATGATGAAAAGTACAGCCCAGCCACCCCGACTAACACCAAAGACTCCACGCGTGCAGCTAAAGGTGGTCGGACCAAGATTTTTGCCGCCCTCGCACGTGTTGCCGCCCACGAGGCGGTAGCCATTGCTGATTGAGTAAAATCCGCTCTCGGGGCATTCTTCAGGTGGCCCGAGCGTCTCGTTGGCCACAGATGGGTCGCGCACGCAAGGTCCATGAGCGACATTTCTACGAAAGCCAAAGTCACACTCGTAGTCTCTCTCGGAGCACGCGCAGTTGCGCACAAAACGCTTGGCCTCAAACTGCATTGGAGTGAAGCAGCGCGCGTCGCACTTGCGCCGCAAATACGTCACCTCACGACCGAGATGGCATGTGGATCCCGCGCCAAGGCCCTCAGCATCTGCGTCGCGCGGACTCCAGAGCTCGTAGTCACTCGTTGGGTTCTGAGGCATGGAGGCACCAGTACATTCGCGCTGATGCAAGCCAGAGAAATCAAGCGTGATGATCACACCCTTTTCGCTACTTCCGGCGCTAAATCCGAAAATGTGAAAGACGCGGCTCACGGCAGAAGGTTCAACAATGATGTTTTCCACGTCCATGGGCTGCTGCGAGAACTGAATCTCCGTCCACGTCTTGCCGTGGTCCCAGGAGTAAATGAGACTCGTTGTCGGCTGGTCGTCGCGCGCCATGAGAATGAGTTCGCCATGGGCCCCAATTTCGTAAATGTGACTGCCCTTTCGAATTTCAGACCAGGACACGCCGCCGTCAGAGGAAAAGTAGGTGCTTTCCTCGCCTTCGCGAGAAGACAAATGTGTGCCAACATTGCCGACACCCATGATGATGCCGACGGCAGCCGGCGAGCTGTAGATGGGCGCGTAGGGCGTGCCATGCCCGTGGAGATGAAGACCACAGTCGCTTGTTGCGCAGGTGATGGGTTTGCCGTTGGCATCGACAGTCGGTGCACGAAGCAGGGTCCATTCGCCGCCGCGGTCAAAGGAAATGACAGTCTTGACTTGCGTTGCAGGACGCCGAAGCTTGACTTGATGGCTGCCGACCATTTGATTTCCTTCGGTGTCTGATCCGTCGCTCTCTTCGTCGCGCTCGCGACGAGCTGCAGCAAAGTTTTCGAGTTCTTCGACGTTGTCCACGTAATTTGCCATGTAGACACCTTCAATGCTGAGAATGCGGTCAAAGTCGCAGCGCCCGCCATGGTTGCGCACATTATCTCTGAGAGAAAAGGTGTAGTTGCCGCCTGTGCTATCGCTCACGTAGACGTGGCCGTAACCGTAGCTATCATGGAGATGATTCACGTGGAGGAAGACGACGCCCGTGTTGGAATCGAGGATTGTGAAGCTCTTTTGGGTGAGACGAAAGGGCATCTGGGCCTCGTAAAAGGATGCACAGCGGTCAGCGCTCATGAGGAGCTTGACCGGGGAGCGTCCATCCGTAGAGACTTGTGCCACGAAAATAAAGTGCTGCGTAAAGAGGAATTTGTTGCCGCCTGGTACGAGCGTCCGCTCGGACTTGAATTTATCTTCGCTAAGGATCAGAGAGACGTCCACATCCCAGCTTCCAAAGTGCTGATCGCCGGTGTTCTGTGTAGGATTCGTCGTGACAAGGACGGTTTTAGGGTCATGGGTTGCGAGGCTCTTTTTGTTGCGGTCAAAAAGGTGCCAGCCAGCTTCGTCGGCGCTGGTCGTTTGCTCACCGGTATTCTGGACGCGGCCGAGGCCGCGCTCGCTAGCGGCCAGCCGGTCGAACCAATCGGCTTGGACAACGTATTTGCGTAGGAGCGAAAAAGATTTGCCCGCGTTCTCACTCATGTAGAGAGCTTTGTAGCATGCCTCTTTGCCATTGGCGTCTTTGCCATCATCGAGGTCATTGGCACTGCTGGGCTTGCTGGTGGGGGCGGGAGTCATTCGGCATTTGGGGGAGTACGCGGTGACGAGCATGAGCGTGGAGATAGTAGGATGAAGGTGGAGCTCGGCAACGGGCGCGGGCGTTCTAAATGTGCGAAAGCTTGCGCCGCCGTCGGATGAAAAGTATTGCACCACGCCCTTGGAAATGAGGCCGACCACGTCGGGATTGCTCGGGTGTTGGATGATGCGGCGAATTTGCGCGTCCTCTGCCGCAAGAGACCCGCTCTCGGGCGCGGGAAGCTGGGCGGGCCCTAATTTCTCAAACGTGATGCCGCTGTTGAGACTGCGGTGGACGTCCATGGCGTTTGTGAGCACTAGCACGGTCGATTTGCGCGCGCCTACCCATCGCATGTCGTCCACTTCGCCATCGAACTCGTAGTCGTACTGTTTGATGAGGTTCTCGTCGCCCGCGGCGGTCGCAACCAGCGTGGCTAGCGCCACGGCCGCTGCCACTCGGAGGAAGCGGCGCATGGCGCCCTTTCTTGTCTGGCTGCGCGCTACAGCTCACGCTCGTACTTTGCGTCCGTGTCCTGGCGCAAGGGTACTGCTGCCACGCTACACTTACACGCACGTCTGGACGCGTGCGTGCGTGTTCGGACTGGGCTCGATCTTGCTGGATGGCACGCGGCTGCTGCAGCAGCACAGCGGCTGACCCAATCTCTCTCGCGTTCTGCGAGTATGGCCGAGAGCGCGACGGGCAAGTCGTGCAGCGGGAGGGCTCTCCGGCCGCGCCGCGCACGAGCCTCGGCGAGTCGCTCGCGAGAGAATCGTGGTTTGGACGCGCTTCTGCTCTGCTCTTTATCTTTCGTGCCCTCCTTCGGCTTTTCATCGAAGAGAAGACAAAGAGACGTTCCCGCGCAGCCTACCCCCGGACTAAACTTGTCTCAAACTCAACCTAGCAATACAGTGAACCCTCTGGGAACTAGTGAGGGGGCTCATGAGACCACGGAGTAGCAAATTCAGATATTATAGTCGATAACTAGTTGAGCATAGGTTGTTATGATGTGGAAAACTAGTGGATATAACTATGTATTGTCGATTGAGGTGTGCGATGTGGCAGCTCGAGATAGCTGTGCACTGCACACGCGGCGAGCGTCCCTGTGTGTGTGAATCTGCAGCAGCCTGCACGCGGCAAGTGCTGCTGCTGCTGGTTGGCCAACTGGCTGGCAGGCTGGCTGGCTGGCAGGCTGGCTGGCAGGACAAACCAACCTCCGTCGTGGAGTCGAGGAGGACGGAGTAACAGCCGTTTCGCACAAGCAGAAGAGGACAAAGCCGGTAGGTTAGATCTACTACCAACAGGTAGAATAGCGCCAGCTGCAGCTCTTCCTTTCCGCCGCCCCCACCCACTCCCCTCGTCTCTCATTCACCACTGGAGAAAGCTGGTAGCTTTCGAATCTGTGCACACATTCATTCATGATGCCTGGCTGCACATTTTATGCCACCACATTTTGCCCCGTCTTCCTTGTTACCTCTAATCTATCCGACCAATCGACGAGGAGAGGAAAAGGCGTCTGCAAAGGCCAACAAGCAAACCTCTTTTGCCTCTCTCGAGTGCTCGCTCGCTCGCACGCACGCAAGCTCCTCCGCACGCACGCCAGAAAGCAAAGCAAGCAAGGTGCTACGCTGTGTCGCCCCAACGAAGATGGGTGTTCTCTACAAGCTCCTGGCCGTCGCGGCTCCTCTGGCCCTCACGCTCGAGGTCGCTGACGCCGCGTGCACGACGGTAAGCTCCTCGCTCACCTGCACGGATATCACCTCGTACCCGGACATTGCCGACCCGAGCGCCATCGAGACTTTGTACGTTGTAGGAGCGCATGCTCGCGCGGGGTCTCTCTCTCTCTCTCGTCCGAGACACGCACGGATCAAAAGTCGCGAGCTGAGAAGAAGAAAGAGACGATCCCATTGGCGCAGTGCCATGTCGGTCACGAGAGCCGCGGATTGACGCTGACTAACACTGACTTGCTCTCTGCTCGTCCTCGCACAGCTCCATCACCAGTAGCTCGGGATTCGAAGACCTGCCTACGAGCATTAGCCTGCTCACGAACCTCAAGAGCCTGTACGTGTCCCAGTTCTTTTCGTCAATCGATGTAGAATGTTCTGTCTGAGAATCTATCGGGGGCTTGGTATCTGACTAACAATGCGTGCGTGAGCAAACAGTATCATCTCGGAGACTGCGCTTGAGGCCATTCCTGATGAAGTGAGCGCTCTCACGAGTCTTACGCAGCTGTACGTGCAAAGTGGGAGGGAAGAAGAGAAGCGCGTTCTCAGCTTCATGCGACTAACAACAACAATCAATCAATCAATCAATCAACCATTGCTTTCCGCGGTCACAGGAACGTACCCAGCAATGCCATCTCGTATCTCCCGGAGAGCCTTGGCACGCTCTCGGCGCTCCAGATCCTGTACGTTACCAGAACCCCCTCGAATCGAAGTAAAGGCAGTTTTCTGACGTGAGCCTTTGTACTCAGTGCGATCAACGGAAATGATGTGGGAACGCTTCCTCTGAGCACGGCCATGCAGGCGCTTGCGTCCATTTCGGCGCAGAACAACGAGATTGAGACGATCCCTTCGGTTATCTCGGACCTTGAGGCGCTCACGTATCTGTAAGTGTTGTGAAGGAAAAAGAAGAGAGAGCGAGCGAGTGAGCGAGCGAAAAGGAGGAAAAAGTCGAGCAGTTGTTCAACTTACGATCAAGACATGACGCGACATGACATGGGATGTTGCACAGGAATCTTGCAAACAACCCTCTGTGTGGCGATATCTCCGCGACGGAAAATGTGTCGACGCTGGTCCTGCCGGACGAGGTGGGCGAGTGCGATGACGGCCTGAGCATGGCCGTCATTATTGCGATTCCCCTCGCCTTTGTCGCTCTTGCCGTGTGCTGCCTCGGATGCTTGTGGCATCACAAGTATCGCGGTGCTGGCAAGAACCGTACGGGCAACAGCGCGGGCCAGCATCAGCTCTGGTAAGCGTCAACGAAATGTGTTGTCGTTGTCGCGACCAAACAAGCGCGCCCCGATTCTTCTATCGCGCTTGTCGATGTTAAATTCTAAGGAATGATTTTTTCTCACTAATTGGCGCGTCGAGCAAGGCAGTCCTTCTTGACGCCATCGTGGCCGTGCCCGTCTTCCGCGACACTCTTGCGCGCACATAAAGGCTCGCAATTCTATGAGCTCGCGCCATTTGCAAGAGACGTTCGTCGCCGTCATCACCTTTCGTCGCCTTTGTCACTGCTGCTCAGGCGTGCGAAACATCGCGCGGCCTCATCACACGCGAGCATGTCCATGGTCTTGCTCGTCTGACCGCCCGCGTGCGCCTGCTTGGCCAGGTGTAGGACTCGTTAGGAGCCACTTACGCTGTTAGACCCGCCAAAGTTGGTGGTGGCTGCGAGGCCTCGAGCAGCAGAACCGGAGCGCGACTCGCGCACGAGAGACCCAGCGCGGCGAAGCCCGTGCGCGGGAGCGAGGGCGGGGGAGCGTACGCAGAGCACCGCGCGGTCGCTGGCGGTGCTGCTGCGCTCGCGCGCGCGTGCGAGAGAGAGAGACGAGAGCGGCAGACATTGAGAGCTCTCGAGAGAGGGACCGCTACGCGCCTTTGCGTGCTCGCGCGCTGTAGAAGCGAGGGACCTGGAGCCAGGCGAAGGCGAAGGCGAGCGCGAGCGCGAGCACGATGGCAGCCAAGAAGAAGTCCGGCAGCGCCAGCGCGAAAAAGGCGAAAAAGCAAAAGTTGCAGCGGAAGCAGCAAAAGAAAAAGCAGCTCGAAGCGAAGAAGGCCAAGGTTGCTACTGCCACCAAGGCCGCAGGCCCCGACGCGAACTGGCGCGCCCTCTTGGAGAAGGGCGTGGCGGGTGATGGCGCGAGGTCCTCGTCGTCTTCGTCTTCTGCGGCAGCGAAGAGGCGACAGCAAAAGCGCGACCGGCCGGGCGCTGACGAGTCTGCAACATATGGCAGCTCGATCGACTGGACACGAAGGAACGCCAAGTCTATGGAAGCGCGAATGGTGGCTCTCGATTGCGAAATGGTCGGCGTGGGCACCAGCGACGAGAGTAGACTTGCGCGTGTATGTGTAGTGAACGAGCGCGGCGAGGTTATGTTAGATAGGTACAGCAAGCCGATGGAGGAAGTGACCAACTACCGGACACAGTTTAGTGGAATTCGGCCCAGCGATCTCAAGGGAGCGCCCTCGTTCTGGGAGGTTCAGGTTGAGGTCGCTGATTTGGTGCGCGGCAAAATGCTTGTGGGTCATCAACTTCGAAGCGATCTTGAAGTCCTCATGTTGAAGCATCCGCGCTCGCTTTTGCGCGATACGGCCCTGTATGCGCCGCTGCGTCGCGTGAATGCGGAGACGGGCCGCACGCATGCGGCCAAGCTACGGGATCTCTGCCTTAACGAACTTGGCAAGGTCATTCAGGATGGTGAGCATGACCCGTACGTGGATGCGCGGGCTGCGCTCGAAATTTACAAGAAACACTCTACCGCATGGGAGCGCCGCGTCTTGGAACTTCGTGCAGCCCGTCATACGGCGCGAGAGAAGAAGCGCGACAAGCGAGGCTCTGACCGCGATATTTTGCCCAGTACAATTGATTTGACTACTAATCGCACGGGGCCCTCCGGGACCTCGGCGTCAGAGTCAGTTTCGACTGATACGCAGGCCGACGTCTTTGCGAGACCGCCGCGCACGCGCAAGCACAAGCGGTCGTAATCATGTATTTGGCAGTCAGGCAAACTCAAAAGGTCCATCTTTTGTAGCGTATCGTACCTTGTCCCGAGTCATTGAGAGATGCGATAGAGAGGTTGTGATTTATTCATCCATTCCAACGAGGGGCTAGACCTAGCTGGAGAACGAGACATAAAAGGAAATCGACTTGTCTTTTTTTTTTTTTACGAAAATTTGCAGAGAATGCGTGGAAGCTTGCAACTTTGGGATGAAAACTAGTGGAGTTTAAATGAGGGCGTGGAGACTTTGAATAAAAGCTTGCAGAGCCATGTTGTGCCAAATATATGAGTCGCGTCAATTGGGACAAGTGAATTGTAGAAGAGAAAAAGGAAAAGGGGGGTTAGGAAGGGGGTTTGGGAGGGCAAAATTTGAGTTCCTTTTACTTTTGGCGAGGTCCTTTTTACAGGTGCTGCTCCACCATGGAAGAGAAAAAGTAAAAGATGGTCATGATCACGCCAATGGCATAGATGCCCGCCGACACAGAGGCAGAAGTAGCACAAAGAAGGACACCGCCCCAGATTGACACTGTCGCACCCAGGTATTGGGGATGGGGCACCACGCTAAAGGGGAATCCAAAGACCCAAGGAACGGTTTGCCCAAGGCGGCAACCGTAATAAACGCCAGCCTCGCCAATCGACTGGTAGACACCGCCGTTGAAGAGCTGGCCAAGCATGAAAAGCTCGCCGGCAAGAATGAGCTGCGCCGTGCTTCGGGAACCTAGAAACGTTAAGGCCTCGTGCGGAAGTTCAACGAGGTTGTCGGTTGACAACCAATAGTCGAGACCAAAGTACCAAACGGCGAGAGCGCAGGCTTGAAAGGCCTTGATGCCGTGAGCCATCATAGCAAAGACCTGAAAAGGCTCACCGATGGGCTTGACGAGCCGATAAAAGATGCTTGCGTTGGTCCAGACGATAAAGTAAAAGACGTGAGGGGTCGAGAGCGCAGCCACAATGTACCAGAAGCGCGGATCGTCAAGAAATCCACGTTCGTTCATTGCCTGTTTGATGTGCAGGTCCTTGACGAGATTCTGCGCCAACTCTTGGGGGGATTGCTTCTCAAGGGCAACGAGAATGAGCCACGGCACGGCCACGGCTACGAAAATGGCGCCCTGCAGCATACGGTCCGTGTAGGGTCCCTCTGCCTTGGCCGTCATGGCTTCATCCGCCTTTGCGGCGGCTTGAGACTGCTGCTGCTGCTGCTGCTTTGCTGCGCCCTTGGCGTTCTTTCGCTGTACGGGGACGGAGGACATGATGCTGCTGGCGCGGGTGGTGGTGCTCCTTCCGAAAACGCAAGGCGCTCCTGGGCTCAATCGCTTGCTCGTTCGCTCAGACGAGGGAGCACGATGCTCTCTGCGCACTGCCAGCTCAATACCGCGCAGACAGCGACCGGAGCCAGCGACTGACCAAAGCAGGTGACCGTGCGGCCCTCCACGTCGACAAAGTTGTACTGCCCTGCCCGATCGATCGAGCGATCTTACAGTGCGCAGGCGATATCACCATCATCGTGCGGCAGCGGCTGCGGTATTCTATATGTTAAAGTATATACTTCGATACGACGTGCCTTTTGGAAAAGAATGCAGTATATTCTGTGGCAATCTGCATCTTTCGTACCTCGATGCAGGATATCCTACGATAATTTGCATCTTTCGTAATACGAGCGTGCGTTGTGCAGACCGCGGTAAGGCAACAGAGAGCACGAAAGGGGTGTGCGCGCGAGATCCGTTTCAATGGAATGAAGTTCAGGTCCCCGCGCCGCGGGCCTCCTTATACATGCTACAGCCAGTCAAGGCGCGAGTGAAAGAGAAGCTGCAGCGGAGATCTCGCCGTCTCTGCGACGGAGTTTACGGCCTCGAAAACACGTTATTTGTGTTGGTGGCCTTGCTGCGAAGGTAATCTAATCTCCGCCCCAAGCATGTACGCACGCAAGCAAGCTAGCTAGCTAGCTTACCACGAACGAGCGAACATTTTGTCAGTTGCGAGGCAAGCGATTGACTGTGAACAAGGGCCCCCGGAAGCGAGCGCTCGTTCGCTTCGCGCTCGATCGCTCCCTAGAAATGAGAGACAATGAATAGATGCGTTGCGAGGCAGCCCCTCAGGGGAGGTCATTCTTTGCTTGCTTCGGAGCGAAGATAGATGCCTGCCTGGACGATTTCGAAAGCACTGGACGGCGCAGCCTTTGCTTTTCCTGGCGGGTTTTGCCTCGAAAGCGGTAACGAGCTAGCCACTTCGTTGGCGCTCAGGGTCCGTCAGCACGCGTCGCGGTTTCTTGCTGTAGGCTTGGGCGCCTTCGCCCCGCAGTGCTCGTGTGTACTGCGACGCGGCGCGGAGGTCTGGCCGCGGACCCTGCGCGCAAGGCTGAACACAGCTCGCCCCTCGCGCTTCTCGCGCGCCTCCGCGCCCCCCCTCCCGGCCGCCTCTGCGGTCGGGCGACGCGAGTGCGCGCAGATTGATCACATTTCTTCGATCTCAGCCACAATCGAGGTCAAGTTGCGATTTTAGCCAGGCACGCTCAAGATTTTCCTGCCCAGGCTCGTCCCCGTCCTCGTCCTCCGCGACAGTAAGCGTCGACTTCCTCGCTTTCTTCGCTTTTTGCCGCTGCGAGCCGCGCGCAACATCTCCGAAGAGGGCGGCCTCCATTCGTTCGTTCGATCGATCGATCGATCGATCGTCCGATCGGAGCAAGATTGATCGTTCGTTCGATCGTTCATTCGTTCGTTGTTTTCCTCGCGCTTCCTTCCTTCCTCTGCCCTTTCTTGTTCTCCTCAAAACGCTAAACAGAGCAGCGACGAGGCGCAAGCCGCGCCGCCGACGCCCGCGCTAGCCGGCCCCCCCGCGCGCGCAGACTCGCTCGGGAGACCGCACGCGAGCGCGCTCGGGAGACCGGCCGCGCGCACGCACGCACGCACGCTCGCTCGCTCGCTCGCTCGCTCGCTCGCCCGGCGCGACGCGCGCGGAGCGAAGGGAGGCGAGCGAGAGAGAGGACGGAGAGCGAGCGACGCGCTCGCCGCCGCGCCATCTCGAGGCCGCCTCGCGGCGCGCACGGGTCTCGCGCAAAAGCCGCGCAGCGAGCACGCGCACGGGCCTCGCGCGAGCACCAGCGCCAGCGCCAGCGCCAGCGCCGCGCGGAGCAGGCGCAAGACGGCCCGGAGAGGGAGGCAGACGACCAAGAGAGATTTCCAGGGTTTGAACGCGCGGCGAGGAGAAGAACCCGCTGCGCGGAGGCCGTGCAGCGCAGTTCATTGCCGTGCAGCACAACTTCAAAACACAAGAGGGCGCAGATCGCGTCGTGGCGAGGTAGCAAGTAGAGAGCCACGATGGATAACCGCGATGAACCGATTCCGGTGGCAAAACTCAAGGCGGCCAAGTCGAGCGCTGAAGATCTCGCGCATAGCCTGATCCCGGAGACGCTCGACAAGTGCACGGCACCGGAACCTGACGTGGAGGATGGACTCACGCAAGACGAAAAGTTCTTGGCCATTAGCCGTCTCGAAGTGTCCGGCCGCACGCGATCGTCCAAGGAAGCACAAACCCGGGAAATTTATCGTTTCGAGGGCGAAAACGCGGCGGCATCGGGCGAGGCAGAAGGCGCAACGGGGGCGTCGAGCAACGGGCCAAAGTCCAAGTCACCCGTGCTGACCTTGCGGTACGGCTGGGTGTGCCAGTGCGGCTTTTACCCCGAGGATCTGAGCAAAAAGAACCAGGACAACCTCTTGGTGGCACCAGACTTGGGACCCAAGTACCCTGATTTGAGTCTTTTCGGCGTCTTTGACGGTCATGGGCGCTACGGCACAGAATGCAGCACATATGCCGTCGACAAATTCAGCAAATGCATGCTGCATCACAAGCAGCTACGCTCGGCTCCCGAAACCGCTTTTGAAGACTCGTTGATCAAGGTGAACAAGGAGATGCACAAGCAAAAGCGCAAGCGCAAAGGCCCCACCTTTTTTGATGACACGCTCGCAGGGACAACATGCATCTCTGCCCTCTTTGTAGAGGATGATGTGATTGTGGCCAATGTGGGTGACTCTCGGGCGATCCTTGCGTCTGACATGGGTGGGGGACGCATCATGGCGCAGCCGCTCAGCGCCGATCAGACGCCGTACCGCGCGGACGAGCGCGATCGATGCAGACAGGCCGGCGCGGTCGTCATGACCATGGACCAGCTCGAGGGCTACAAGCCCTATGATCCGAGTGTCGAGGAATGGGGCGACGAGGAGGACGACGGCGGCGATCCACCCCGCCTGTGGCTTCCCAACAAGGGGTGCCCCGGCGTTGCTTTTACGCGGAGTCTTGGCGACGAGATGGCCGAGTCGATTGGGTGCTGCCCAAACCCGGAAGTCCTTCGCCGGAAATTGACGCCGCACGACCGCTTTATTGTCATCGCCAGTGACGGCGTCTTTGAGTTCCTTTCGTCGCAGACCGTGGTGGACATGGTTGCTAAGTTCGACGACCCCTATGAGGCAGCGCGCGCTCTTGTGACTGAGTCGTACAAGTTGTGGCTGCACTACGAAGTGCGCACCGATGACATTACGGCCATTGTCATTTTCACGGAGCACCACGAGGCTGCCAAGGTGGGCTTGAATAACTTAACCCCCGGACGCAGCCCAGAAATGGGCATGACCTTGTCGGCTACGGGCTCCTTTCGCAGCTACGACGCCCTCCTGGCAATGGAGAAGCAGAATCGTCCTGTGCGGCGCGAAATGTCGCGCACGAAGCGCGCGCTCATCGAGGCATCGACCGTCTTTGAAGAAGAGGAGGAAGACGATGATGACGCCGAGTCTGAGCGGCCGCCCAAGTCTGCCGAGGAGATTGAGGAGATCAAAATGGCAATTTCGACCAACTTTTTGTTCCAGCACCTCAACCCGATGCAGCTCGATGAGGTTCTGGCAGCCTTTGAGTCAAAGCCCGTCAAGGCGGGGGAGACGATCATTTCGCAAGGCGAGCACGGTGACAACTTTTACGTGGTTGGATCCGGCGAATACGACTGTTTTCTCAAGCAAGAAGGTTCCGAGGAACAGCGCAAGGTGCACACATATGTCTCGCGCGCCGGCAGTGTGGGTAACCCTTCCTTTGGTGAGCTCGCACTCATGTATTCCAAGCCTCGTGCGGCCTCGGTGGTGGCCAAGACAGACGGCCAGCTCTGGGCTCTGGGTCGCAAGACGTTCCGGCGTGTCCTGATCAAGCGCCCGAACAAGGAACTGATTCGCGTCCTTCGCACGGTCAAGATTTTGGAGACCTTGGGCAAGGGCCAGCTCCAGCGTCTTGCGGATCAAGTGTCGGAAGTCTCGTACAACGATGGCGAGACCATCATCAAGCAGGGCGACATGGGCGACACAATGTACATTGTCAAGGAAGGCGGGGTGCGATGTCTGATCTCCGAAGAGACAGATCCGGCCAAGATTGATCCGTCCAAGGGCAAGGAGGTGATGCGGCTCGAGGCAGGTAGCTACTTTGGCGAACGCTCATTGCTCAATGCCGAGCCCCGTGCCGCGAGTGTGCTCTCGGTGGGCAAGACCATTTGCTTTTACATTAGCAAAAATTCGTTCGAGCAGGTGCTCGGTCCCCTGGGGGACATCATTGCGCGCCATGCGCGAAAGCGCGAGCTCGAGAGTCTGGCAGCGGCGGATATGCCCATTCGCTGTGCCGCGGCCGGCGTCCCCTTTGACGTTCCGCTCGAGGGCGTCACGCCCAAAGCCGTGATTCACACTTCGGACACAATTCGCTACCGCGTCGTCAACGTCCGCGGCGCGGAGTCCCCGTGCACGCTGAAATCCTTTGATCGCAAGGCCGTGATGGCTGCGAAAACGGAGAACATGCCACTTCGCGACCGCGCGCTCCTACCCATTGCTGCTGTCGAGGAGCTGCCCTCGCTCATTGCTGATACTTCGCGTCGGAGCCACGATGGTGCGTCGCAAGGTATTTCGCGTGGCCTCAGCAACCTTGGCCGCTCCGGCGCGGGTGGAAGCGCCTCGGTCAATGTGTACGAGCCGATTTTCCCCATTCTCAAGACATTTGTAGGCCACGATGGCCTGCACGTGGCTCTTGCGGGCGTTGCTTGCGGTACGCTGCACGACTTCATGGCGGAGCCCCTTGAGGAGGATGTGGTTCGTTTTGTGGCTGCTAATATTGTCGTCATTTTGGATCGTCTGCACGAGCGCAATATTCTCGCTCGTTCGATCAATCCGCAAACGCTCATGCTCAACTCGCAAGGCTACGTTTCTCTGGCAGATCTTGGTTGCGGAAAGTACATGGAAGATACGAGTATTCGCACCTTTACCATGTGCGGAGATCCAGGCTATGTTGCTCCTGAGCAGGTGCTCAACGCGGGCCACGGCCTGGAGGTTGACTTTTGGGCCCTGGGCATTCTCACCTATGAAATGCTCACATCAAAGTTGCCCTTTAACGAGACGGACCTCTTTTCGCAGATCACGAACTTTGACCCGAACTCGCTCGACTTGCCCAAAGAGCTCTCCAAGGAGGCTCGTGACTTTCTTCACGATCTTCTTCAGCCCTCGCCGGATCGCCGCCTTTCGAACCTCGAGGACACGCGTCAGCACCCGTTTCTGGCCAAGGTTGATTTCGACGCCATTTGCACTGGAACCTTTCCCTCGCCGCTTCACGAGGCTGCGCAGAACGCCCTGCAGGAAATTTTGACCACGCCTACTCCGCGTGAGGAGGCCATTGACTCGGGAACTCTTGAGAAGATCCCCATCTCTGCATGGTTCAAGAACTTTTGAGAGAGAAAAAGGAAAAGAAAAAGAAGAGCAGAAACAAAGCACCGAGCATTGTGAAGGCATGTGTCGTATCACATGATCGCCATGCCGCCCTTCGTCAGCATTATCAGTCAGCATGCGTCATCATCGTCAACGTCATGGCATGAATGTGTAATCTTTCTTGTGGTTGTCGCCAAATAAGTATCATCATCAAGATCATTATCTTTTAAAACCTCGATTGCTTTGGTGCAAACCTGCACAGCTTGGTTTCGTGGTTGCCATTGCACGCAAGTCACCTATGCTGTATACGATATGGACTGAGCTGAGTGACGATTTGCAGAGAAACCTTACTGTTAGTGTGGCCGCATTTATCTCCAGCACCAGCTATCTGGCTGTAGACAATCCTAGGTGGTTGCATTTACTTGCAGCACCGACCACGTGTAGAGAAGCCTTGTTATTGATTTCACTTGCATCTGTAGGGACGGACACCGTGGTGGCTGCTTTCTGGTTGCTGTTTTCTTGCAGCACCTTTGCAATCGCTTTGACCTTGGCGGTTGCTTTGACCTTTGCGGTTGCTTTGACCTTTGCGGTTGCTTTGACCTTTGCAATCGCTTTGACCTTGGCGGTTGCTTTGACCTTTGCGGTTGCTTTGGCCTTTGCGGTTGCTTTGACCTTTGTGGTTACTTTGACCTTTGCAATCGCTTTGACCTTGGCGGTTGCTTTGACCTTTGTGGTTACTTTGACCTTTGCAATCGCTTTGACCTTGGCGGTTGCTTTGACCTTTGCAATTGCTTTGACCTTTGCGGTTGCTTTGGCCTTTGCGGTTGCTTTGACATGCAGCACCTTTGCGGCTGATCGACCGGACACCACACACCCGGGGGACTGGCTCGTGCCATTGTTCTCCGGGTGCTACGAGTCGCCACCACCGTGCCGGAGAGAACGCGCTCCCTCCTTCCTGTCCGCGCGTGCCGAAAGTGTCCGGAACCCGCGGCGGTAGTTTTTCCGTTTCCCCGCGTTCGCTTTGTTACGTAGGGGCTGTGACGAGAACGCACCGGGGAAACCGGGGGAAACTTTTGAATTTTAAACGTTTGAACGGGGAATGCAGGGAAACGAGCCGCGAGTGCGCTCTCGCTCGCCGCTCTCGCCGCGAGAGCAGACCAGAATCGCGGGAGCGGAGAAAGGCGACGATACGACATCCCAGCCAGCCGCGCGCTGCTTTGCGGAGAGACACGCAGCGGCGCCGCGCTAGCTCGCAGACTCGCAGACGCTCGCGGGCACGCAGACGCTCGCTCGCGCGTCGAGACGCTCGCTCGCTCGCTCGCCCGCCAGCCCGCCCGCCCACCAGCCACGGCGCGAGGAGGAGAGACTGGGGCCGAAGCGAGATTGGGAACCGCAGGAAAGGATTGAGAGCGCTCGTGAAAGGACTTGCGAACTTTCTGAAGAAAGTTCGGGTCCCGCGGAGAAGAATGACGACGGCGCGGAGCATGGCGCGAGTGGAGATTGTGGCGCAGCCGGAGGCGGTCTTTTGCAACGCGGAAGGCCCCATCGCAACGTACCTGCTCCGAGTGGCGTTTGTACTTCGGTGCCGGAGCCTGGAAGCGCTCGAGTCGCTGGGGAAGGTGAAACTGAAGTTTGGTCTGTGCGCCGAAGGTTCGCGCGAAACATTCGATAAGTTCCTGGACCTGCGCCCCGAAAAGTCGACGATGGAGCTGTCCAAGGAAAATATGAGCGGACAAGTATTTTTTCGCGTGCAAGGCATTTGCTCCAAGCACCTGAAGCAGGCCAGGTTCAAGCTTGTTATTCGCTCGCGATGCTCACACGTGGCGGGAACCACGTCTGCGTATTTCCTCGTACTGACAAAACGCAGGCTTTTGCGCAAGGTGCATCGCGATATTGAGCGCGTACGACGCAGAGAGGTTCATCGTGTCATAGATGGCTTTTTGCAGGTGTTCACGCCCAAACTCTTGTCATCGGCTTGCCTCGGAGCGTACATGACTCCATTTCTGAAAGTCTGTGGCATTTCTGAGAACGAGGCGCCCGATCATGGGTATCCCATGCTGGACCAGCAACCGCAGTTCCTTGGTCCGCTCGAAGAACCTCGTTGGTTCAGGCGTGCTGGGGCTGAGACGATGGTCAAGTTGGAGAGCACGCCGCTGGCACCAGTTAAGCAAGCGAATCAAACGTGCGCCAGGCTGGGCGCTCACAACGCTCGCAAGCGAAGCGCCCCGCTCTCGTCTTGCGTTTCTCGTAAGCAACGCAAGACATCAAAAGGACCAATGACGAAGCTGACCGACGTGAAACGCGAAGCTTCGAGCGAGAAGGATGCGGCGCGTAATGCACCGACGGACTCGCCGCGTTCCAAGTATATTATTCGCAATCACTGTGTGACGCCCTCTCCGCCCCCCGCGTCTCCGTCCTCGTCATCCTCATTGGCAGCGGCCGCGAGCGTGCGAGGCGCTACCGCTTCATCCTCGTCGTGCTCGACATTTGTCTCTGCCAAGCAGCTCTTTGTCTCGAATCCGACGCAGCCGCCGTCGCAGCTCTTTGGCTTTGACGACACTTTCGGGATGCACGATGATATCCCAGGAGACGCCTTTGTGCTGATGGATGCTCCCTGCACAGAGAATGACAAAGACTACGACACGGACTCGCAGGCTTCGTGCGTGCCCGAAAACGAGATCACAAGCGGCAATGCAGACGCCGACTTTTTCCACGTAAGTGCCCTGGCAGACAAGCACTGGCAAGAAGACGCGAGCCTTGGCAAAGATGAAGGTCGCAACAGTACCATTTTGAAACGACTCAATTCGCTTGCTAGCGAGGGTCGCTCTCCGCCCTTGGAACTAAATGCTGCAGCTTGGAGCAAGAATATGTCTATATCTGATGAAGCGACGAGAACGACAAAGAAGGTCGAGACCGCTGGCCAATGCGGCAGGAAAATCGAAGAACTCAAGCGAGCGGACTCTCTCGCGAGCTACTTTGACTTGAGCTCGTGGCGGCGTGCTTCTTTTTCGAGCCATCGGAGTCTTACGGCACTGCCCGAGTCTGGCATGGATAACTTTGAACCTCTGCGTCTGGACCAAGTTTGGAGTACGTCAGAGCGCGGGTCACATGAGGGCAATGACCTTGCGGACTTTATCATTTGAACAAAAGATTCAAGAGACAAGGGCCAGAGAGAAAAGAAGAAAAGAAGCCTCTCTCGCATCGTTGAAGATCGAACAGAAGAATAATAATTTCAACCTCTTCATGATTCTCTCCTTTGCCATTGATTACGAATGATCATTGTAATTCAAAACCTCCGTCTTGCCCACAACTACACTCCACAAGAGTCTATCTTCTGAGCTTTGCAAAGCAAAGCAACGCAACGCAAAGGCAAAAGGAACAACAAAATGAAAGAGCAAAGTCTCTGATAGATTGATCACCCGGTGAAAGGCTAAGATGAACATGAGGGAGCGGGGCAGTGGCAGGTCGAGCACGCAAGCGTACAGCAGACTCAGCAAACAACACATAGACAAATACAAGCGCCGCAGATAAAGATTGCCCCCAACGCTTAAAAGGAGACAGGCGGCGGAAGATCGTCAGCGGTTGTGGGCATGGGCGGCGCGAGCAAGGGCGGAGGCAAGGCGTCGTCGTTGATTTGCGCCAGCTCCTCGACCTCGTCAAAGGCCATCATTTCGTCCTTGATGGCCGTAGGGTGGTCCCAGTCCATGGGCGACATGACGTCCGGAATGTGCGAGGGGAATTCGCTCTGTGTTTGCGGATTGCTCGCCGCAGACCGATCGGCGCGCGCCTGCGCGGCAGATTCGAGCATCTCTGCGGAGGCCTCGCCGCCTTCTTCCTCGATAGCCTTGATAACAGCCATGAGAATGGTGGCCTTATCGCGGTTCTCCTTGGGGAGGCCAACGAGGTCGGCGAGTTCCTCATAGTAATCGTTTTCTTTGCTGCGACGCGCCTTTTCGCGAACAGACTTGCGTTGACGCCGGAGAATCAAACGTTGTTTGCGGCGCGCCTCGCGCTCCTCAGGCGTGAGCTTGGTGCGGCGTGACCGCGGTTTCTTGGGAACGCGCTGCTGCAGAATGGCCTCATCTCCGAGCGGAACCGGCGGAGCATCATTCTTGGGCATGTCGCTGGCCTGCGACGACGATGCCAGCTGAGCAGCGTGCTTTGTAGGAGGCTGCGGCACTGACATTGGCATGGAGACGGCAGGGGTGGTGTTGTTGCCGTGATAGTCGAAGGAAGTGGGCGGAAGAGGAGGACGAAATGGGGCTGGAGCCGCAGAGGATGTTTGGCCGCTGCCGAGGTCGCTGCCGAACGGAGCGGAGCGCGGCAGTGCGTAGTACGTGCCAAAGAGCTCCCCCGCGGGCGGCGGCGCAGGTGCCGGTTCGGGATGAACGTTGGCTGGACCAGCACCAGCGCCCGCGGTGTCCAGGGAAAGAATATCGAGCACCGTCTCGAGGCCGTCGGGCTTGGACGCCGACGTTGTAAAGGGGGGAGAATAATCGTTTACGCCAGAGTCGAACGCGGGAAAGAGGTCGCTCGACGGCACCATGGGGCCGCGCGACTCCTCCTGGGCCGCGAGTTTATCGAAAACATCGTCGCCCAAGAAGGCCATCTTGCACGCTCGCGTCTGCGCGGTCGATCTGTGCGCGCGCCACCGCGCGAGTCTGTGGGGGCGGGGGGGGGAGCGCGAGGTGGACCAAGGGATGCGAGAGGAGGGAAGGAGGCGAGGTAGGTGGTCTGCCGGCGCGCAGCGCCCAGGGCTCGCGGTCTCTGCGTTCGCGATGCGTCTCCGCGTGTACGTCGACGCAGTTAGGAGATCAATTGGGCGGCGCGTGCCGCTTTTTCGCTCTTTCGTAATTTACTTGTTTACGATTATTTCCTCGGTTAGTCTGTTTCAGTATCCGAGAATTGACGACAAACGCGGGTCGCCCCGACAACCTGGTCGAGGGCGAGCAGAAAGGATGGGACAGCAGCACGTAAGACGACCGCTCAGCTGTGTTGTCAAGTTCACGAGGTCCAGCATTGGCTTTTCAGAAGTTGATTACCATGGACAATCGTTCGTTGCGCGTAGTTGGTGAGTATACACACGAGCAATCCAGCTCGTCTCCGAGTCCTCAGCGTCTGTCTGTCTCCGTTTCTGTGGACGGTCAACCAGAGCACGCCCCTGCACGGAGACGAGACGACGCGTCCTTGGTCGGAATCCATTTTTGCTTTTTCCCCCTCCACCCGACCTTGCTCGCCATGCTCGCGCCGTCCTGCGCCGAAGAGACTCTTTCTCCCGCTTTCGGCGGCTTTCCGGGTCAAAAAGTCACGTCGGTCAAGGGGGAAGGGGAAGGGAGAAATCGTGACACAAGTCCATTTGGACAGAGTCTGAAAGTACTAGCGCGCGAGCACCGAGTGCAAAACCAGAACGGGCGGCGCGAGCGAGGAGCTGAAAGGGGCGCGAGGAGCCGGGCGCGCGAGGACACGCTTCGTTGCCGCGTGCGCGCGTGCGAGAGAGAGAGAAGGAGAAGGAGATAGAGATGGAGGGAGCAGACCGTGGCAGAATGTTGAAACGCGAGAGCGACGTCGCAGAGCTCGACGAGGACCTGGAACCTGAACGCAGCTCGACAGCAGCCAGTGTGACCGATTGCGATGTGAAGAGGGAGAAGCGTTCGCGAACTGATGCCGACGAAGTTGCATCGGTATCGACGTTTGCACCTTCGACGCAGACCTCCATGTCCCTTTCGCAAGATATGTCTGGCTTCGGCTCGCAGAGCACCGTTGGCGAATTCCAGCAAGCTCTCAACGCAGCACAAGATAGCGCGACGGCTGTCGTAAGAACAGAAGGATCCTTGTCCTCGTCATCGTCCTCCTCGTCTTCTGAATCTTCTGAATCCGAAGGAGAAGAAGGAAGAGGAGGAGGAGGAGGAGGAGGAGGAGGAGAACCGGGCGGTTTTGGAGGAGACGGAGGAGATCCAGATGGCTCTGATGAAGAAGGACATCGCGATTGCCACAGACTTGGATACACCCCAGACGACGCCGCACGCCAGCTAAAATCCGAAGGGTTCTTGCTGGTTCCCGTCCCATGGATGACTGAGGCAGTACGTCAACACAAGCTCGAGACGGTACTTGAAGAGGCACGGCGCTTTCCCGAGTTCCGAGATGGCGCGACGCATTATGCCTTGGGCTCAATGTACGCGCTCAGCAACCCAGCTTCATTCCATAATTTGGCCGTCCGCGATCTTCGCATGAGCGCCATGGCTGAACTTGTGCCCCTCTTCAGGAGCTATGCGAGAAACCAGGTTTCTCTGAATGAATCTCGGCCATGGAAGCTCGAGCAGATCATCGATCGTCTCGTCATTCCACCGCAAAACAAAGTATCGAGACGAAGAAATTTTCGCGTGGATGAAGTCGACGCAAACGCTCGTCATGGGGATCTAATCTTTGGAAGCTGGTGGAACCTCAGCGGGGAGAATCAAAAATTTTCCTTTAAAGAGAACTCGCACCTTCACGAGAGCGGACAAAACTCCACGAATCGGCAACCTGCACGTTCGAACAGGCCGAGCAGAACGGTTGATGTCCCACCGGGTCAGATTTTGCTTTTCCACGACCACATTGAGCAGAAAACGGAAGCCCCGGGCGTGCGACTCTTCATGGGCTGGAGGCTGACAAGGTCAGAAAATGGACCTTTGACACGGGGTTTGCGAGAGAGTCTGCAGAGTCAGGCCGTGATCAACCTCAAATCGGGAAGGGCACCGCTCATGTACGAAAATCAGCATTGGTCCTTTCATCCGGAGAAGGTCGTCGAATTTACTCAGAATAACATTGCCGATTGCTGCCAGATAGATCGTGAGGCGACTGGATCAGATGCCCCAATTATTCGCGTTGTTGCGAACCCCATGTCAAGTCTCCGAGAATACGGCTTGGAAATGTACCCCGAATACTCTCAAAGTGAAGCCAGCATTCTGCTTCCAAACTCGAGTTGGACTCTTTATTGTGGATGTCGCGGCCCAAATGCTTGGAAAACGGTGCACTTGTCGTAGACTTACCCTTGGAAAGGTTTCTTCACAGTCCGAGCTCTTATCAATTTCTATTTCTGCAAAAGAGAAAAGTAGCAAAGAAGATAGGTTTATTTAGCTTTCGAACACATTCTGCAGCACGCGAAAAGAGAGCAGTCGGCCATCGTCGCTCTCATTGCCTCGATACAAAATCTCTATGCCGCGACCCCGCCCTGATTGCGAGGATGCCCACATCGGGATCGGGATATATCTGTTTGAAGTCACTGAAAATCTTCTGCCAATCGCCGACTCAGCCCAAGAGCTTCTTCATGATGTTGTTTTATTGATGTCTACGTGAGTGGAAAATGTCCGAGTTAAAGTTCAACTCGCAGTCAGTCACGCTTGACCAATAACGAAAATCGAAAAGGCGTTGCGCGCCCTGGCGAAGAAAGTTTGGCAGCGTCGATCGATCCTCGCGTGGGGAATGGGTGCCACGCATTCACGCAACAACCTCGGCTTCCTCAGCCAGCTCTCGGGCTCGCGTGGCGAGACGTGCGGTCGCCTCTAAGTACACTCGCACTGAGCGCAGTAGGTCCTGGCATCGTCATGGACACGCAAGAAACGGAAACGTTCCCTCCGAGCGACTTTGAAGACCTTGACCGCGCGGATCACCCGCGCGACGGCGGCGGCTCGGAGTCGCGCGGCGCGAACAGAAAGCCCGGCTCCCAGGGCAAACTCTATATGGAAAACCAAGCGTCGCTCGCCGGCTGGTCAGGCCAGCGAGAACGAGCGCACGGGGGGTCGCTCTCGTCGCGCTCTCGTGCTGCTCGCGAGAGTGCACATATGAGTGTCGGGGAGAGTGCCGGCGAGAGCGCGCCATTTCCCAGGGCCTCCGATGCCAGCGTCACCTCCAGCAGCACCAGCACCAGCAGCACCATGCAGCAGAACCGTAACCTAAAGGAGAAGCGCAAGAAAGAAGGTAAAAAATCACGCAGAGTCGAAGGCATGGAGAGTGCGAGGCAAACATCATCAGCTCAAGCCGAAGAAGAAGTAGAAAAGGACGAAGAAAGCGAGAAAAGTCAAAAGTGGCGTGAGAGGGAAGAGAGACGCAAGAAGAAAGCTCGTGCTCGAAGAGAAAAAGAGCACGAAGACGAGGTCGCTTCTTTGCCGACGGTCGCAAATTCAACCATGGCAGACTGGCCGTCCTCGCTACCCGCAACACAGGAAGAAGAGTTCGCTCTTGCCGATGGCACAAGCACGTCTCCGTCTGACGCGCTCGAGGCTCCCGAGATCAACCTGCATCGCCAGGGACGAGAGCACGAGGCCTGCCACCCCCTCGCGTATGAGCCAGATCAGGCTGCAGACGAGCTTGCCAAGAACGGATGGGTTTGCGTGCGATTTAGTTGGATGACGCCCCCTCGCCTTGACCAATTACGAGAGTCGCTTCTTGAAGACGTGCGAAACTTTCCAGAATTCAAGCCCAATGCAGACTCGCACGTGCTTGGAGGCTTTTCGGCACTTGGAAATCCAGCGTCCTTTCACAACTCTTCCGTGCGTGAACTTCGCATGTACGCCATGGCAGAACTGGTACCGCTCTTCTCCAGCTACGCACGAAAGCATCTCACCGGCAACCCTGGACAACAATGGAAACTTGAACAGCTCGTGGATCGTATGATGCTGCGGCCCAAAGGCGCTACGCCCTCCGCAGAGGCATGGCATCGCGACGAAGCCCCAGATGCACGGGACGATGATTGCATCTTTGGAGGATGGTGGAATTTCAACAACGAATCGCAGTTCTTTTCGTGCGTTCCGGGGTCCCACTCCGGCGTGAGAGGCCACTCCGGCTTTGGTACTGTGCAAGACAAGGAAGAGAAGAAAATATACGCGGCGAAGAAGCATCAAGTCGACGTGCGGGCGGGCCATATGCTCATTTTTCATGAGCATATACTCCACGAAATTGTCGCCCGCAAAAGCAAGGTCGATTTGCTACGACTTTTTATTGGATGGAGACTCACGCAGGCGACTACACCACTGACACCAAACTTGCGGGAGCTCCTCGAGAATCAGGCCGTCATCCCACTCAAGTCAAAGCAAGTGCCTCCGATGTACGCAAAGCTACATTGGACGAATTGGCGCGACAAGATCGTCAACTTTACGCAGCGTAATATTGTTGATGCTTGCACGTGTGAGCGGACTGTGGGTTCCGGGAGCGCTAAAGGCACTGTCCTTCGCATTGTTGACCAGCATATGAAGAGTCTCCGCGAGTATAACTTGCCCAGATATTCATCGTATAACCCCAACGAGATCAGCATCCTCTTTCCAGACTCCAACTGGACCACCAACTGCGGATGCGGGAAAAGCGGGGTTTTCAAACGTTTGTAATTTTGGTTCTTTAGTTGACGACGTGCGGGAAGATATGACGAGGCCCATGTTGACTGAAGAGTTGACGAAAGTCAGTGCTGTAAGCCACTGTACAAATTGCTCTCAGAGAGACAATTTGCTTTGCGGGTGCCGTTGCTCGATTGCAAAGTCCTCAGACTTTTCATCTTTATGCGTCCTGGCGTTGCTCTTGCTCTCGTGGACTCACACTCTCCACTCCCCCAGAGAATCGACCTCAACACCCAAGTTTGACGCTTGTATACTCTTCAATCACGCAAGATTGGCGCAGGCGACGCAGTATTCCGTGCGGCACATGGGTCCCGCTTTTTGACATACTTGTTTTCAATAACTTACATAGAGAAGTTTCGCAAAGGAGTTGATGACGTGTTTTGTATTGTTTTGTTTTGTTTTGTTTTGTTTTGTTTTCCCCAGTTTACGGTTCCCACTGACCAGAAGGTCAATCTAAATGGAAACATTCCCGCAATTCTAAAAGATCTTCGCACCTACGTTTGTGCGAAAAGGTCGAACAATGCCGTTGCTGGTCTTGACCCTCCATTTGAACTCATGAACTAATGGAGCAAATAATAATTCGGTCAAAAAGTTTGACGCTCCGGACTCGAAAGAATGTCTTTGGGAGGACGAGCCTGCACGAATGGCCCAAATGAGTATGCTGCATTCGTCGATAACATATCAGCGTACCATGAGCTAGACTTGAGCGGGAAGAAAATGATAGTCGGCCAAGTACGTATTGACATGAATGTTAAAGTTCTTGGGATTTATTTCAAATTACGGCCAAAGCACCCGTCTAAGGCCATTGCGAAGAGTACCAAGGCCATTTGTAACTTCGTCTTTTCGTTCTGCTGACATCACTGCGTCCGGTAAGAGTTCCTTCACTTTTGCAATCTTGATCCACCTAAATATGTCTTCGCTGGTCCTCGTCGAAGGAGCCCGTAGATGCTGATTCAGCTGGTCGAGAAACTCGGAAGGAAGACGGCCATTGTTGAGCCTTTCGGTATAGTCCGTCAGGCGCTCGAGTAATCGTGACCGAATGCCAGAGTCAAGTGTCACGGTTTCCGTGCGGTTTCTTGACTGCGCCTCGGCCTCGCGAGTGGCCGCTTCTTCTTCTTTTTCTTCTTCTTCTTTTTCTTTCTCTTCTTCTTGCTCTTCTTCTTGCTCTTCTTCTTGCTCTTCTTCGTCTTCCTCTTCTTCTTGCTCTTCTTCGTCTTCCTCTTCTTCTTCTTCTTCTCCTCTCTCCACTTCTTCATCTGGTAATTCCTCATTTGATTCTGGTTGCGCTTCTGCGCCCGTGTCTCTGTAATATCGGTATCTCGAGCGGAATACTTCGTCGCTTTTCGCTTCTAGCACCCTCCGTCTGAGCGGCTGCCGCAGTGTTCGGATACCAGCCTTCCATTTTTCCTCGTCGTACTGGCTCATATCCAGCGCCTCATTGACATTTGTTACGTTCAGTGCAGTGAGGAAGTCATCACCGTCTCTGCACTTCGCGAGCTGCTCTTCAGCATAGTGGAAGACTTCAGGCGGTAGTCTCTTGTGTTCCTTTTTCTTTTCCTCTTCCTTTTTCCTGGCTCGGTCGAGACACGACTGAAGCTCATTCCGTAATTCTTCTGTCATTGTCTCTTCACTCGCCTCTGGGGTGCTAGCTTCCACCCCATTATCCGACGGCCTGGGAGAGTTCAGGTCTTGAGGTTCTGCACTGGATTCTTCTTCTTCTTCTTCTTCTTCTTCTTCTTCTTCTTTTTCTTCTTCTGCTGCTGCTGCTGCTTCTTGCACCCTACGTCTGAGCGGCTGTTTCAGTGTTTGGATACCAGCCTTCCATTTTCCCTCGTCGTACTGGCTCATATCCAGCGCCTCATTGACGTTCGTTACGTTCAGTGCAGTGAGGAAGTCATCACCGTTTCTGCACTTCGCGAGCTGCTCTTCAGCATAGCGGAAGACTTCAGGGGGTAGTCTCTTGTTCTCCTTTTCCTTTTCCTCTTCCTTTTTCCTGGCCCGGTCGAGACACGACTGAAGCTCATTTCGCAATTCTTCTGTCATTGTCTCTTCACTCGCCTCTGGAGAGCCAGCTTCCACCCTATTTTCCGACGGCCCGGGAGCGTTGCGGTCTTGAGCTTCTGCACTCGTGCTCATTTGGTCGTTCATGCTCTCCTGAGGTGACTCGTAATTGCGCTGCGCTCGGAGACTATCAATATCGCGTCTGAGCGCATATTTGAGCGAAGTGATGGCAGTTTTTGCACCCTCATTGAATGCGTCGCCGTTGACGCGCTTGAAAACGCTGGGGCTGAGTTTGTTGATGAACTCCTTGAAGCCCTTGCACCTTCTGAGCTGTTCTTCGGCATGCTGAAAATAGCTGTTTGGTAGGGGCGTCGATCCACTATTGGCCTTTTCGAGACACTTTTGACAGACCTCTCGCATCTCGTCATCAAAGCTGTCACTTTCGGCGTCGGGGTCTGTTTCCGAGGGAGTTGGCGCTTGAAAAGCGCTCACCTGAGAACTTATACCTCGGGCCTGTGTTCGTAACGGGGTGGAAGGCGCGTTCTCCGTGCTTGTAGCTCGTGGCGCCGCTGGACTAGATTGGCTTGGCTCGTCGTGGTTGCCATTATCAGCCACAGAATGTTTCCGAAATTTCGTCATCTCGCGCTTGAGCGCTTGTTTGAGCGAATTTATGGACGTCTTTGCATCCTCAGTCAGTGCATCATCGTCAACATCGTCGTCATCGAGCGAGCTTTCGCGCTTGAAAACGCTGGGGCTGAGTTTGTTGATGAACTCCTTGAAGCCCTTGCACCTTCTGAGCTGTTCTTCGGCATGCTGAAAATAGCTGTTTGGTAGGGGCGTCGATCCACTCTTGGCCTTTTCGAGACACTTTCGACAGATCTCTCGCATCTCGTCATCAAGGCTGTCATTTTTGGCGTCGGGGTCTGTTTCCGGGGGAGTTGGCATCGATGTGGCTTGCAGGCGTTCATGCCCTTCTTTCTGCCTGTCCATGATCGGTGACTCCATCGCCGAAGAGTGCGAACTCTTAACCTCCCCCTTAGGGGCGACCGACCCAAACTCTTTTTCAGGACGCTGCCGCTTGCCGGTGCGATCGTCATTGTTATCGGGCGGGAATCGTTTGCGAGACGCCGACTCCTGCTTGAGGCGCACCGGAGTTTGAGCGCGTTTCTGCGAAGGTGTACTGCCCTGCGATAAAGAGCGTTTCTTACCTCGGCGCTTTTCAGACTTAAGAGACGTAAGAGACGACCGAGAGGCTGCAGAGCTTGATGATGATGACCGCCGCTGGAGCACAGGTCTCACGATATCTGCGGGCATAGAACCAACGAGTATAAGGCGGCACGCAAAAGGCGTGTCAACGACTGCCTCATTGTGAAGATACAGCTTGCAGCCAACGCGATCTTTCAGGTCGACCACCCCGACACTCAAAAGTTCCCCGGAAACTTCTTGGAAGTGCTCCTCGTCGCAAGTCCGAATTACAATGAGAAGCTTGGAGAAATGAGGGGGCGTATGCAACGCAAGAGTGTTATACTTGCTGACTTTGGAAAACTCCACGAGGCAAACTTGGATGGAGTGGGGCGTGGGTCCGCCAGAATCATCAATCCAGTGATATACTTCAGACGCCCAGCGATCCGCCGGGGAGAATGAGCTTCTCATGTGCCCTGAAACCGGCGGCACTGCCTTGAGACCACCCTGAGTATCTCGAAAATGTTCCAGTGCAGGCCGTAAACCGTCAGGAAAGCTAAGAGACTCAATAATCTTGCGGTTCGCTCGCCTGCTTCCAAGCTTGAGGTTTTTCTTGTGGTGAAAGAAACGATTCACCTTGAGGCAAACGAGGCCCGCCTCATCCACAAGGTGGTTAAACTCGACGTCTTCCCAAAACGTTTTCACAGGAAAGAACACACCCTTTTTCACGGTGCTCTTAACGTTCAGGTAAATGAATGAATACACCGAGTATGAGATCATGAATGGATGCTCCGACTCCGTCTGGCGAGCTTGTGCATCTCGCCGAATGCCAATGAGGCCGTAATTCTCGGCGCCCCCGATAAACTGATCCGTGTTTGTTGCTCGCGCCGTTGGGTCGGCGCGAGGCGCGGGTTTACTGCGAACTAGTGCCCGGGGCCACTCGTGCATGCGTTTATCCTGAAACTGCTCGGAGCGTTTCTGGACAATTGCCTCCACTCCTTTCATCACTGTTGCAAACGTGCAAGGTGCAGGACCTTGCCTGAGAGTCTGCAAGGGCACACTGTCATCAACGAGAGTTCGCTCGTAGCAAACGTCCACATTGTCATCAAGGATCCACACCCAATTGAGCTTAAGCTGAGAGGCGGCGAGCTGGATGAAGAGTCGGGCAAAACCGATCCCACCACGGTCTGCAAATACGAACTCACCGGGTCGCTTTTTGGATGGCATTTTGGAAGGGAGCCCAAGCACGAGATGGGCCGACCCGTACGCAGCGACGTAATCATCGAACTGTTTTCCGCTGCGTACCACGATGCATACCACCGTGCGTAGGCTGTCCCCGTCTTTGGGAATGGCACAGTCGTAGTCTAACAGGGCAACGCCTGCGCGATTGTACGATGGAACAAAGGCCCAGCGAACAGACTGTGTCCCGTGAGACTTGCGCACTGTCCGTGTCGCCGTGTCCACATTGAGCAAAGACGTTTCCGGGCTGGAACCGTCGGCACCCATGAACACCTCAGCCCCATGGACGTCCGCGCGCACCGCAAGACCGCAGAAACCGCTGTACGGCACAGATAAGCAGGCTCCCTCCCCAATGAAGCTCAGATCAGTCATGATATGCTGCTTTGCATTATAGACATTGTCAAACTGAGGCGTCACAGGCCGCGCAGCAACAGGTGCGTAGGCAGTGTGCATTTGTGTGTGCTTTGAGCGCGTGACAAGCATTTGATGAGATCGCACACGCACCCCAGCTTGAATTGGATGCTGTCCTCGAGCACCAGCGTCCCAGAGCATGCTTTGCACATATACCTTTGCAGCCCGAAGGTGCTGCACGAAACGTTGCATCACAGAAGTACCTTCCAAAGGCGGGGCCGGTTGGGTGTTGTTTTCTGCGAGCGCGCCGGACAGCTTGGAGACATTCTCATCTTGCAATTGTTCCGCAACTTTGTCTTCCCATTCACCGGAGAAACGTCCGTCAAAGTTTACGCACGCGATCGCAATGTCGGGCCTCGAACAGCGCGAGTTCTCAAAAGGTTTATCAAATGCTGGGTTTCGGTCCAGCTTCCTGATCTTCGCCAAGCCCGCCTCACTTTGAATTGCTTCACCATCTTCTGCGCGGAGATAATTCTTGTAATTCGCGAGCCACCTCTTCCCTTGCTCGCAAGCTAACATCAGCGCAAGAATACGTTGCTGCATGACGGTCGGGTGATACTGGCCCTTGTTCGGTTTGTCGTACTTAACACGCAACTGCGGAAACTTTGATACGACCAAATTGCCCCAGTATGGCAGCGTCCATAGTTTCCTGGGTACGGGCACCATGGGCGGAGGTGCCATCGGCACATCGAGCTCGATCACATCCTTTAAAAGGCGGATAAAGTGTAGGTATGTCCCTGTTTTACCCTGCTGGCACTGGGCCATGAGCAAGAGTCGGCGAGGATCTTGCCCGCCATTGTACGAGCTATCGTAATGCAAGTTTCTTCCCGCCACAATAATCCCCTCGTCGCCAGCTTCTTTCCCCTCTGCTGCGCCTGCTCCTCGTCTAGCTCTTCTCGTTGGAGCAACTGGCCGCTGTCTGCGGTAGGCGACGAGGTCATGTAGAGGATTCGTGACGTCAATCTCACCATTGTCGTTGAAACTCGCGCTTGGCACCGGGGGTCTTCTTCGGCCTCGACCAGGCCCTGCAATGTAGTTGTCAAGCTGCCCAGGGATGCATTGATCGATGCGCCGCATACCCCAGGTGCCGCGATACTTGTGCTCGATTGCCTTTTGTACTTGGTTGTTGAAGCGATCCTTGTTCATCAATACTGTTGGCAGCACGTGCACATAGCGTTTCGCCGTCCAAATACCAAACCGAGACTGTACGCCAGCATCTTCCGAAGTGAGTTGAAGAGCTCGAAGCAGCCCACTTCGAAGCTGGTGCTCAGAGTCGGCATGAAAGCGTACTTGCTTGCCAGGATCTAGCACCGCGTAACTCCCACCCTTTGCAAAGAAACGTTTCACGTCATTGTCTGCAAAGAAGGAAGCGAGATCCTCTTCGAGGGCTGTCCACTCCACATTGTCCGTACCGTCGTCGTGAGCGGTTTTCATCACCTTGAAGCAAGCTATCGATGACTCGTCGGCATCAAGGCCCGGATACCGACACACGCGGCCGAATTCTTGCACAAATGTGGAGTACGTCTTTGATGAACGTAGACGAATGTCGAGAAAACGAAACGAGTGCGGGAACGTGTCACCCATTCGACCCTTCTCGCAGAGAATCACAATCGCGGGCAGATTCTCGAGATCCTCGTACTTGGCTTCCTTTTGCACTGACTTGGGCTCGTGGCCCTTTTCTGCGGCTTCGAGCTCTTCGCGAGCCTTAGCCTCTGCAAAAGCTGTATTCACGCGGTCGACCAGAGTCTCAGGGTCCTCTGGTTTGTCACGTTGCAGACTTGGGTGCCGCAGGTCGCGTGTCAAGGTCCAGTCTTCAATTTGACTCAAGAGACTAGTCGCACCCCGTGAAGCCTCCTCTCTCCTGCCGCTTCTACTTCTTCTCTTCGCGTCATTTCCGCCCACATCTGCAATAACGCTCAGCACACCGCCATGTTTCGCATCGGTGAGCTCGAGCTTTTTCAGCGCGCTGCGGAGACAGTCCTGAATCGACAAGTTCTCGTCAGTCTCGTATACGCGAACGACTGCCATCCGACCAGTGTGGTATTGCGGGTCCACGTCGAGCAGGTCATGGAGGAGACGGTCCGTTTCGTTGTACCATGTCTGAGATGTATTCCCCTGCTCATCTGCATGATCTTCCATGTTGCGCTCTAGCTTTTCTGAGACAATGTATTGCCAGGCCAAGAGCCAGGCGCTCGCAATGTAAGATTTGCGATCATTGCAGTCACGCCCCGGTAAGGGAGCCTTGCTCTGATTGTTCTCGTCCTCTTGGCACAATAAGGCTTCGAGCGCGTCAACCCAGTCCTGGCCGAGACGGACACGCAATGCTTCTCTCACGTCGTGCTCACGAAGCTCGCTCCATACCTCAGTGTACATTCGGTTGAGAAGCACATTGATGACCGGCTGCACAGATGCATCTTCTGTGCCATCAGCACTCTTGAAGCTGCCGACTTCCATAGATTGCCTGCGCGAGGCATTTGGCCAGAGCTTGGTCGCAAAACCGAGGTGTGAGGCGAACCTCTTCAGCAAGTTGTCGTCGCAAGCATCCTGGCGAATAACGTCCTTATTGAGTGCTTTGAAGATCGTTGTTCGTTCGTCATCCTTGGTGCCAGAGTTCCACAATTTAGGCAGGAATTCCACGCGATAAACAGCCAGAAAGACCAGTGACAAGAGGTAGTCGACCATGATAAAGTGCCCGTCATAAAGTGGTGTCGAGCTGGCCACCCTCGTACCAATCTGCTTGCGCTTCGCATTGTTTCTTTTGCCGAACGCAGCATCCATGTTGTCCTTCATCGTCTGGAAGGCTTCGTCTCGCAATACGCGCTGGCGCCGACGAGGAAGGCAGTCGGGTGCGATATCTTGATGTACCTGGTCCGTGTCGCAGAAGAGAGGGAGACTAGATGCTCGGATCATAGACGTTGTAAGGCTTGCTGCATTCGCTCCTGTAGTTTTCTCTGCCTTTTTATTTTTGTCTCGGCGAAAACCAAGCCAGAACATCAGGCCTGTACCGGGCGCAAATGCATCGTCTTCAATCTGAATCACATTTGGCAATTCGAGTTTGATGTAGCTGTTCAATGATGTCGAGAAGACAGGGCCGTGTCTGAAACCTGTTGTTGAGTTTTCCGCGAGAGCGATTGAAACTGCCTTTGTGAGCACATGGCAATAGGCGCTGTACTCGTGCGTGGGAAAGCGAAAAACTTGACCATGCAGACCACGTGGATTTACTTCTATCACGCGCTGCGCGTTACCTTCTGTCGTGACCTTGAGACGGAGGGGATGGATATTCTCGGGGACAGCCCACGTTGCGGTTTCTACGTAGTAGTCCATGCTTCTGTAAAGCGAGGCATCTCTGTGCCAGCAGACGACATTCTGTGGGGCAATACGAGACTTGTTCGTTAGAACGTTCTGTGGGGTGGCTGACACCAGCAAACGCAAGACATTCTTGCCGTTAAGAAGCTCGTTGTTGAGCAACCAGTCGTGTGCCCCGTTCTTCGTAGGCGCGTAGTGACACTCGTCGGCGATGATGACAAGAAGGGTTCTCGGGTCCCGCGCCTCGGCCTCCATCCAGTCACGATGGTCCTGCATCACAGTATGAGGAACCTTGGTGTGCTTGAGCACTCGACCGTTCTCGAGCATGGCCCGACGGACTCGATCTGCGGTTTGGGACTGGAGTGAGTTGAAGTTGGGTGTCAGCACAACGAATGAAACCTTGTCAAAGCGAGAGACCCAATCTGGTTTTTCTTGTTCAGGAAACAAAGCCCTTCCTGCCTTTTGAAAGAGTTCTTCTGCAACATCACGCTGCTCAGGGTGCGCGACGTCAGGCTGCGCCTCTCCGGGAGGTTGCAGAGTAATCCTCTCGCGATCGATTGCATTTTCGGGCAACGATATACACACGCAGAGGATCGAGCGTTTCTCGCTCTCACTGAGCTTTTCGTCGCGCTCGGGGTCGTAGGCCATTCGCACGTCAGGATGAGGGCGTTGGCGGAGCTTGAGTCCAAGGCGCGCAAGCGCACGAGCAAGCTGTTCCCAGGCTATGTTCTTGCGCGTTTCTACAATGGCGTCACCATCGCCAAGGAGGAGCTCTCGAGCGACCTCCTGTCGCGCCGTAACTGCTTCTGGGAAAAGGGGCATGGTGAGCTCAAATTGACCCTCTTGCTCGTGAGCATCCCCAGTACCACGCGTCACAAAATAAATTTGCACGGGCTGGTCTTCTCCCAAGACATCTGTGTCGTCTTCATTTTCGTCTTCAATGTCTTCGGCCTCCTGGGCACTTCGACTTTGCTCAAGAAGTTCCCGAATGCGCCTGCGCTCATCGGGGTGGATCACGAGGATAATACTTTCAATGTCTTCTTCATCCATGTCACGCAACACGATCACGCGAGTTCCCGAAGCCTCTGCTTCGGCGAGCTCGTTTTGGAGCTCGTTTTGCAAGCTGTCGGACTTTCGGAGCTGCACGTAGGTCATGCTTCTCCTGCCGCTCCTTCGTAGCGGTTGAAGGGCGGATTCACTTTGAGAGGAAAGGCGCTTTTCAGCGAAATTAGCGAGCAGATTTCGAACATCGCTGAGATCCGTAGGCACATTGAGAGAGGCGTCGTTGACGCTCGCCAAGGGCCCGTCGCCGATGATTTCGTTCAAGCAGATACTGAGAATGTCGAGGCCCTCAATTTTTCTCTTGACATTCCCCCAGTAAACCGTGTAGACTTTCTTAAGACCATCAACATCCTCGAGGCCCCCAAGCGCGCCAGCGACGGTCGAGACCTCGTCGCCTTCAGTTGTCGCCGCGTCAAGGCCCTCCGGCAGCCAGCAAACACGCAGAAGCTCGGTGAGCGCCGCAATCTCGAGTCTGTCTCTCCCGCCTTCGCTCGCCAGCGCCAGCAGCGCCTCGGGGCTGTTATCCACCTCGTCCGCGAAGTCGTCCGCGCGCTGCGCGTTCACGACCAGCGCCAGCGGCGCGTCCTGCCTGCCTTTGCTCATGGCCGTCTCCGCCTTTGAGTTTTGCTTCGACGTCGCAGGCCTGCCTCCTCTCGATCATATAGTCATTCCCATCCTGCTCTACTCGTGTACCTCCCAGCAGGTGCAGCTGCAGCTGCAGCTCGCGCGCCACGTCATGCACGACAATTCCCGTTCTACTGGTGCGTGCTGCGGGGGCTTCTCCGACTGCGGGGCACAATCGTGCTGGTGGTCCCCGACTGAGTCGCCTCCCTCTTCCCACACCTCTTACCTTGTCCGGATACCTTCTCCAGCACACAATCGGCCACAGTTGGCGAAGATTTTCGCCCACCGCGGAGCGCGTGCACGAGCACGAGTATGCGAGGATGCGAGCCGGGCAGTCTCCGAAATGGGCAGCTCCAGCAGCAGAAGCGAGGCCGCGGCCGGCAGCGGCAGCGGCGCCCTGCGCGGCGGCGGCAGCGGCGGTCGCGCGGCAGGGACGGCGGCGGCGGGTCGCGAGGAGAGCCATGGCGCTGCGCTCGGCCGCGCGGAGGAACCCGCGACGGACTTCGCGGAGGCCTCCCTCGCGGAAAACATGAGCCTGGCAGCGACTATTTTGCACTCGGCGCTCGCGGCCACGACGAGACTCGACCTGCGCAGCGTCGCGCTTGGAGACCAGGGCCTGGAGATGCTCGAGGGCAACCTCTACGCGGCTGGAAACCTCGAGCGGCTCGATCTCAGCGAGACGGGACTTGGGGACGAAGGCGCCGAGCGACTTGCTCGCATCATCATCGAGAACACAAGGCTGTGCGAAACTCTCAGAGACTTGCGGCTGGCGGGCAATAATATTGGGGTGCGCGGAGCAAAAGCACTTTCGAAGCTGATGTACCACAAGTGCGACTTCGAAATTATCGATCTCAGCAGCAACACATCGCTGTCGAATGACGGGGCAGCGACGCTTTTGGAAACAGCAATGATTAGCCGGCCTTCCCAGCTCCGACTCACGGGCTGCGACCTCTCAGACGATGTTCTCGATGCTATCGCAAAAATCATCAGGTCACAACATCATCCCTGGACATCAGATGAAGCTTTTGCTAGACTTTATGAGAAAGTGACCGGAGGGTTCCGTGTGCCCCCACGCGGAAGTTTGCATAGAAGGCTCGTAATTGACCTCATTGACAACTCCTTTTCAGCCCCAAAGCTCAACAATCTCGCACAGCTGGTAACCGTGCTCGGGAAATTATGTTTAATAAAAGTGACTCTTGTCGAGAACACAAATGCAAGCGTGGCTCTTCAACTTGTTGCTCCTCGGGAAGTCCAAAGTCTGGCAGATGTAATTAGAGGTCTCGGACGTCAGCGGATTACCGTGGAAGAGCCACTCTCCCATCGTGTCCCAACGTGGGTCTCTGATCCATGGGCATCCAGCGTCGCTGGCATTTTCGAGCAAGCCACTGCACCGAGTGCTTCTCAGGAATACCCATTACACATTAGTGTGGTCGAGGTCGCAAATGATGATGGTCTCACTTCCCGGGCATTTCAGGTCGACAGACACCTTCTGCGCGGAGATGTCCTTATTCTCTTTCGAGAAGAAGATCAGCATCTCATCAGAAAGGATGTGCTTGCAACGCGCCGTCGATTCTCCGTGGAGGAAATTCTCTGCCACGAGCCACCTGAACGAGCGCTGCGCGCTTTGCTTTTACGAACCAATATTGCGCCACCTATCATCGGTGCCGACTTGACCGCCTTTCCGCCTAGTTTTGGAGCAACGAACGGCACACCTTCTCCATCGACGTCCAAGCGTGTGGCAGAAACAGACACTCCAAGCAGATCACCGAAAAAGAAGAAAAACTGACGGTCAACGGAGGAAAATGCGAATTCGATGACGGATGCGAATGTAGGGGAGAGCCGGAACATAGTCGAAGTGCAGCAAACAAACACTTGGAAAGGATGCGGATACGTTGTATGTCATGACGAACACTCTTTGGCCATGCATCTCTTGTGAGCACAAGCTAAAGAGCATGTTGGAAAGATATAAACATGCTGAGCGTCAAAATGCTACGCACAAAAACACTTTGGATCTCAGCATTCACTTTTAAACGGGGTAAGACAATTCATTCTTTACTGCATGAACAAAGCCGTCCTATACAGTTTAGTTGCCCAGCTGAGAACGCCCATCATTGGATGTGATGCATTCTCCGGCTGGTATGTATTCGCTGTACTTTCTCAGGTCCTCCATGAGCTTTTCGCGCTGCTCTGGTCCATCATAGGCGTCCTCACCAACAGTAAAATCCCTTTTAAAGGCCGACGATTGTCGCCTCTTGTCTCGACTCTTGCACTGATCATCCTCTAGACAGCGACTACAAAACGCGTGGTCTTTATAACGTGGTTGATCACAGGAATCCGTGTCACAGAGATGAGCATTTTGCTCGATGTGCCTTCTGCAGTAAAACGATTTCTTCCTCTCACTGCGCTTGATCTTGCGGTGGCACGTAAATACAGGTTCGCGACGGTCTTCGAGGGAGCTCAAGTCGGGTGTGTCGTCCTCCAAATTCGTCTCGGCCCTTCTGTGGCTTCGAAGCTCAGTAAATCTGCAGAGTTTCTTGCGAAAATCCTTGCATTTGAATAGCTCGCGCGGGTCCATGTGATTTTCGCAAACGTTATATCCTCTGTACGTATCAGCGCCACATTTTTCTTCGTTTTCAAGGACTTCACTGCAAGTTGTCGAGCGGATCATATCGTATTGAGGAGTGGGGCTATCGTCACGGTGTGACACGATCGAAGTTTGCGCAGCACAGCTGCCGTCTTCTTTGCTCGACGAACTTGCCCTCCTCTTCTTAGTCTGTTTTTCGTCCTCTTTGCTCGACGAACTTGCCCTCCTCTTCTTGGTCTGTTTTCCGTCCTCTTTGCTTGATGAACTTGCCCTTCTTTCTTTGGTCTGTTTCTCGCTCAATGCGGAATCATAGCTTCTCTTGATGGCACGCCGCTGTTGAATGACCTGCGGCGAAGCGAGAGAGTCCACGTCCATGCCAGGCGGCGATCCAAGGGACGAATCGCTCATACAATCGGCCATGTTTGTTGCAGACTGTAGAGACGACTTCTCCGCAGACAGCGAGGTATTGGATGCGAGACTCGCACTCCTCTCAAGCGACGTGGTTGATGCTTTGTCTTGAGGACTCAGCCGAGAGCGAGAGCGAGAGCGCCTGGGAGCTGATGAGTCTGCCGCTGGCGACTTGTCGGACAAACTACTGACGGAGATGCGTCGCCGTTTCTCCAAGCTTTGCCCGGATCGAACACCGGTGTCAACAATTCCCGGTTGAATCGATCTCAAGCTTGAGTCCGACTCCAAGCGATGCAGTGACATTCTCCTGCTTTTGCCCGAAATTGAAGCCAAAGACGACGAAGATCTCCGCGGCTTGAGCCGCGAGGAAACGTTCGTGCCGGAACCAGTATCGGTAGTTGACCCGTGTTGTTGGAATGGCTGCAGCTCGCTAGTGTCGAAAAGCAGGAGTCTCGCCAGAAGTGCATCCTCGGATCTGACCTCCTCGTGAAGGTGCAACGTGCACTTGGGACGATCTTTGAGCTGAAAGAAACTCGTATCCTGCAGCGCACTCATTTCTTCAAAGTGCTTCTCGTCACTAGAACGCACAACAACAAGGACCTTTCCAACGTTCTCGGGTGCATACAAAGCCAATGTGTTGAAGTTGTTGCAATCCGAGGCTTCCAATAGGCACACATGGAGGGTTCCGCCCTCTTGCGAAGCAATCCAGCTGCGTGTTTCACTCGCCCAGCAGTTAGCTGCGGAGAACTGCTTTGGCGCCAACTTCGAGACGGCTTGCGTTGCCAACAGGGTGCCGTACTTGTCTCTAAAATGCTCAAGCGCAGCTTTAAGACTTGGATAGTGCAGCGAAGTAACAAATTTGCGCGCGGGTGCCTTTCTGCCAGGCTGCAGGTTTCTCTGGTGGAGGAAAAAGCGATTTGTTCGAAGGCAGACAAGCCCCGCCTCGTCGATCAAATGGTTGAATTCTACGTTCTCCCAGTGCTGCTTCGCGGGAAAAAGAGCTCCAGTCTGAACCGTGCGCGCGACGTTGAGGTAAAGGAAAGTTTTCACCATTCCAGAAACCTGAAATGGAAGTTCGTCCTCTGATATTTGACCATCACGAGGAAAAGGGCGAATTCCAATCAGCCCATACTGGTCTGAGCCACCCGTCCATTCTGCTTTGGTACTTGCTCCCTCGTTGGCCATGGGTGGGAGACTCTCGCGTCGAATAACTGGCTCGCTTGGTGGCCAGTTTGCCATGCGCTTCTTCTCTGTGTTGACTGCAAATGCGGTGTCTTCCCCATGCACGATGTCCTCAACCCCTCTCATCACTGCAGAAAAGGTACAGGGTTTTGGTATTTTTGGTTGAGCCAAGGCTGTAGGACTTTTATCAGCATCAGCATCATCATTGTCCACGAGGTCTCGCTGAAAGCAGACGTCAACATCGTCATCTAGGATCCAAACCCATGACAGATCGAGATCGCTCGCAACGAGTTGAATAAAGAGCCGCGCAAAGCCATACGGGCCATTTTCCAGGTGCGATACGTTCTCTTCTAGCTGACTTGGCAACGTCAAGCGAGATGGGAGACTCAGGACGAGATGTGCGGACCCATATGATGCAACGTATTCCTCAAATTGTCGGCCACTGCGAACTACAATGCAGATAACGGTAGGTTTAATGTCGTCGTTGCGCGGAATGGCATGTTCATAGTCCAACAGCGCAACTCCAGCGCGATCAAAGGAGGGAACAAAGACCCATCGAACTGCGCTCGCGTCGGCCAGGGTTTTCATGTTGCGAGCCTCCAAATTTACTTCGAACAAACTCATCCGCGACTCGTTCATGCCATTGGAAATGAATCCCTGTACATGATTGGCATGTGCGTCGGCTGTCAAGCCCTGGAATCCAGCATAGGGAATGGACAAACTGACGTCTTCTCCAACGAGCTGGAGATCCGTGATGACGTGCGGCTTTTCTCGGTAGCGTCTATCAAAGAGAGGGGAGACCTTCCGCGCGGCTACCGCCGCGTACGTCGCATGTCGTTGAGCAAATTGGGCTCGCGTCAAAGGTGGAAGTTGTACTTCGGACTGGATCATCAACGCGCGCTTTGCGATGTCTTTGACCTCTTGGCTCTGTGCAAGTGTTGCCTGAAGCACTGCACTTTTAGGCGAAGTAAGGGTGAGACCTCCGGGGAGCGCCGCTTCCATCTTCTGAAGGTTTTCTTTGTCGTTTAGCTGTGCTTGAATGTCGTCTCTCCAGCTTCCCGTGAAGCGCCCATCGAAATTGATGCACTCGGCTGCTGTTTCCACATCATCGCAGTGAGACCCTTTGAAGGGAGGCGAGCTGGCCTGCAGATTCTCTTGTAGACTTCGCACGCAATCGACCCCAGCCTTGCTTTTGATTCCCTCTCCATCACCGGCAGAGAGATACTGCGTATATTTTTCGAGCCATCTTTCGGCATCTCTGCACGCCGCCAGGAGCGCAAGAACCCGCTGTTGGAGCACGACCGGGTGTTGGTGACTTTTGCGGGGCTTGTCGTAAACTTCGCGCATAGGCGGGCATTTTGCAACAGCGAGGTCAGCCCAGTATGGCCATCTCCAGCTTGGTCCTTTAATCGGCGCCAGTGCTGATGGCGACGCAGGAAAGTCAACTTCGATCGCCTCTTTTAAGAGACGGATAAAATGTAAGTATGTCCCCGTTTTGCCTTGCTGGCACTGCGCCATTAACAAGAGACGGCGAGGGTCCTTGGTACCGTCATGATCGCAGTCATAATGCGCAGGCCGGCTGCCGTATGCCGTTAGGTCTCCGGGCACTTGGCTTCCACTGGGATACGTCTTACGGTAGGCAGCAATGTCATGCAGTGGGTTTTCCACGTTGATCGCCTCGGCCCCTTCGCTCGTCCGTCCAGGAACGGTTTTGGGATGGGCTGCTTTGCTCGTACGGCTGCGTTGATGAGTCCACATGTAGAGGTCGATGTTGCCCGGAATGCACTGGTCGATTCGTTGAAGACCCCTAGCGTCGCGGTACTTATGCTCCACCGCCTTTTGAAGTTGCGCGTTGTAGCGCTTCGCATTCATGAGCACCGTTGGAAGCACGTGCACGTAGCGTTGCGCAGTCCAAGTGCCCAGCGAAGATCGTCGGGAAATTGACTGCTGCTGAAGAGACTGACGAAATTTTGAGCGAAAGTGCTGCTCAGAGTCGGCGTGAAAGCGGACCTCGTTGCCCGGATCCAGTACCGCAAAGCTACCACCCTTCGCAAAGTACTGCCTCACGCTATCACTAGATAAAAAGTGAGTGAGCGCCTCCTCGAGAGCGGTGTCCGCTTCCTGAGCATCGGCCTTCGTCACCTTGAAGCGTCCAATCGTCGCTTCGTCAGCATCAAGGGTCGGGTATCTACACACGCGTCCAAATTCCTGAACAAAGGTCGAAAATGTCTCGGAGGAGCGCAAGCGGATGTCCAAAAAACGAAACGAGTGGGGAAATGTGTCACCCATGCGTCCTTTTTCGCACAAGATCACAATGCTGGGCAAATTTTCCAGGTCCTCGTACTTGGCCGTCTCTTCAGAAACAGGCGCTGGCTTCCGATTGTGTTGCTGAGCCTCGAATTCTTCTCGGGCTTTCGACTCCGCATAGGAGCGGTTGACACGGTCCACAATCGTTTCGCTCGCACCAGGCGCACGAGCTTGTTTTGTGGGGTGCCGCAAGTCGCGCGTCAGCGACCACGATTCGAGTCTCTGAAAGAGGCTCGTTGCGGCCCGGGCCTTCTTCATTTTACCTCTCGCTGCGCTTTCAGCTTTTTTTCCGTCACTCCCACCGACGTCTGCCACAACGCTCAAAATGCCCCCGTGTTCGACATGCGTGAGCCCAAGCTTCTTTAAAGCGCATCGCAAACAGTCCTGGATGGACAGGTTCTCGTCCGTCTCGTAGACGCGAATGACGGCCATACGGCCAGTGCGATACCGCGGGTGAACGTCGAGCAGATCGTGCAAGAGACGGTCGGTCTCGTTGAACCATGCTTCGGACGTATTCCCCTGCACGTGGGCGTCGTCTTCGCGATTGCGTGCGAGCTTTTCAGAGATGATATACTGCCAACCAAAACGCCAATGGCTATGTGAAGCCTCGTTTTCTTTGTACGGCAGAAGAGTCTTCATTTCGTCGACCCAAGCGTTTCCCAGCCGCTCTCGCAGTGTTTTTTGGACTTTTTCAAGTGCCAACTCTTTCCAGGCTCCTCGTACAGTCGCCTCGAGGAGAATATCCACGAGATGTTGGACAGAGGCCTCTTCAATACCACCCGCAATGTCGAAGACGCAAACCTCACGTGCCTTGTTGATGCAAACCTCACGAGCCTTGCCGGGTGAATCTTCCAGTCTTTTGGCGAATCCGAGGTGAGTTGCGAACTCTACGAGAAGAGAAGTATTGAGGACAAGCTGACCGATATCATGGAGCTCGAGGTCCCTAAAGATAGTCTCGCGTTCAATGGACTGATCCCATAACTTCTTGCGGTCAACGCGGTAGATGGCAAGGTACGTGAGCGAGAGAAGATAATCGGCCAAGACGATGTGCCCATCGTACAGCGGTGTGGAGGGCGAGACCTTTACTCCTTGTTGCTTGCGCTTTTGTGCCGTGCGTTTGCCATATGAGTCTTCAATAAGCTCACGGACAGTGTCAAAAGCAGCGTCCTTGAGCACGCGTTGCCTTCTTCGAGGCATACAATCCACTACAATATCGTTGTGCTCCTCTTTGCGCTCGGTGTCACAAAAGAGCGGGACGCTTGTAGCATTAAGCCTGATACACTGTCTTGGCTTTCCACGAGTGGGCTTTTTCTTGTCGAGATCGATCTTGTCCCGCTCAAATCCAAGCCAGTACAGGACCCCGGAGCCCGTTTGAAAGTTCTCTGGTAGGATTTCCACATCACAAGGCATGTTGAGCACGATGCGCTCGCGGGCATAGGCGAAATATGTTGCATTCTTTGTCAGCCTTTGCGTTGCATGAGCCGGAAGCGTTTCGCTGACACGAAGGTTGAGAACCTCACAAAATGCCTTGTATTCATGCATCGGGTAGCGAAAGTACCTTTTCCCGTCGGCGGTCATCACGCGGGGATCAATAGAAAAGGTCTCGCCCTCAAACTTGAGCTGCAATGGGCTCACACCTTTTGGTACTGCCCACGTTGAGGTTTCCACGTAGTAGTCCATGCTACGATACAAGGAAGCTTCCGTGTACCACGATACGATGTTGTCATCTTTGATGCGCGAGTTGATCGTAAGTGTATTCTGAGGAGTCGCCGATACTAGAAGTCGCAGAACATTGTCGCTTTGTAACATATCGTTGTTCAGGAGCCAGTCATGAGCGCCATCCTTTGTGGGGGCAAAGTGACATTCGTCGGCGACGATGACGAGGAGTGTTCGCGGATTCGACGCCTCGCGAATCATCCAGTCGCAATGGTCTTGCATCAACTTTTTCGGATACTTGGTGTGCTTGAGCACAAGGCCATTATTAAGCATTGCGCCTCGCACGCGACCGGCGGTCTGCGATTGCAGCGAGTTGAAATTGGGTGTAAGCACAACGAAGGAAACCTTGTCAAAACGACCCACCCAATCGAACTTCATGTCCTGATTTCCAAAGAGCGCGCGTGCGGCTTTACCAAAGAGTTTTTCGGCAATCATGCGCTGCTCTGGAAAGGTCACATCAGGCTGAGAAAGTCCCCCCAGCTTGTTGTGCATGTCCCTGCGCCGAATGGCTTCCGCTGGCACATGGAGCTCCACGCACAAAGTTGTTGGCTTCTCTTCCTCGGCGAGATCACCGTCACGCTCAACGTCGAAGGTCAACTTGATCTGCGCTTCCTTTGTATCACAAACTTTCATGCCAAAGCTCGCAAGCGCACGGGTAACCTGCTCCCAGGCACTATCCTTGCGCGTTTGGTAAACTGCATTGCAATCTTTTATGAGGAGCTCCTCTGCGAGAGCTCTGCGATCTGTCTCCGCTTCGGGTAGACTTGGCATGACCAGCTCGAGCTCACCTTCCTGTCCATGGACCTCATTGGAGCCTTTGGCCACGAAGACAATCCGAACAGGCTGCTCCTCGCCATCGAACACGCTTTCACCTTCGAGCTCATTGTCGATTTCCTCCTTTTCTTGGCTTTCAGTACTTTTCGCGAGAAGATCGCGTGCGAGCGTAGTATCCGCGGATCCAAGAGCCACCACAATGCTCAATACACGACCATATCCCGCCTCTTTCGGTTCGTCCGCAGCGTCGCAAATGAGTATGATGCGAGTCTCATGGTCCCTACCGCCAATCTCTTCCAGCAGCTCCTCTTGCAAGCTCGCGGAATCCTCGAGACACTTGAAGAATTCACTAGCATTTACTCCAAATCTGAGCATTCGAGGCGTGACCTCCTTGTTCCATCGCTTTGCCGCCAGCCCCGTCAACAGCTTGACAGTAAAGTCTGCGTGTCCCTCCGCGCGCAGACAGGCTTTGTCCACATCTGAGAGTCTCTGGATAATAGTCCCCTTAGTAGCGTCAGCTATGATACCCAGGCAGATTCCAAAGAGGTCGAGACCCTCAAACCCGCCTTCCTTGTACAGCTTCTTCAGCCCGGCCACATCCTCGAGCCCGTCCTCGTCCGTGTCCGCGAGCCAGCACACGCGCAGGAGCTGCGGCAACGCCTGCAAGTCCACCTTGCCCTCGCCGCTCAATTGCCGCAGCGCGGCCGGGCTGTTCTCCACCTCCTCCTCCAACTCCGTCGCGGCCTCCGCATTGATCACCAGCACCAGCGGCGGCGCCACGCTCGCCGCCGCCTCCTCGCGCGTCGCCTCCATCGCCGCCGCCTCCATCGCCGCCGCCCCCGCGACCCTCCCCGCGCTCGTTCGGGTTCTGCTCGTCGCCTTCCCAGTCAATCCGAGTTCGCCATCGCGACGGTCTTCGCGAAGGGATCTTTCTTCGCGTCTTCGTCCGTCGCCGCGGCGGCGGCGTCGTGTCACGATTTTTCCTCTCCTCGCCCGGAGGTACTGCGGGAACGCGGGGGAGGTGCGGGCAAATGCGGGCACCCACCCGGGCCGGAGGCAGGCTCGAAAATTCAAGCTGCGGGGCCGCGCGCAGCAGCCAGAGGAGGTGAGAGAGGGCTGGCTGGCTCTGAAGATAGATAGATTTATGTGAACGCAACGACAGGTGGCGAGGAGGTGGGCGGCTGCGCCTAGCGGCAGAGAGTAAGGCGGGAAGACGAGACGAGGCGAGGTTGCGTGCATGCGTTGGCAGGTGGGCAGGAGCACGGGATCGTGTCGTTATCGCCACGCGCCCGGCATGCCGAAGATGCGAAAAAGCCTTTGCCCCGCGCGTGATTGACTGGCTCTCTGAGCCAAGACTGACCATGGTGACCGGCCTAGCTCTGTGTCTCAGACTGGCTTTCTGAGCTTGTATACCGGTTCGGGACATATGAATAGCATTGCATCTATCAGGTTTGTTTGAAAGGTTTATTTCGTACGAAAGAGAACGAGCGAGACGAGAGAAAATGGGCTCTGTACTCATGCGCCATCATAAAATTCGCGGCGCAGAGCGTTACGAAGCCTTGCAAGGCCGCTTTTGCATTTGTCGATGCGCTCATCTGTTTGCTCATCAGAGTTGATGAACGACTGTGCCTTCTTGATAGTGATCCAGTCGAAGATGTCTTGGCTAGTTTTGCACGAAGTGACATGGGCAAGTAGCTCCTGATAGAACTCACGAGGAGGATTTCCGTCAGGTGCATACTTTGTCTTTAGATCTTGAATTTTCTTCTCAGCCTTGGCTTTCGTGGCTGCCGAAAGAGGCACAGAAGAAAACTTTCTTCTGCCCCCCGACGTTGGCTTCTGCGTACGTTTCTCGATGGATTTGGGTGTAACTGGGGCACCCCCTGCGCTTGTCCGAGAAGACAACCTCGACTTGTCATCACTTGAGGATGACGATGAGTTTGACAGTGCTACCGCACCATGCTCGGAGGATCCTTGAGACGAGGTTGATTTTGTTGCTTTGGGAGTTGAGGTTTTGCTATCGTCAACCTCAGACTCTGCCTCAGACGAAGAATCGGCGAGTGGACTTGACAGGTCAATGACGAACTGAGCTGAGCTCGGACTGGGCGAATTGAGCTTTGTTTTCTCAGCCTCTTGTGGTTCGAGTGCTTGGGGATCCGAAGAGTTGTCTTCGCCTTTCTCGTGCTCGTCTTCGCCTTCCTCATCTCTCTCAACAATTTTAGTAAAGAGGGACGGGTCGATCTCGCTGGGGTCAACAATGCAGTCCTTCGGGGAGAGGAAGCGTGCGTTCTTGGTAATGCTGTTTATGATGCTTTTGCGAGTCTTGGCGGAAGGGTGTCCGTCACGATAGTCGCGTGGAATGTTTTCGGGTTTAAGCCTGATAAGCTGCTTGCCGGCGACTGCAAGCTTCTTCTTCTCAAGACAGTCCTTGCAGCAATTATAGTACCGGTAGCAGGCAGACCGGCAGTTGTCCACGGCACAGACGTCGTACTTTTTCCTATGGTCTTTGCAAAAGGATGTTTCCTTTTCCTTATTTGCGTTGCAAGTAAAGGCGAAGGTGTACTTCGGACTCTCGCTGGCGTTTTTGAAGTGCGCTAGAGCTTTGTCACCGCCCTGCACAAGGCTCCAGTCGGCATCAAGACGCTTGATTTCATCTCTATCCTGCACAGGCTTAAGCGTTGCAGTGTAGTAGTATTCGACGCGCTTGCAAAGTTTGTTGCGGGGGTCGTTATGCTTAAATTTGATGGCGGGGGGGATGTGCTTGTTGCAGTAGCCGGGCGCGCTCTGGGCTGAGGGCTGCCCACAGCACTCGTTAGTCTCGGTGTTGATAATAATGGCGCAGGTGGCCTTCCTGCCTGCGGCCATGGAGTGCTTGCCGCAGAGGGGGCCGCCACGAACGGCAATATTAGTGCAGTCAATCCGTTTATTGGTCTTGGGGTGCACGTCCTGGCCGTTGCAGAGAGGGCGACCGTCGTCGGTGAAACGGGTTGCCCCTTCGTCTTTGCTAGAAGTGCGCTTGATCTCGAGACGAGACCTCTTGGGCAGTGTGCTCACATTGCCGTGTTCGTCGTCGCTCTCCACATTCCCGTGCTTGGGGGCATGCTCGAGGCCAGCATTGACGTCGGGGCGCACACGCTTCTTGCCAAAGTCCAACTCATTGGGTGGGTTGTCGTCCGAGGACACGTTGGTTTGGGCCGCTGAAGAGGTTGATAACTTGGAGGGAGTTGTTGAGGACAGGCTTGACGGATCCACAACTTTCAACTTCTTGCCCTCCTCATTACATTCGAGAGCAGTCTCAGTATGCGCGGACTTTAGGCTCTTGGTCGCAGACGCGTTAGATGTTGAGGCCAGCTCTGTGGCACTGTTGGGGCGTTTCTTGCCTCGCTCCAAGTCTCCGGAGCGACCAAAAGGGCTTGTGGAGGGGGAAACACTCGAGCGGTCATGCCCTGTATGCGGAATTCCAAAATCGCCGTGAGCGCTTTTACCGCCGCTCTTGTCATCCTCGTCATCGCCATTGTTGTCGATATTGTCGCCGTCGCCGTCGTTAGACGAGACAACTTTTACTTCTCGAGAGCTTGGCAGGGTAATTGCAGGTGGCTCGGTCCCTGCAAAGAACAACTTTGTAGCAAATGGGTCATCAATGTCCGCCTCGCGATAGATGCGAAAAGTGCAGTTCGGACGATTCTTCAGGGTTATGGTCTCGTTTCCCTCCTCGAGCTCACCAAACGCGCGAAGATCGTCGCGCCGAACAACAAAAAGAGAGTTCGTGGTCGAAGCGGGGACATGCAGGGCGATTCTATTGATCGCGCTGTCCGAAGCCGCCTCCAAAAAGTACACTGGAACCTTTGCGACACCCTCGCGAGAGCCTTCTCGTGCAACCCACTCTTGAACAATGGCTGCCCAGCGATGCGAGGGCGGAAAACTTGCGCGTAGCTGACTTGAGAGCAGCTGGCCCGGCGCGAGACCGCCATATGTATCTCGGAAGTGTACTAACGCTTCCTTCAGGTGCGTAAAGTGCGCAGGCGCTTCACTGAGAGAGTCACGTGCGGGTCCGCTTCGTGTTCCTAGCTTGAGATTTTTCTTGTGATGATAGAAACGATTCACTTTGAGGCAAACGAGACCGGCCTCATCCACGAGGTGGTTAAACTCGACGTCTTCCCAAAACGTTTTCACAGGAAAATACACGCCGGCTCGCACCGTGCTGTCCACATTCAAGAGAATGAACGAGTACACAGAATAGGTGACAAGAAATGGAGCCTTGGGATCCTTTAGTCGGGCTTGAGCATCACGCCGAATGCCAATCAGCCCATACTGATCTGCTCCGCCTGTGAGCTGCCCTTTGGAACGGACAGGGAGGGTGCTGACCTCGGGTGCTGGGTGCCTGCGGATGCTAGGCCGTTTTGACCTCCGCACCTGCATTTGCTTCTCGTCGCCTGTCAATTGAATCGTTTCTTCCTCGTTTTGAACGATGTGCTCTACTCCAGTCATCACGGTAACAAATGTACAAGGGTCTGGCGGTGCTTTCGGCGGGTTACTTGGTACATTGTCAAGAAGCATTCGCTCGTAGCACACATCAACGTTGTCGTCTAAAATCCAAACCCAGGGGAGGCCAAGCTCGGAAGCTGCGAGTTGGATGAAGAGTCGCGCATATCCGATGCCACCCTGTTCTGCCGTCACGGACTTCGTACGATCCACCTTGGAAGGCATTTTCGGCGGCAGACCAAGCACAAGATGCGCCGACCCATAGTTAGCGACGTAGTCTTTGAATTGTTGGCCACTTCTCACAACAATGCAAACCACTGTGCGTTTGCCCTGATTGTCTTTTTCGTCAGGTTCTGGTATCGCTTTCTCGTAATTTAAAAGAGCAACACCGGCACGATTGTATGAGGGGACAAATACCCAACGCACGTCCTTTGCCTCCTTGCGCGCGCTCATGCGCAGCGTCTCGGATACTTTGCTCACTGTCTTGGATACTTTGCTCGCCGGCTTGGGAACTTGGCTCACATCAAAGAGCGGGACGCGTTTCGACTTTGCATCAAGGTACACTTGCACGTTGTCCGCATCTGCATAGACGGACAAGCCTTGAAAACCAGAATACGGCGCAGAGAGACTCACGCCCTCAGCGACGAGCTCGATGTTGTGAACCTCATGCTGTTTTTGGCAATACTTTTCGTCAAAGCTGCGCGAGATTGACTTTGCAGCAACGCGTGAATACGCACGTTGTTGGGGCGTCGAAAAGGTCACTCGCTCCATGTTTTCCCGCGAAATCGAGTTGAGAGCCTTGCGATCACGTCCTCGGGCTCCGGCGTCCCAAAGATGATTCTGCACATAGGCTTGCGCGGCGCGCAGACGCTGAGAAACAGAAGCATCCTGCGACTGTCCCAAGGAACTTTTACGAAGCGCACTAAAAAGCATAGCTGTAGCTTCAGGACTATCCCAGATCTCCTGAAAGTTGATCTTCCACTCAGGAAGACTGAACCTGTCATCAAAATTGACGCAGCGGAATGCGAGTTCGGTATCTGTGTGGTTGGCTGTGATAGGAGCTTCCTTTTTTCCGATAAATTTCTCGAGATCTTTGAGCACCTCCTTGCCTGCTTTTGACTGTATCGCCTCGCAATCTTCGACAAGAAGTTTCATAATGTAGAACTCTGACCACCATTCGCCTTGCTCCCCGGCAAGTGCGAGGAGAAGGAGGCGCTGCCTCATCACGGCCTCGTGGTATTGTCCGGTCTTGGGCTTGTCATAATCGTTCCTCATGGGCGGAAAACCAAGAGGACGGGATCCAATGATCAAATTTCTCCAATATGGGAGGGACCAGCTAGCTCGCGCGACAGGTGGCAAGGGCTTGGGCGGCGCGGGAATAGCGACTTCTATGTGATCTTTAAGAAGCTTGATGAAATGAAGGTATGTTCCGGTCTTGCCTTGCTGGCATTGTGCGACAAGTAAAAGTCTACGAGGGTCCTTTTCACCATCTTGGGCCCAGTCATAATGCGGCTGACGACTCTTGGATGATTTAGAGGACCGCTCATTGGCACCCGATTGGGGCTGCTGTGCACGATAAGCCCCATGATCGTGGAGCGGATTTATCACCACTGTCGATCCGTTCTCAACGCGGATCAACTTCGGATGCGCTTTCTTTGTGGAGCGGCTTCGGTCGCTGGAGACGTAGAGGTCAAGTGGCCCTGGAATGCACTGATCGATGCGCTGAAGGCCATGCACATCACGATACTTGTGCTCGACTGCCTTTTGCAGCTGCGCGCCGAAGCGCTCTGCATTCATCAAAACTGTCGGCAGCACGTGCACGTACCGCTTGGCTTTCCACATCCCGAATCGAGCCCTCGAAGAGCTGCTCGGACAAAGAGCTGTTTCAAGCCTCGACCTGAATTGAAATTCTGAGTCGGCATGGAAGCGGACCTCGTTGCCCGGATCCAGCACCGCGAAGCTGCCACCCTTGGCAAAGTAATCTTTAACATCACTCTTCCGAAAGAATAAGTCCAGCTGACTTCGAAGCTCGGACTTATCCACCCCATCAGTGGATTCCGGGCCCCTCTTGATGGTTATGCCCTTTACGTTGCTGTCGTCAAGCCCTGGATAACGACACACGCGTCCAAATTCTTGAACAAAGGTAGAGTATGTTGGTGATGAGCGCAGACGAATATCTAGGAAGCGGAATGAGTGCGGAAAGGTATCCCCCATGCGGCCCTTTTCGCACAAAATGACAATGGTCGGCAGATTCTCCAGGTCCTCATACTTTGCAGTTCTTTGTACGTTTCTCGGTTTGGCTTGTTTCTTTTGCGCTTCGAGCATTTCTCGAGCCTTCGCCTCCGCAAAAGATCGATTGACGCGATCTTTCAAAGTTTCATGCGCGTCTGGATCGCTCTTCTGTTTGCTTGGGTGCCGGAGGTCTCGGTCCAGCACCCAGGACTCGATTTGAGTGAACAAGCTTGTCGCCCGTCGTCCGGGCCTTTGCTGCTCGTTGGTATTCCCCTTCTTGCCGTCACTCCCGCCAACATCGGCCACAACGCTGAGCAGGCCGCCATGGTCATTGTGCGTGAGCCCGAGTTTAATGAGGGCGCTGCGCAGGCAATCTTGAATGGAGAGGTTCTCATCAGTTTCATAGACGCGAATGACGGCCATGCGGCCTGTGCGGTACTTGGGATGAACGTCGAGCAGGTCGTGCAAGAGACGGTCTGTCTCGTTGTACCATGCCTGCGAGAGGTTGCCCTGCTGCTCGTTTAGATCTTCCAAATTGCCAGCCATCTTTTCTGACAGTACAAATTCCCAACCGACTTGCCAATGATCGGGAGTATTGCGAACCTTTTTTTCCCTTAGCTTCTCCATTCGTTTTGTCCACTCCTCTCCAAAGCGTTTGTTTAGCACTTTATAGTCCGCTTCAGCCATTTGGTTCCAGGCGGCTTCTAAAGTCGCCGTGAGAAGAACATCGAGGACATGCTGCACGGAAGCTTTCTCAACGCCGCCTGCAATGAAGAATCTGCTGACGTCCTTTCTCTCGTTCTTTTGGCGCCCAAGCTTTTTGGCAAAGCCTAGGTGAGTTGCAAATCGTTCGAGCATTTCTTCATTGGTCGCACGCGAGCCGATGTCAGCTTCATTCAGGGGCGCGAATATGCTTGTGCGATTCTGGTCAATCTTCCAAAGGTCGTCATGGGCGACACGGTAAACTGCCAGGTATGTCAGCGAAAGAAGGTAGTCCGCTAGGATGATGTGACCGTCGAAGAGAGGTGTTGACGGCGCGACCCTGTTGGCTTGGTCTTTGCGCCGCGCGTCTGTACGCTTTCCATAATTGTTTTCGACGAGTCGCCGAACTTCATCAAAGGCGTCGTCCTTGAGCACTCGTTGTCGACGACGCGGAAGGCAGTCCACCGTGTTTTCATTCGCAGTGTCACACAGAAGAGGAATACCTGAGGCGAGCAAACCTATGCACGTCGTGCGTTTGTCCGTCTTCTCCTGGAGCTTGTCGATCTTCTCTTTGTCCTTGGAGAATCCGAGCCAATAAAGAAGACCAGACTCCTTTTCATACCCTTCCGCCTGGATCTTGACATCCTTTGGCATTTGGATCTGCACATGTTCTTTCCCCGAGATAGCACTAAAGAACTTTGCAGTCTTATTCATCTTCTCCTTGGCTTCCTTGGGCAAGATTTTTCGCAACTCCTCGTCAAGGACCTCGCAAAAGGCTTTGTACTCGTGCATGGGATAGCGAAATGGAAGTCCTCTCTCCGTCTTCATACGAGGATCAAGGCTGTAAGTTTCGTTGCCGTGTACGAGTTTGAGTGGCTGAATGCACTCTGGCACAGCCCAGGTAGCGGTCTCTACATAGTAGTCCATGCTCCGATACAGCGAAGTCTCTTCGAACCAGCAGATCACGTTAGCCTCATCGATACGCGATTTGCTCGTGAGCACGTTTTGAGGTGTTGCCGAAACGAGAAGACGAAGTACATTCATTCCCTCCAGTTCGGAGTTGTTGAGAAGCCAGTTGTGTGCGCCTTCCTGCGTTGGTCCATAGTGGCACTCGTCAGCGATGATGACAAGGAGCGTTCTTGGGGTCGAGGCCTCTCTGACCATCCATTGTCGGTGGTCTGACATAACCTTGTGTGGGACTTTTGTGTGCTTAAGTACAAGACCCCCTTCGAGGTTTGCGCGCGTAACTCGATCTGAGGTTTGCGTTTGGAGAGAGTTGAAGTTGGGCGTGAGCACTACAAAAGAAACTCTGTCGAATTGAGATGCCCACGACGCGTCTTTTGAAGACAGAATTACTTCTTTGGCTCTCTCAAACAGCTTTTCGGCGATGAGGCGCTGCTCTGGATGAGCAACGTCGGGTTGAGCTGACCCTGCTTCTTGTTCAGGCAGATCGTCACGCTCAATCGCTTCATCTGGAATGGCAATGTGCACACTAAGGAAAACAGGCTTCTCATCGTCTTTGAGCTTGGAGTCTCTGGTCTGATCGAGCTTCATGGTGATGCGGTTGTCTTGGCGCTCGCGAAGTTTGAGTCCAAAGCTGGCCAAGGCGTGAGTGAGCTGTTCCCAAGCCCTCGATTTGCGCGCGCTCAGCAAAGCATCGTCATCTCTTGTAAGGATTTCTTGGGCAAGAGCTGCACGCTCATCAGAATTGCCAGGAAATGGCGGCATAGTAAGCTCCAATTCGCCTTGTTGTTTGCCGACCATGCTTGACTCGTTGATGACAAAGGACACCTGCACAGGTACGTCCACGCCAAGCAAGTCTGTGTCATCTTCGTCCTCGTTAGCAATGACATCATCTTCTTGGCTCTCGAGACCCTTCTCGAGGAGTTGCTTTGCAAGGGAAACCTTGGATGATCCCAGCACGAGCAAAAGGCTGATAATGCTGCCACCTTCCGACTCGCGAATGGCGATCACGCGAAATCGACCGTTGTCAGTTTTTTGAATCGCAGAAAGAAGATCGTTCTCGACGTCATCCGAGTCTTCAAATACTTCGGCGTATGCTCCTTTATCCTTGCGTTTCTCTCTCTTGGCTGTTTGCCGAAGGTTTTTAAACAAATTCCTGTTCTGACGCGACAGCTTCTTTGCGGCGAGATCCCGAAGAACTTCACGCACATACTCGATGTCCTCGTGGACTTCAATCCCAGCTTCGTCAGCAGCTTCGGCAGCGGATAGGAGGTGGCTGTCTGGGTCTGTAGCGATCTCGACGAGCGAGTAGGCGAAAAACTCGAGACCTTCCACAGTATGACCATTCGCTTTGTACTCCTTTCTGAGGCCTGCGACGTCCTGGAGACCCCCTTCATTCTCGCCACGCATCCACCACACGCGGAGGAGTTGCGGCAGCGCCTCTGCGTCGATCGTACCGTCTTTGCAGAGGTCCTGCACGGCCGCGGGGCTGTTCTCCACCTCCTCTTCAAACCTCGTCGCGGGCTCCGCATTCAGCACCAGCACCAGCGGCCGCGGAGCGGTCTCGCTTGCCTCCATCCTCGGTCCAGCCGCCGCGGCGTTGCACGCGCGCGTGTGCGCTCCCGCTCTCTCCCTCGCCCGTACGCCGGGCTCAGCTTGCTTGCTCGTTTTTTTGTCGATCCGACATCTAGTATTGATCGCGAGCGAGGATTTGCCGTGCGGGTTGATCAAGGTCCAGGTGGGTGACGTCACCGGTTACTACCAGTTAAGAAGTACTAGCGCTCGCCTACTGCTCGGGCTGGTCACCGCTGACTGAGAAAAATCGCGGCTCGCTGCTCGACTCTGCTTCGCGCTGCTCTTCGCCGCCACCGTCAAGGTCCGCCTGGCCGTGGAGTGGGCGACGAACGTGGGGCTACGAAGCGCCGGCGGCCGCGACGCGCGCCGCTTTCGAGGCATCTCTGCGCGGCTGCAGCCGCTGGCTCCGCCGCCGCGGAGGCACCGCTGGAAGGAGCAAGAGGAAGTATGGAGGCAGTTTTCGTCGTGTGTGCATCTCTTCCCGGCGTGATATCGAGCAACGGAAAGAAAGCTTGAGCTTGAGCCGGGCGTCCACGAGCAAAACCAAACGCGACGCGTGCGGCAGAGAGCGACAGACCCGGCGCAGGAGAAAGAGTGGCGCGGCGCGAGCGCTCGCGGCGTAGAGTGCGACTCGTCTGGAGTGGTTTGGGGTGGACCGGAGAAGCTTGCAGACGGTCAACAGAAGATAATGAAGGGCCAGCCGAAAACGAGGCGAGGTGCGGAAGCCAAGGAGGAA
>BGKB01000097.1:0-265866 GCA_003116975.1 Aurantiochytrium sp. KH105
CAATGCAGAACGCGACGCTTACGCAAATGTATGGTTCAGGAAAGTCTATTCAAGCGCCTCGCATTCCTCTCAAGCCCCTCCGGCCGATGGGGGCCAGCCCTGGCGTCCTGATTCAGCCTCTCCAAGGGTGCACCAAGGGGCACCAAGGGGGCCAAAATACTTAGTGATTGATTTTCAGCCGCCCGTACTCCACACCTCCCCGCATGCATACTAACTCCCTTACCACACTCTCGCCCACACCCAACACAAGGCCTCATATATTGTTGAATCAAGATCCCGCATCTTAGCCCCGCAATCACCGCACCTGGGCTGTCATTTATCTGGTGGGTGGTAATCCACTCGGGTGGTTCGTAGATACCTAAAAATACCGGAATTATTGCGTTTGGTTGGCTAAAACTCCAGGCGAGTTCGCTTGCTGGGACAGCGGTTTCGCCTTCCTCCACGCAGCCAGCCGCCACTTTTCCGGCCACGGGGACCGTCACAGGAAGCGCCCGCCCGCGCAATGTGCTTCTCCATCCGCGCGTCTTCGTCGCTGTCGCCGGAGATCCGTTGAGTTTTGGCGGCGCCGCGGGCCAGCCCGATAGACCTCTTCTTGGGCCTTTTCGCGGCCAGCGTGCATAGGTCTCTTTCCTCGTCTCCGCGCGCGCAAATAAGTCTCTTCGCGGTCCTCAAGAGCGAGTCCACGGCGGTCGCGTCGCTGGGCTGGCCGGGCCCAATCACCGTCACGGCGCGCACGCGTCGCACCACGCCCAGCGCCAATGTACGCTCGGGCTTGAGAGAGAGACAGTTCCACCCGCCCAGCTCGACGACCTCCGGCGCTCTCGCTCGCTTGCCCTTCGGCGGCGCGCGACCATGCTCGGCGGAGACGAAGACTCCGGGTCCGCGACGCCACGACCGCGGCGAGTGTTGACGCCCATGGCGAGGCTCGTCGCGAAGGACTTCGACGCCAGCAAACGCGGCGGGCTGGACGAAGGAATCGCCGCCACGGCGGGCGACGAGTTCCGGGTCGCCGCAGGGGCGGAAGCGGGGAAAGGCCAGACGGCTGACGAAGGCGTCGCCGCACAGGCTGCTGTGCGATGCATGTGTCTGGCCTTTGGAGCGCTCATGGCAGCGAACTACTTGCTGCAAGCAGTGCGCGACGCCCAGATCATGTTCGTGGGTAAAGCAAACAGCTCGAACCTCTTGACAGTGTCGACCATGGTCTCACTGGTTGTGGGGCCATTTGCAAGAGTAAGTTGACAAAATGCTCCTTGCTCAGTTCGAGAAAATGGAAAATGGCAAGGCAAGCCAGGTCACGAATGAACGCGAGAGCTCACTCATCGACCTTGCATCTGATTCAGTCAATCGCGAAACCATCACTTGAAGCGACGGCAAGCAAGATCGGCCAGCTCTATCGTACTTTTTCGGCAATCCTTTTGCTTGGGGTGCTCCTTGACATGTCTGCGGTGGACGACGCCCCTCCAGCAATGCGAGTCGTGGTTGCCTCTTTGTACATTGCCACGCAAACCTTGAACAACCTTGCTATCTCCGTTCTCTGGAGCTTTTCGGCGGATGTTCTGCCAGGAAAAGCCGCACTTTCATATTTTAGTCTGTTTGGTGCCTCTTGCACGATCGGCCAGGCGGTGGGCTCGGTCCTGGCAGAAGTGGTGCTGTGGCAAGGCATCAAGGTCCGCTTTCTCTTGCCTCTGATTTCACTCTTTCTAGAGTCAGCAGTGCAGTTCCTGATGATGTCAGCGCGACATGCGGTCAAGACGCACGTGGCGGACACTGATGACGCAAACATGAGATCTACAGCAGCGGATGCAGGCTCAGCAGTAGCAGCTTCGGCAGCAGATGATGTACGGAAAGCTCGAATCGTTGACCGGTGGCGCAAAATTGCTTTTGAAAGCGGCGCCGACTGGCTTCAAGGACTGCACGTGCTGTGGAGCGATCGATATCATTTGTGGCTTGGTGTCTACACGGTCTGTTATGCGGGCACCTTATCACTCATTTATCTGGAACGCACCGTGATGGCAGCCACAAGTGGTCTTTCTGTGGAAGAGGCAGCCTCCCTGTCTGCGCGCCTCAGTCTGCTTGCCTCGGTGTTCACCTTTGGTCTTCAAGTAGGACTTGCGAACAAGGCTATTGCGCAAAATCTTGGAATGCAAGCTGGGCTGCTTGCTGCACCATTCGTAACATTGTTTGGCTTTGCAATGCTTGCGACGGGATTCATTCCAGGTCTTACATCCGTCGTTTGCCTCGAGCTAGTGCGACGCGTGGTTGCCTTTGGGATCGCCAAGCCGGTCCGGGAGTCGCTATTTGCGGTAATGCCGCGCAAGGTTCGCTTCGCTGCAAAGAGTGTACTCGATACCTTTGTGTACCGCGGGGCCATGGGACTGGGAGCCATGTCCTTTGACCTGTTGGCTCAAGTACGGGATAGTACGCGTTTGCTCGCACATGCCACTGTCTTCTTTATTTGGGCCACTGCGGCACATTCATTGGCTGTCGAGCATAAAAGGCGAGTCTCTGCGGCTCGCCGTTGATTGAAGCACTTTTCCAGAGTGTCGTACCTTACGGAATGCAAATATACTTTAATCTGCGAACGAAGTCACAGATAGATTATGAAAGCCCGACAATAGTCGCCAGCTCTCATGTACAATACAAAAAGCAAGCGATATCGACCCTTGACTTTCCTCCATCTCTCTTTCTCTCTTCTTCTCTCGCTTGCATGCACACTCGCACGCTATAATTATTTCACAGTTTAGGTTCAGGAACTTTTATCAGGAACGAATGAGATTTAAACTCGGCAGTATCGCCACGATACCCCAAACGCTGCCGAGGATCTTTGCTCCCAATGAGATCCTCCACAAAGCGGAAAGTATCCCCGTCAAGCTCCGGACGAAGACCTTCGGGAACCGTAAGAGGATTCTCACAAATCATTCTGCGCAACTCGGATGCTTCCGGCGCGTACCAGGGGACAATGCCGGTCGCCATTTCGTAGATGACGACACCATAGCTCCACCAATCTGCCTCGAAGCTGTGCGGTATCATTAGCACTTTTTCGGGGGACGAGTATTGCAGGGTACCCTGCTTGCTAAGCACTTTGTATCCACCAGACATGCTCTCTCCAATGTCCCACGAAAATCTGTCCTGTCCGCTGGAGTCTTCGAAAGGATCGAGCAAGATCTCAGAGCACCCAAAGTTCGAGATTCGAACGTGGAAATCGGCCGTCAACCCAATATTACTTGGTTTGAGGTCCTCGTGGAGAATCCTGTGAAAGTGCAGAAAGGATAAGCCGTATGCAATCTCAGAGGCAAATTTTCTGATTTCATGACGGTATAGGGATCGTCGTGAGAGAAGCGACGCCAAGTCTCCTTCTGCACAGTACTCGAGACCAATACTCCGAAGCTCAATAGTAAAGAGCGGCATGATGATGTAGGCGCTCTCAACGTTTGTTGTTGCTAAAATGCGCAGCGTGTCAACTTCTCTCTTGCATTGTTGACTTCCGCGAGTCGATAACTTGAATTCCTTAAAGAGGAATATTTCTTTCTCGCCATGGAATCGGGCCTTGAACATTCTGCAACAGTCTTCATCAGAGATCTCTCGCAGTTTTTGGAAACATCGATTACCAACGTAGGAGTAACCCAAGCGATGTTCATGATCGCATGCTGTACTTTTGCGTGGACATTTGTACTTGATCTCGTCATAATAAATGGGCGATTGTACGGCAGTGACGATGGCAGATCCCATGTCCTGCTGCGCCTGCCTTGCGGATGCCCCTCACTGCGATTTACGATTTGAAATTTAATGAACCCTGGCATGTCTAGTCCGGCGGACTTGTCCAGGCGAGTGCTACCATTGAAAGCCTGCGTTCACACTGAACAGGTCCTGAACAGGTCTTGACATGAACGGAGGGTTTCTATGCTGCCCTCTGGGAAATAGTTTCAGCGCTTGCCAGTCATTTATACTTACAGTTATCCCAATCCGATCTGAGAGGCCAACTGGATTCCCAAGAATCCATTTTTCCCGGAGAGAAAATGCGCGTTCGGCAATTTGCATGCCGTGACTTACAGTCGTTCCTTTTCCGTCTAAGGATCTATTGAATTTTTCGATGGGTCGAAGAGGGAAAGAGCCAGAGTGACGGTAGAGCTCTCGAGAAGTCGTGCATGGAATTGGCTACGGAACCTCAAAAAGGGACGCAAGAGCCGATTTGAAGACCAGGCCCTTCTCAGCTTCAAGATACGCACATGCGTCGGCTCTTGCAGACAGATCACTTGATGAGCCTTTATAACCTTGCTACTGATATGGATGGACCCGTGTAGCAGATGTCAGGTATCCTGGCCGCCTCATCGAGAAGTTGATCTGACCAGGCTAACAAGGGTCAAACCTCATTTCGCAAATCCAATTTGTTTGTTGGGTATACTATAAATAATGTAACACTCTTTTCTGCGTAGCATTAGCCGAAGTGGATTTTTCCTTTCCACGCGATTTCTCCGACCACCCATGCGTGAGGAGGAAAATGAACCTCGATTGCTCTTCTCAGCCGTCGCTCCCCTACTCTGCCTCCGCCTCCAAACCCTGCCTCGAGCCTCGACATGTGCGCCACGCCACGCCACGGTTATTATCCCATCCAGTGAGAGCGCTCTCAGCCCGCCCTGCAGATGACGTCAGCCGCCCTGCGTTGCGCAGAACCCGAGCTAGACGCGCTCGAAGGTCCTGCCACTCACGTACGCGACCAGACCGAGCGAGCGCCCGCCCCGCACGCCGCGCCATGGCCGGGCGCGCGCTGCCCTGCGCGGCGGAATCCCGCCGGCGGCGCCGCTCGCGACCCACGACGATGGCGGCCTCGATCGACGACGATGGCGATGGCGGCGGCGACGACGGCGAAGACCTCGTCCAGGGCAAAGCCGAGTCGCGGCCTGCGCGGGGAGCAGGAGCACGATGGCGACGGCGGCGGGCGCGCGGCGCGCGGTGATCTTCGGGGCCAACACGGACGTGGGCAAGACCGTGGTGAGCTGCGGCCTCGTGCGCGCGGCATGCGGCGCGCTGACGAACGGCGGCGTCGCGTACGTGAAGCCGCTGCAGACGGGCGCCGAGCACGGCCACTCTGACGAGCGCGCGGTGCGGCGCGCCGTCGCGGCCGCGGGCCTCGAGCAGAGGCTGCGCAGCGCCACGCTGTACTCGTGGGGCCCCGCCGTGTCGGCGCACGTCGCCGCGGAAGCAGGGCCGGCCATCACCGCCGAGGGCGTCGAGGACGGCGTGCCTTCCGACCACGACGTCTGCGCGCGCATAAGCGCCTACCTGGACGCGCACGCGGACGCAGAGCTGTCCTTTGTAGAGACCGCTGGCGGCGTGCTGTCTCCAGGCCCGGCGCGGACGATGCAGGCTGACATGTACGCGGGGCTGAAGCTTCCCGTCATGCTCGTGGGCGACGGCCGCCTTGGCGGCATCTCAAGCACAATCTGTGCCGTCGAGTCGCTTCGTCAGCGGGGCTACGAGATCCCGGCGCTGGCCATCCTCGAGGACCCGGACGAGGGTTACGGGAATACCGAGTATCTTCAATACAAATTAGGCGATTCTATGCGCATCTTTGGCTTTGGCGCCTTGCCGCCTGAACCTGAGCCGCTTGACGAGTGGCACGCCGAGGCCCAGCCGCAGTTTGAGGCTATCGTCGAGCATCTCATGAAGCATCTCTGATCTAATGGCCGGTAACTGATATTCCTGCTCTGCTCAACGCTGATGTGCGTGTCTGGACGGTGGGTTGCTGATTCGGACCGCGATGAATAACATCTTCTTCTTCTACTACTACTTGTTGTTATTCTTACATTCTGGGTCTGATGGTGGTGGCGGTGGTGTAGGAGGTGAGTAAAAAAAAAATACCAAAATCGTCTTTCTCTCCAAAATTTGTGGTGCAATGTAAAAAAGAAATGGCTATGCCGAAGACGCGAGCTCCTCTTGGAACGCAACACGGTACACATCCTTGTATTCCTTGGCAAAATGAAAATCGATGCCTTCGCGAAGGTAGTCCGGAAGCTCATCCACATCCTTGCGGTTGCCATCGGGTACGACGATCGTGTCGACACCAGCGCGGCGCGCGGCGATCACCTTCTCCTTGATGCCACCAACAGGAAGGACGCGGCCAATAAGACTAATTTCACCCGTCATGGCGAGGTCAGCCTTGACGGACTTGCCGAGCGCCAACGAAAGAAGCGCCGTCGTCATAGTCACACCCGCAGAAGGGCCGTCCTTGGGGGTCGCGCCCTCGGGAACGTGAAGGTGGATCTGGTTGGCCTCGAAAAAGTCGCTGCCAGGGGAAACCTCTTGCAAAAAGTGCTTGGCGTTCGTCTGCGCAAGACGTACACTCTCCTGCATGACATCACCCAGCTGGCCAGTCGAATGCACGCTAAAGGCAGAACCAGGACCGCGCGCTGGCGTCTTGCCATCTTCCGTCGTTTCTTCCTTGCGGGGTGGCCGCCTAATGCAGGTGCTCTCGATGTACAGAGCGCTGCCACCGACGGACGACCACGCAAGACCCATGACGACGCCAGCCGGGGGCACCGAGCCGTAGAGCTTGTCGCTGTCAAACTTACGTTTGCCAACGTACTTTTCGAGATCTTCATCAGTGATGACCCACGAGGTCCGGGGCGCAGACTCTTTGTCAGCGTCCTTTTCAGCGTCAGCGTCCACCTTGTTGAGGTCGTCCTTGGCCTTGGCTTGCTCCATGAGCAACTCAAGCGAAATTTTGCGGTAGATGCGCTCGATATGCTGCTCGAGGTTACGAACGCCGGCCTCGCGGCAGTACCAACGGGCAAGGGACTCAACAGCCGAGTCAGCAAGACCCAGATCCTTGGGGATTTCGATCGAAGAGGCACGCGTGGGGTTCTTCTTCATGTCCTCCGAGGGCTCCTCGAGCTCCTCGACCGTCTTCACAACCTTGTCGTCCTCCGGGAGCGCCAGACCGGACTCACGACGGGCACGCGGCTCGAGGTAACGCTTGGCAATCTGAACCTTTTCGGGCAGATCGTAGCCGGAAAGACGAAGGACCTCCATACGGTCGAGAAGAGGGCCCGGAATCGTGCTCAAGTCGTTGGCAGTGCAGACAAAGAGAACCTTGGACAAATCGATGGGAACGTCCAGATAGTGGTCCATGAAGGCATTGTTCTGCGCAGGATCCAAAAGCTCGAGCATGGCGCTCGAAGGATCGCCGCGAAAGCCGCTCGAGCCAAGCTTATCGATCTCGTCGATGAGAACGACCGGGTTCGAGACGCCAGCGGTCTTGAGACACTGCACGAGCTTGCCTGGCATACTGCCGATATACGTGCGGCGGTGGCCCTTGATTTCAGACACGTCGCTGAGGCCTCCAACAGAGAAGCGGTAGAATTCGCGGTCCAGCGCATGTGCGATGGACTGACCGATCGAGGTTTTGCCGACGCCAGGAGGACCAACGAGAAGAATAATCTTGCCCTGCACTGTGCCGCGCAAGTTGCCCACAGCAATAAACTCGAGGATGCGCTCCTTGATGTCCTTGAGACCAAAATGATCGGACTCGAGAACGTCGCGGGCACGAGAAATGTCGAGATTCTCTACAGAATGACGACCCCAGGGCATGGCCATGAGCCAGTCCAAGTAAGCGCGCGTGACATTGAATTCGGGCGAGGTCTTTTCAAGGGTCGACAGCTTTTTCATTTCGTCCTTGATGACCTTTTCTGCCTCAGCCGGGAGCCCCTCGTAAATGTACGTCCGCTCGTTCGTCTTTTCGCTTCCGTCTTGCTTGTTTCCCTTGGAATCGGTCTCTTCCGGCTCGAGGCCCTGCAGTTGGCGAAACTGCTTTTCGTACTTGGCCAAGAGCGCATCCTTGTCGTCATGCTCGAGGCCGAGCTCCTTTTTAATCTGTTTGAGCTGTTCATTGAGAAAGTACTTGCGCTGGTTCGCGCTGATCGTCTCCTCGACTTGGCGCGAGATTTCCTGCTGCAGATCGTTGAGGTGAGCCTCCTTTTTTAAAAGCGCAAGCACCTTGCTCAGACGAGTTTCCAGATTGAAGGCCTCGAGAACCTCCTGAAGTTCGTCGCCGTCAGCCGACGTGAGCGAGGCGGCAAAGTTGCACACGTGGTATGGGTCGCTCATGTCGAATCTGGTGGAGAAAAAGTGCATGTGCTCACGCATCAGAGGATTTGTCCTCATGACATCTCGAAGGGTACTCAGCACCTCATTGGTGTAGGCCCGGATCACGTCGCGATCAAAATTTTCAAGCGGGAACTCGGTCAGATGCTGCACCTGGACGAGTGGCGGGGGTCCTTCCTTGAGGATTTCCTCGAGTTGAATCTTGCGGTGCGCCTTGACTACCAAGGTCCACGACTCCTCCCGAGCACTGGCGACGGCTTCATTTGGCGTCGCAGCACGCGCGCGAGTCAGCTCGTCCTCCTCAAAGAGGGCGTTGCGAAGATCTTGCTTTCTACGTTGCTGCACGGGGTCCTGAAAGTCAATCGTGGCCTCTTCGCGATGGTGCAAGCCATGATCGCCAAAGCCATCATTGTGCTCGGCCTCGTGTCCTGGCGAGAGAAGCTCGCGCATGGGCTCCATTTGCACGATCTGAGCAAAGGTGCCGATTTTATGGACATCCTTCATGCTTTTGAACGAGTGCATGTCGGCGGTCGGAATCGCCTCGGGATCCGCGTGCAGGCCACCTTTCCGGAGGAAAAGACCGATGAAGGGGTTGCCGCTTGCGCGCGTGCGCACCAGGGCTTCGTAGACCTTGCGGTCGGTGATCTGAATAGGGTGCAAGAGTCCAGGGAAAAGAGGGCGCCGGTCCAGCGGCAGTGCAAGCACTTGCGGCTGTCTCGGGGCACCCTGAAGGTTCAACACCGGTGCGATCGACGACGACGACGACGACGACGACGACGACGACGACGAAGAAGAAGAAGAAGAAGAAGAGGAGGAAGAAGAAGATGGATCCTGCGGGTTCTCCGAGGCTGACGTCTTTGGCGTTCCCTTGGCCTCGGCACTCTCCGCCTCACTCGCCGCCGTCTGCTCGGACGCGGGAGCGTCCTCCTTGGCAGCCGCGGCGGCTGCGTCGGTCGCGCCCTCCGTCTTTGCCTTCTTGTCCCACCACCACGAGCTCATCGCCCTCGTCTCCGCATTCTGGACCCCCGCCGCCGCCCTCCGCACGGCCTCGGACTCCTGCCGCGGCCGCAGCAGCGCCGCGCGCGCGCCCGCCCTGCGCGCCGCCGCCGCGAGCATCCCTCCCGCCAAGAGTGGACGACGATTTCAAAAAGCAAATCCGCTGCGACCCCGTTCAAAATCCAAATCGACCCTGATCGATCTGCCTGGCCAAGCCCGCCCGCCCGCTCGCTCCCGCGCCCGCCCGCACGCACGCACGCACGCTCCCGCGCCCGCGCCGCGCCCGCGTGCCGGTCGCTCCGTCGATCGGGGTCTGCTGCTGCAGCTGCTCCTCCCCGTCACTCTCCCTCGCGGTCCTCTCGCTGCTCCTGCCTGCTTTCTTTCTCTCTCTGCGCGCCATCGTCGCGCGATCTTCGCGATCTCGCCGCAGACAGACAGACAGACAGACAGACAGACAGGCAGACAGGCCGGCGCGCAGACCCACCCGGCCTCCGCGGCGCCGCGGCGTGCGCGCGCACGCCGCGGCGGCCGCGGCGCCGAGGGACGCAGCCGGCGGCGAGGCCGAGCAGATCGGATGCGGCTGCCGGGCGCGGATGGGGAGGAGAGGGAGGGGCGAGGGCGGGGATGATTCCGCCCGGTTCTGCAGCGCGCGCGCCAGACCTGGCGAGGCGCAGGCGCGGCGCGGACGCCCGCCAGGGGCCTTCTCTCGCGCGCGCGCTCGGCTGCGGCCGCTCGACGTGCGACGAGCTGACATGTGAGCTGAGCTGAGCTGACGTTGGATGAGATGAGTTGACCTTGGTTGAGATGAGAAGACCTGAGAGCGCCTCAAAGATAGCGCATGCAGCGGCATGCAGACCTGCTTTGCGCAAGCTGCCGCCCGAGCTCTCTCTCTCTCGCCCGAGTTCTCTCTCGCCCGTGTCGCGCTTAGGAGGAGGAGGAGGAGGAGGCGGGGCGCAGGTAGCGCTCACCGCGCGACGGCGGCTCGCGTTCCGGTGGCGGCGGCGACGACGACGACGACGACGGCCCTACCTAGCTAGATCGTGCGTCACAGCAACCTTTTCTGCTCACTGGCGAGGATGACGCCGGCACGCCGCCTCGCGACGAGCGTCGCGCGACGAGGGTCGCGCAGCGCCTCGACGTCGGCGGCGCCAAAGACACGCGAGGGACCGAACTTCAAGACGGTGATCCCGCATCAAGCAAAAGGGCCGGCAAACTTTCTCGTCACCTGCGAGCATGCCGCGAACGGGCTTCCCGCGGAAATCGCCTGGGGCGCCGCCGACGAAAGCCGCGGGCTCTCTACGCAGCATTGGGCGTATGATCCGGGCGCACTTGACTTGGCGGTAGAGCTTGCGGATGCGCTCCAAGCCCCTCTCGTGCATTCGCTGTACAGTCGGCTCTTTGTCGATGTCAACAGACCCGTCTCGTCATCGACGCTCGCGCGCACGCTCTGCGATCAGCAGGCCGTCGAGCTGAATCGCGATGTGCAAGTCTCACCGCAAGCGCTGGAAGAAAGAATCCGCAAGTACTATTTGCCATATCACGGTGAGATTGAACGCGTTGCGCAGGAAACAGGCGCGAAGACGGCTATTTCTGTGCACACTTTTACACCAAACTATGAAGGGTCCGTTCGTGACTTTGAAATCGGAGTCCTCTACTCCACGTCCAACCAGACGCTTGTAGAAATGATGACGGACGCGTTCAACGCGAGCGGGTTCTCGGCCAAAGTCAATGAGCCCTGGAGCGGGCGGCACGGGTTCATGTTCTCCGTTGACTGCTTTACGTACAATGCTAGTCCTCCCGGGACACGCGACGCAATCATGTTGGAAATTCGCAATGACAAGTGTCAGGACGCAGCCTGGCGTGCGCGCTTCCTCGAAGTTATGCTTCCGTTCTTGGCAAAAGCGGAGGAGAAGGGTTCCGCGCCTTCTCCGCGCTTGTAGCCTCGCGCAGAGCGTCGCGACAGCGGAACCTTGCGCGGACGCGCGCATCAAAGGGATCTTCCGACGGCGACTGCGCTGATAGGGGTCTTCCGTCGATATCTCTGTGTGTGAACAGCCCTGGACCTTGCGCCAGCACAAAGCAGCGTTCGTCCCAGAGGTGTGGGCTGTGTGCCAATGCACCTTCGATTGTCCGCGTCCAGTCACGAGCAGCTGCTTCTCGAATGTAGGTCTTTTGTTTTAGTTCCATTCATCCATTTCATTGTATCCATTGATACATTTATCCAGTCAATCATGTATGCAGGTGTGTTCGTTCTTGTTAGATTGTCCTTTTTCCGCACAGCCCTCCCATTCGACGTACCTTGTAAAAGAGCGGCGCCAGAAGAAACGGATTATTTGACCACCCGCTATGCGTAGAGTGCGCGCAGAACCAGGTCTCGTGCCAGCTCGCAGTCGGATCCCCGCAACGCCAGATGATCTCAGCATGAGCAAGACCAAAGTATTTTACAGGATCTAAAAGCCAGTGAACGGTTTCCAACAGACTATGATTCGAGCCGTATGGCGTTTCGATATGCATCAAGTCCGCCTCACGTCTTTTCCATATCCAAGGATAGAACGGCTCGCCAGGTTCGTACCGGTGTCTCAGCTTGACCACGTCTACAGCGCCCGAGCGTGCGAGTGCTCGCGCCTTTTCAAGTATTGCAAGGGCGTTTTGCTTGGCGTGATCCTGCACGCAAAAATCTTCCTCAATGAAAAGGACGTGTTCGACACCGCGTTCTAGAGCTCTATCCATGAGAACATTGAGCGCAGGACCGATTCCCTCTTGATGCGCAGATCCGACCACCTCCAAAGCATATTCTGCAGGCAATGTATCGACCCGTTTGTCTTTGGCAGCAAGATGAGGAACACTTTTTTCCATGGATGGAGGCGCATCTGCCCAATTTTGCAAGAAAATAATTCGATGATCTGCAGCAGCGAGCAATCCACTCTCCATCCATGATGCTGCCGCTGCTTGAAACGATGGACCACCACGATTCACAAGTGCCACGATAGCGAGGCTACCTGGGCGAGTTTGGCGTTCATCAAGTACACGAGCTCTGCGACTGCATTCCTTGCGCAAGGGTTGATCACCTGCAACAGGTAAATGAGTCGTGGCCACAATCGTTCGCGTCGAGCCACTCGACGAGACGCCACGAGCCCACACAACGAGCGTGTGCTCCCCAAACGGCAAGCTGCCAGCGTTGATGACGGTTGCCTCGCTGCTTGGTAGGCAAGAGGCTGGCGCTGGATCAAACTGCACCGAGACAAGCTGGATGCAGATTTGTGCGTCACGAAGTTCATTTGGGATGTCGAGCTTAAAGGCTGTGTTCGTCAGCACGTAGGCGCCGTCCCTTGCAGGCTGCACGACGTGTACGCGCGGACTCGGTGCTGCGACTGCTGGCCCATCTGATCCAATGCTCTGCAAAGCCTCTGCGGCAAGACCCGGGCAAGCGTCGAAACTTGGCGCAGAGCACTCGCGCGTTTGCTCGCTCGCGCAGGAGACTACGAGCGCAAAGAGCGTCGTTGTCCATGGCAACAGCCAGCTCAAGATCTTCATGGTTTATGCATTGCTTGAAGTCCTAATTTTCAACGACCTGAAGAACTTTTTTTAGTTGGACTGATCATCGATTACGGTCGAGCTTAAACACACCGATTCATCTTCCTCGACCAGCACACAACAAACCGAGCAAAGAAAAAAAGAAAGAAAGAGAAACATGACATGGAAAATAAGCTTTTCTCGAATGTTGAAGCTCGTCGAGCTTGCGTGAGAATCAAGTCCAATACTCAAACCAGCAGGAACCACTACAAAATTCAATATCATTTCTTTATTCGTCATACAACGCATTTTTAATGCGCGTGATGAGCTCCTTGTAAAAGGCTTCTGCAAGGTACAGGCGACGCTGAAAAGGCATGGACTCTTTCTCTTTGAAAAGATGCTTGGCCGATGCCGGAGCAGCGCCAATGTAAGCGGAGAAAGGAGCGAAGCCCGGACGATTCGGATCACTCTCGTGCACGACTAAAATAGGTTTTTCCTCTTGCAGCGCCGTCTCCAGCTCCATTTTCACGGCGTCGGAGAACACCGTCTTGGGAAGGAAGAGCAAATAGCACTTGGACTCACGAATGCCACGTCTCATGGCATCCTCTGCGAGGTTGCCCTCCGTCTCCTGGTCGATCCAGACACGAAGTCCACGGTTCTGAAGCTTCTCCGCCATGAGGTTGCAGGCATCCCCTGCTTCGAACTGCCGATGGCTTATAAAGACGTGGTACTTGAGTCCAGCAGCGAGCGGAATGTTCTCCCTTTCCACGGGACTCGTATTCACCTCATCTTCCGTCAATGAGCCGTCCTCAAAAAAAGGAGCAAACTCTGGAACTTTGGCATTTCTCCTTCCCACAGACATGACCAGGTGTTTCCCGGCCTTGCGCGCCTCGACCATGTCGTCATACCTGACCAGCACGGAGTTGTCTATAGGAGACTGCAGCAGGAGCTCCCACGGTAAGTCCCGAAACACGGCATCACGCGCCCCGCGAAAAATGCTCACCAACGTCTTGAGTGTAGTTGCCGGTTCGTGCGCATCTTGTGCCATGCGAACCCATATTTTGTCGCCATCCTCCTCGAGCGCAAATACCGAGAGGTCAAAGCGAACAATCGCTCGATCTCCGGCAAGCTGAGGTGCGCGCTTGCCCTTAATCACATCTCCGCTGTACTGCGCACAAAGCGAGAGCATTCGCGCGAAGACACCGTCTGGGAGAAAGAACTCGGAAAAGTCTAGAACGCAAGTCAGACCGGTGTCCATGTCGGCAATTTCTGCGTCAAGACGTGAGTCTATCGAGTTCTTGAGCAGACTGCTCACGAGGTAAAGTGTCTCGTTCTGACGGCTCCTCGTCAGCGCCTGTTCTGGAAACGCCCAGTCTGACATCAGCATGTTGTCATGCATAAATTCCCGCAGGTAGTCGACTTCTTCGTCATTCCACAAAAACCTCAGCAGACTGAGCGTGGCGATGCCGCGTTTGCGCAGCACTGCAAAGTCTTTCCTGAGACCCGCATTCTGCAGTTCGCGATTGTATCGCATTTGCTTGACGTGGATCTTGTCCGCAATCACTCGCGAAAGCTTGTCCAGGATCCACTGCGGGTTCAGGACGACCTTATTGTGCAAGGTGTCTGTTGCGCGGAGATGGACGAGCATGCCGAGCTCGTGGAAAGAGCTCGTGGGAAAAGCTCAAGAGCTCGTCGGTCTGATCACCGGCGTGGTACTTGGTCGCGAGCTCTTGCACTGTATCAAAAGGCACGTGATCGCGGCCAAGCTTCAGCAGGTCGTCCAACACCTTGAGCCAGCGTAGCGAGATCTTTTGCGAGACGACCTCGAGCGATGACGCGCTTGCTTCGACAGCAGCCCGCAATGCTGAGACATGGCCAGGCTTGGGACTCATGTTGTCAATGGGGAAGAAGCTGAGGTTTTTTGCAGAGTTTGTGACAATGTTTTCGTTTTCGTCAACCGACAGATATTCGACGAGGATCTCCTCGACTCCATTGACGTCAACTGACGCCTCGTCGTAGTGCGTGCCCACGAGAATGATGGGTGCAGCTGGCGCATGCAGCTTGACCGAGTTGAGCCAAAAGGAAAGGTACTCCACGGCTTTCTCTTGTTTGACGAAAAGTTCTTGCATGTCGAAGACGACCATGAAGATGCCGCCCTCGCGCGTGAGGAAAATATGTGGTGCAGCGCGTAAAAGACCTCCTGACCCGCATAGTCCCAGATCGTAAAGATAATTTTCTGGCCCGACTGCGTCTTGCCGGCCATGTCCTCGATCTCCGCGTATTCGAATCGCTGCGCCATTTCGGCCTCGGGCACCAGTTCCACCTGCACCTCTGCCACGAAAGGCCGCGCGGCAGAAGAACGTCGGCGTCCAAAGACGACATTTGAAATGCCTTGGGAGACGCGCTTGGGCAGCGATTGTCTCTTCTTGCTGCTGAGGTGAATGCCGGACGAGGCCCCAGAATGGGGCCAAATTATGTGCAGCCGCGGAAAGGAGAGAGAAGAGAAAAGAAGGGGAAAGGATCGGGTAGTTCTACGCGACTGATGAATCCCCCCTCTAGGCAATTTTTGACTTTAAAACTTTTTACCTTTTTTTGAAGATTTGCTATGATTACTATGGAGGGCCATCCAAATTTCGAAATATTGTGCTCAGTAGAACAACATAGCACAAAATTAGGGACATATACAATATGTCTTTCCAGTGGACCTCACACCTGGCCTGCATTTTATCCCACAGACCTCACAAGGATGCTCTAGTGGAGATCCTCCCAGTTTTATGTTACGCATGGGCAAAAAACCATGCGCAACATCCTCACATGTTGAGGTTTACCTCACAGCTTCCACTGACAGAGAGGCCTTTTTCGTTTTTGGCGGTTAACCTGTGGCTGGAGCGCGGCAGTAGGCCTAGACGGGAAAAAACCAATCGCTGCAAGAATACGGACACGCGCCCCAAGCTCGCATCTACGCATGGTGGACGCGCAATCCGCGCGCACGGCAAGGGGGCCGCGCGCAGCCTCTGAAGACGGAGATGGTGAAGAGCCGACTTCCGACACGTGGGATAGCTCAGCACACGACGGCAATGGCGATGGCGATAGCCAGGCCGACGTGCAAGAAGAAGCAGTCACCTTCACGGGCAAGCGGCGCATAGTCAAGCTTCGCGACATAGAGAAGTATCGAATGTCTTCTCTTTGCAAGGAAATGTCAAGAATCAGCATGAAAGATGCTCAGGAAGCCTATGGTTCTTTCAATGATCGAGCGTGGATCTTCAAGCACCCGTGGCGGCTTTATCTGACTCGTGAGGAGGCCTTCGCTCGCCCTTGCGCGATTTGGTGGCCATCCAAATTTTATGGCATCATGGAAGAGCATGCACCCTGTCCACGCTGCCGCGACCCCTTTGGAGGGGCGCACTACAACTCTGGGAAGTGGCTTTCGCCAAAGAAGGCGCGCGAGGTCCTCGCTCGAAATAGGACCTACCTGCTTCTTGGTCGCGAATTTACCTGCCGCTCTTCCAGCTGCAAGGCAACATATCGAAACACAACGGACGACTACCTACGGGGATGCCCAGAACTGGTCCGAAAAGTGTTTGGAATTGTCACTCGACAGAGAACTGCCCTTGATCGTGACCTTGTTCGTGACATGCACAACATGTGGCTGAACGCGCCAGCTCAAAGGGTTGTGGACTCGATACTTGAGTCCCACATTCGCTTCTTTGAAGATCTTGAGCACAATTACATGTTGTCGTACATGGGCGGTGGTGCCCCAGTTTCTGAGAATGTGAAAAAGAGGAACCACTCCACAGTCCCAGAGCACTTTGAGTCGGAGCACTCACAGAATTCGAAGATTGGAATTGAAGAGCCAACACATAAGGTTTTGCAGCTCGAGAAAATTGCAGAAGATTTGCATCATTGGAAAATCAAAGACTATAAGGCGTCCTATTTTAGTGACGTAGCTCGTGGGAAACTTCTCGCCGAAAACTTCATCTATGTGCGAGAGCTGAGAGCTTTAAAGCGGGACTTCGCCAAAAGAGCTGACATATCTGAAGTCAAAGCAAAACTCGAGAACCGCATACAGAAACGCGCGCGCGCGGGGCATTATGAAGAAACTATTTGGAGTCTTCGTCGGTATCTTACCAAGATCCTTGACAAGTTCCACGATGCCTGGGACGCTAAGAGTAAAAAGGCATGCAACGAAGTTTTAAGCCCTGAACGCGTTGTGGAAATTCTTCAAGCAAAGGCAAAACGCGAAGCTTCCAACAAGAAACGACGAGAGGCCCTGTCCAGAAAAAGAGCTGCAAATGGGTTGGTTGATATCCGCAGAAAGCTTACCAGACGCGAGGCTCCAGAGCCATTCGGGCCATTTGATGACCCAAATGGATACAACGGTTACCTTTTGGGTCGCGGATTGCTCGAAGCAATCATGTATGAAGAGCAGTGCGCATCAGCGCGCCCCGCTGTTCGTGAGATCGTTTCTGTTTCACCCCTACATCACATCTGTCTGTCTGGCAAGTAAGAATTTTAACTGTAAGTTTTTGGACCCTATGTTTCTGAGTCTGTAAGTACGAATCTATCTATACGTGCGTGATTGCCTGTGGCGAGGAGGACTCGAGGTCATCGGCCATCTTGGTATCGGGCAGAGCTGCCTCCTCGAGCGCCGGCAATGTGCGATGAGGTACGGCCATCGAGCTTGCTGCGATGAGCGCAAAGACAGCGGCGAAAAGAGCAGCCCAAAAGCCGAGTCCCAAGTACACGGGGTCCGAAGGCTCGGTCACGACGAGAACGTATTCGTTAGCGCCGGACGCGGGATCTCCGCTCGGAACAAGAAAGCCTGCACGCCCGTCACGGATCGCATTGTAGTAGTTGCCCGACAGAGCCAATGCAAAGTGAGTGATTTCCAAAGCAGCAGAGAGCAGAAAGGTTGCAAAGCCAAGACCGCGCATCAAACGCGAAGCATTTGCAATATAAAGGAACGCGAATGCAATGGCCAGTGCGAGAGACACGACGGCGATGGCGCCTACAGTGAGCATGGCAATTTGTTCACCGGGGACTCGAAACGTGCCGTTTGATTCGTCGCAGAACCCATGGACGCCAAAGTAGTCGTAGGCTGTCATGTTGTCAACTGCGTTGCCTACAATTTGCAAATCAGAGCGGCAAGCGTCATCGCTCACGCTAGAGAACTTGATACGATAGTCTGCTGCGCCGACGCCAAGCACTGTGCCTTCCATGGCGGTGAGAAGGATGGGCGAAGTTGAGAGATCTGCAGACCCGAGCAGAAAACCTTCCGTATCGTACACGAACCAGCTGACTGCAAGCCATTGCGGAGTTGCCACTGCAATGACAGCGAGCACCCACGCAAATACGCCACACATTGCTGCGCTCCCTGCCCCCTTTTTTGCACCAATGGTCGTCATCTTGTTCGACTCGTAGTCGTCCTGACTCCTCTGACTTTTACTTTTGACTTCTGGTTTTTATCTTGTCGTGAAGGCTGTTGGGCAAATTGCAGGTTTGCTGTGAAGAGCTCGCGGTCGAGCGATCCGCCACGCGTTTATTGGTCTCGTTAAGATGCTCTGCCCAGCGAGGCATCCGGCCGAACTCATTGCTGACTCTCACTAGCAAGCAGGCTAACTGAAAGAAGGAAAAAAAGAAAAAGAAAAAAGGAAAATGTGTCACTCGTTCGTTTGTTCACTGGCACGTGACTGACGAACTGACCGGCTGACTGCCTGCAAAACGCGGCCATGTGTGCCCTCGGTCAGTGCGATGTCGCCGAACAGGGCTGCAGCTGCAGCTGCGTCCTTTCCTTGATAGTAGTGGTCGCTGACGCAAGTACCATGTCGCAGTTGGTGCCGCGCTGAACCTGTACCCCCACACTTGGCCTCTGAATGACGGCCTTCAAGCACGCAGAGGAATTCAAAGAGCACGCAAAAGGAAAGGAACCGATTCATCGACGTAGGCCGTCGCAGCCATCATAGATAACATCTCATTAGCGTCGAAGCAAGTAAGCAAGCAAGCAAGCACGCAGTCTGCATGTTCTTTCTGTCAACATCACATAGACGAGGTCATCCCATCATAAAGCAGCATGTGCATAGTCGCATAGCTTTGTGCTCACGAGATCATACAAGTGCACAAAGAGACGCGCAAGTCAAAGTCTAAGATGTGCAGATAGGCCAAACTCTTAAAGTGTTTTCGATTCTTATCTTTTATCCCTTCCTCCCTGACGAAAAAAAGGAAAATGTCACGCCCCAAAAGGTCATTCAGACGTGCCCTCCTGGGCGTTCCAGAGAGCTGTGTAGGCCCCATCCTTGTTGGCGAGGAGCTCATCGTGAGTGCCTTGCTCGACAGGAACGCCATGCGAAAAGACGACAATCTTGTCGGCGTTCTGAATGGTCGTAAGTCGATGCGCCACAATGAGGGTAGTCGCTTGAAGCTCCTCAATCATCGTGTCGAGCGTATCTTGCACAATGCGCTGGGACTCGTTGTCGAGAGCGCTGGTTGCTTCATCAAGAAGCAGAATCTTTGGGCGACGCATGAGGCAGCGGGCGAGGCAAATGCGCTGGCGTTGGCCGCCACTGAGCTGGCTTCCCTGGGGGCCCACATCGGTCTGGTAGCCGTCCGGAAACTCCATGATAAAATCGTGGGCATTAGCCCTCTTGGCAGCAGCTTCGACCATCTCCTGCGTGACTGGGGTGTTATCACCATCGGCGCCAGCAGGAATACCATAGGCAATGTTCTCAAAGATGGTCGTCGCGAAGAGCTGACCCTCCTGCTGCACGAAACCAATCTGCTGGCGCAGCCACGCCACGTTGGCATCCTTGGCCTCGACGCCGCGAATCTTGACCGATCCGCTTGCGGCATCGTAAAAGCGTTCCACCAGTCCAACGCAAGTCGACTTGCCGCTGCCCGAGGCACCGACGAGCGCCACAGTGCTTCCACCCTTGATATTCAGCGACATGTTCTCGTACACGAGCGCGTCCGGGCGCGTAGGGTAGGCAAAGTTGACTGCAGAAAAATCAATGTCCTCCGAAGTGACGGCCTCATCCTTGAGTCCAGAAGAATCGGAAGCATCGATCTTAGACTTGCGGTCGATAATGCTAAAGACATTGCTGACGCCCACACTCGCCTTGGCAATATCGGGCGTCATGGCCGCCGACTGACCAATGCCAAAGCCGACCATCAGAATGGTCATGACACTTGTAAACACATCGCGGAACGTGTAGCCCTCGTTGGCGATAAGGCGCGAGGCATAAAAGAAGGCCACGCCATAGACCATGAAGATGACGCACTGCGAAAAACCAAAGCCGAGACCGCCACTGATTCCCTTCTTGACGCCAAGCTTCGACGGACCGACCAAATGCTTGTCATACAAGTTGATGACCCGCGTGCGCAGACCAAACGCCGTCACCGTGCGGATGCCGTAAATGGCTTCCGTGAGCGTCTGACCAGCTTCTGCCATGGCCACGTCGTCCTCCTTGGCAAGGCCCGACATGACGATGAGCTGCAGACCAGCGCCAACAATGATGATGGGCAACATGGCCACGAGCGCCAGCGTGAGTTGCCAACAAAAGACAAAGCCGATGACTATGCCTGAAATCGCCGTGACCGAGTTCATAACAGCAAGACCCATGCGATCTGTCACCGAAGCCTTGACCACCGAAGCGTCCGAGGCCAACTTGGACGTGAGAGCGCCGACGCTGTTTTTGCGCTCGTCAAAGAATCCGATCTCCTGACGGAGCGCGGCGCGAAAGAGCTCGAGACGCACGCGCGTTGTCATGCGTTCGCCAATGATGCCAAAGTATGTAAATTGTGCCCAGTAGCCAATGCCCGTAAGTACAGCCAACCCAATGAAAAAGTAAACGTAAAAGTTTGCTTCCTCCGAGATGATGTCTTGCGTCGGAAAGTAGTACACTGTGGCGATACCTGAAAAGAGAATTCCAAAGAGGGGCATGATGACGCCGTTGACGCAGGCCGCCAACATAGCTGGCACGTACAAGAGCTTTTCTGGTGCGCTGTAGGCAAAGAGACGACGCGTCGAGACCTTGTAAAGCTCCTTCTTCTTCTTCTTCTTCTTGCCCTTGGCGCTACCGTCTCCGGAAGACTCGTCGTCGCTATCAACGTCTTCTTCGTGGGGTGCGACCTCGTTTGTCTTCATTGCAGACTTGTTCGCGGCCGGCATGCCCGCAGCAGAGGCACCGCGGCTCGCGCGCGCGTCGCCTGCCATAAGGCTGTTGCCGCTACGGGCCTTGGAAGCGCTGATGGCCCCACTACCCTCGCGAAAGCTACCGCTGCCTTCCCGCGGTCCCGATGCGGCGCTCAGATGCGAGCCAAAGCGCTGCTGCACTTTGTCATCCGAGGACATGAGCGCTTGAATGTCCACCTCACCGGCTTCTTCTCCATTTTCGCCTTCTTGTGAGCGCTGCGCGGCGGCAACAAGTGCCGAGTACATGCCGTCAAGGGCCAAAAGTTCAGAATGCGAGCCTTGCTCGAGAACGCCACCCGCATTGGCACCGAGAACGACAATTTTGTCTGCGTTGCGAATGGTACTCAGGCGGTGCGCAATGACAACCGTGGTGCGGCTGCGCTTGCGCAAGAGGTCATCGAGGGCGCGCTGCACGATGCGTTCCGACTCAGAGTCGAGCGCAGAGGTTGCCTCATCGAGAATGAGCGTCGAAGGATCACGAATGATGGCGCGGGCAATTGCGATGCGTTGCTTCTGACCGCCCGAAAGCGAGGATCCTCGTTCACCCACAAAGGTGTCAAAGCCCTCTGGAAGCTCGCTGATAAAGTCAAAGGCATTGGCGGCGCGCGCCGCGTCCTCAATATCCTGACGGGTAACCTCCACGCCGGGCGCGGCGCCCTGGGCAATGTTGTCGGCAATCGTGGTCGCAAAGAGGACAGGTTCCTGGCCAACCAGTCCAATCTGCGCGCGCAAGGATGCGACGTTGAACTCGCGAATGTCCCTGCCATCTAGCGTAATCTTGCCGCCCTCTGGATCGTAGAATCGCATCAGAAGCTGTGTCACTGTGCTCTTGCCGCAGCCAGAACCGCCGACCAGCGCGGTGGTCTTGTTCGGCTCAATTTCCAGGTTGACTCCATTGAAGATGAGCACGTCTTTTCGGGCGGGATAGCGAAAGGTAACATTTTCGAGACGGTATTTGCCCACGAGGGTGGACTTGTTCACCTCGTCGCCAGGCGTTCCGCTTGCGTCAATCTCGGGCTCGCGATCAATGACTTGAAAGATTTTGCCTGCCGCCGCACGCGCGTTGGTCAAAGAAGTGATGCCAGGTGCCGCTTGGCCGATGGCCATGGATCCAATGATGATAGAGAAGAAGCAGGCAAGAATGTCGCCGCCATTGATGCATCCTGCATCGACGCCCTCGCGATTGCAGCCACAGTTGCACATTGTGCACGAGCAGACATCTGCGGCGTTTTCAAAGGTGAATGAGGGTTCGTCGTATTCGTAGACCTGGCAGCCAAGCTGCAAGCCCTGCTCCCAGGAGATGGTGCGGCCGACCTCGCAGTACTGCGCCAGCGAAGGGTCCGACATGAGGCTCGCATCAAAGGGATAGTCATCAGCTGCCTGATCGCCACTCTTAAAGACGAGCACGGTACCGAACCAGAACGCAAGTGCATAGCAGCCAAAGTAGATGCCAAAGGTGAAGCCCATGCCGAAGCCCTGAGCACGCGACTTTTTGATACCGTTATCTTCGGCGTGCTTGAGCTCATCATTGTAACGCTCCACGGTGCGGTTCTCAATCGAGTAGCTTTGGATCGTACGCACAAGAGAGAATGCTTCTTCCGCGACGGCGCCAGCGCGCGCGTAGGCTCCGAGACCTCCACTGGTGGCATCTGCCATGAGTTTCATCATCATGAATCCACCGGCAGCGAGAAGTGGTGCCACGGCCAGAATTACAAGTGTCAGCTTCCAACTGTACACAAAACCGACCACGTATCCAGCGAGGAACATGGCAATGAACTGGAACATGGCTCCAAGCTTGTCGCCCAGACCGTCGCGAATGACCACGGTGTTCTCGGCAATTTTGCTCGAGAGCTGACCGGGGTTCGAGGTATCGAACCAGGCGACCTCTTGCCGCAGAATGGAGGCAAGGTACAACTTGCGGATGCGCAGTGTGATGCGCTCGCTCAAGATGGTGAAGAAGGCTACCTGGCCTGCGCCGCAAGCAAAGGCGCCGAGAGCGATCCATGCGAAAAGCTTGGCATAATGTGCGCCTGCACCCAGGACGTCTCCGCCGTTAAAGTCGTCAACAAGGCCTCCAAGCAGAATCGAAAACAACGGCAGGGCTACGCCGGTACCGGCACCGCAAATCACGCCTGCCACACCCAGCAAGACGTCGAGCCAGTCCGCGTACTTGAAGAGGCCCCGGAAGGAGACCGAGGGGGCTTCATCCTCGTCACCCTCGCTCGAGTTCCCGTCGCCGCCGTTGCCCTTGTTGCCCTTGGTCGACGGGCCCTTCGTCCCGGTCTCCTTGCGCACCTCCACGGCGACCTCTTGCCCGTCCGGGTCCGCCTTCTTCTCCGCGGCCGGCGCTGCTTCTGCCGCCGTCGAGGTCGCCGTCGAAGCCGCCGTCGAGGCCGCCGCCTCGGCCGCCGGCAGCGCCGCGGCGGGCGGCGGGACCGGCGCGGGGGCGGTCGCGGCGACGACCTCCTCGGGCGTCGCCGCCATGGTTTCTCCTGCTCGTCTCTGCGCGCTGCCGCTCGCCGCCCAGCTGGCCAGCTGGCCTCGCGTCGAAGCGCGTCTGCTGCTCGCCCGCGCCTCTCGCGCCCCAGAACGTGCCTCGGAACCGCGGCACAGTCCGCGCCCGCGGCCTGAACCTTCTTCTGCTCGCTCCCGGCGTCTTCCCCGCGCCGCGTCCCGGTCTCGGTCCTGCGCTTTCTCGCAAGCCTTCTTGGGTCTCTGCCGCGGCTGCGCTCTCAGCCGGCCCGCCTCGCCTCGCTGTCCCGGCCGCGACTCGCGTTCGGGGTCTGCCGCGCTGCGCTGTCTGTTTAGCGGGCGGGCGCGACATGCTCGCGCTCGGCCGCGTCTTGCGGTTTCCTGCCCCTGGAAATCGCGGCAGGATCATCACCATCGATATCGTTTTCGTCGATTTTCGTTATCGTTATCAGCATCGTTTCGGCATCGTCGCCCGGCTTGGGCCGGGATAAGAAAACGCCCTGCGGGCTCTGCCTCGCCGCGAAAACGTGCTGCTGGCCGCGAGGGCGCTCTCGAGCGGCCGCGTCGTTGCGGCGGACGCAGCTAGCGAGCTCGCGCGTCGCGTCGCGTTGCGAGGCGAGGCGGCGCGCCCGGTCTTGACGTAGACACTATCGTAGACTCGCATCCCGCGCGCGCCGTTTGCGACAGAGCACACCGCGCCCCTGTCACTCGCTCCCTGCTCGACCGGCCGGCCGACCACCTAGCTTTGCAGGCTTCCCGAGGGCACGGACCTGCTGAATTGATGGAAACAGAACTCGGCGCAGGCCGAGATGAAGTTCGTGCGGGCTGTGATCTACCACGAGTTTCGTCGCGAGCAAGTCCGCCGCGCCGAAGAGCGCCAAGACGCCCTGAATTCTGTCGCGACGGTCCTCGACTCGAGCACCGGCGCGATCGGTCCTGGTTGGAGCTGCAGCTGCACTGCACGCTCAAGACTTGGGCCCGGGAGCGACAGCGCATCGGCCTTTGATGTCGTGGAGCTCAGGACCGACCGACGAGCGACGTCGAGGCGGCAGCGGCGTCGTCATCAGCAGCAGCAGCTGCAGCAGCAGATGAGACAGTGAATGGGTGGATGCGGCTCTCCGGGAGGATCGATGAGGACCGAGGCGCCATGCGCCGGGCTGGAGTGGCGACATTTTGGAGGACGTAGGACGCAGGGGGAAGGAGGAAGAAACGAAAAGCACTGCTGCTGCTGGTGTGGCAGCTGCTGCTGCTGCTGCGGCTGCTCGTCCGGCGGGCGGAGATGATGAGCACAAGAGCACGACTGCGAAGTTTCACTGGTGGAAAGAAAGTTTAGAAGGGACTCTATAGGTACTACTAGGCCTACTATGTGCGCCGACCACTCGGTTAGAACTAACTGCTGGCATTCGCACCAAAGACGACGCGTTGACGGCTCCGCGGACTCCGAGGCTTCGAGGAGGGCTGCGGCACAGAGGTCGTCTTGAGCAGACCGTCCGAAGACTGCGGCATCGTAGACGTGGACCGCGAAAGCCCATGCGAACGCGCGCGCAAGAGCACGACCTCCCGCTCGAGTCGACGATTGCTCAGAATGAGCTCCTTGACCGAGAGCGCGAGGTCCTCAATGTCCTTCTTGCTCGCCACAGGGGAGGATGACGAGAAATTCGCATGCGAAGAAAACAACCTCGAGCGCGAGCCCACTCCATCGCCAGACGTGCCGTCGAGCTGAGACCTGGGCGCATGAAAGACAGTAATGAGCTGGAGCTCCGATTTCTCGCTCAATGCCGCGCCAAATTCCTTGTCCACCGGCTCAAAGTGCAGCTGCCCAGACCCAGAGCGGTGGCCGCGCACCTCCATATCCGGGTGCAACGCCTTGGAAGCCGCAGCAACGCGGTCGACCTTTGGCCACGTAAACCCGCCCGTAGAACCCCGCACGCGATTGTACAAGGCGAAGAGCCAAGTCCGCACACGATGGAAAACATGTGAATTGCGCTTGCGGAAGACGGCGAGCTCTTCAATGTACGAGCGCGGAAGCTCCACCTCCACCGAGTCGTCCACCATTTCACGCACGTACTGGTTCGAGTCGCCGGGGGGAATGTATCGGCCAGAACGCTTGGCAATCTGCGCGGCCGTCTTAGAAAAGATGATCGAGTTCACGGCCATCTCGTAATGCTCGTAGAAAAGCACAAGACGCGCCTTTTGCATCATCCAGGCTGCCTGCGAGTTCTCGCTAATCTCCTCATATGTGTTGGTCATGACCGCCACCAAAAGGTTAACGACCACCAGACTGACGAGCACCATGTACACGGCAAGCACAAGAAAAGCAAACCACTTGCGCCAAAAGATGCTGTCCTCGTTCAGTGTCGTCACGTCCAGGTTAAAGATGAACATAAAGAGATTGATCCACGACATGCCCACCGAATTGTACTCGAGCGCGCTCTGCTCGTCCTTGAAGAGCACCGCCATCGAGAGCGAAAACCCCGTAATCAGCGTAAAAAGAACCAAGAAATACACAATGTTGCGCGAAATCATCCTGCGAATCGTTGCCATCGGCACACCAATTGACTCAAAGCCCTCGCCAAAGCCCAGGCCCCGGTAAAAGAGCCGCGGAATGACCACTGCACTCAGTACGTCTGCCACAATCAGCGCAATGTCAGGGTGCCCGTCCTCGGAAATATCTCTCCGCGGGATCGCGCGAAGTAATTGCGCCCCAAAGACCGCCACATGCGGAACAATGAAAAAGGCCTCGTTGCGCAGTTTGCAGTGCAGCACGTTCGACCACCGTGGCGCCCCGCCACTCAGCATGTCTGCCAGACGCGCCTGCACCACGTGAATGTATGTGTACCGCGCATTCAAGGCAAAGAGGATCACATGCGCAATCAAATTCACCAAACCCATCACATTGGTCAAAGACGGTTCCCTCCAGACGCTTGCCAGCACGCCATACGGAAGCACTCTGTACGCGCTAAAGACGCTATAGACCAACAGACCTGTGAATGCGACGTGCACGAGGAACTCGAAAAAGACGACCTCTCGCGTGAAGAGGGTCCAACGCGCGTTCAGTACGAATTGCACGACGCGGTGCGATATGAGCTCCGCATTGTCGGTAAACACCATTTCCTTGAGCGCAAAGCTGCTGTGTGGAATGGTCCCGAGTAGCGAGATATTGTACGAGAAAACCTGCGCATTGTTTTCCCAGTGCAAAAAGTTTCGCTGCTGGTCGAGAATCTTGAGAGCCAGAGACGGTCGCTCACGCACAATGACATTGAAAAATGCCTCATAAAACGAAGACGAGCGCGATGCGTATACATCGGCCAGCGATACCCCATCCTCGTCGTACTCGGGAAGAACCTCCTGCTCCGGATTCGCGCGTCGGCCTGTGAGGAAGGCGCGTTTCAGCACGGTCCACTTGTTGCGCGCATTCTGTTGTAGCATGCGTTGCTGCAATTTTGCCGTCACCCCGCTGTTGCTTGACTCTTGCACAGAAGAAGAAGCCGTCCCACTCGAACCGTACGACGTTCGCGAACCCGCGCGCAAGAGCGGATCCCCGGACGCCGGGTCGGAAGCCACCGAAGAGGGTGCGTCCGCCTTGGTCGCTTCGACGTGAAGATCATCCACGCGGCGGCTATCTTGCGAGCGAAAGAGGCGCTTTGACAAATCTAAAAGGTACAAGGCCACACGGTGCTCTTCGTCGCTGGAGGCACGCAAGGCTGCTTCTTCGAGAGGGAGTCGTCCGTCGTCATTGGTCACATCCATGCGCGCGCCCTTGCTGACAAGGTACTTGGCCACGTCCACCGAGGTCGCCAGGTGTAGGGCAGTGTTACCGGAGAAATTGCAAAAACAGACGTCGGCACCGGCGCGCACAAGAACCTTGACGACGCGCTTGTTGTCAGCTGCAGTCGCCCACTGCAGCGGCGTCGACCCATTGTATGTGGTGCGTGCATTGACGTCCGCGCCTGCGTCCAAAAGGTATCGAATAATGTCTAAATTGTCGTTGTGCGTCGCCGTGTGAAGCGGGGTCTGCCCATTGAGGCCTCGAATGTCTACATCGACCCCGTGATCCACCAAGAGTCGACACACTTCTACAGAAGTCGCAATATGAAGAGCGCTTAGGCCGTACGAGACGGCATCTTTGACGGGATTTAGCTGAGAGGCTGCTTCAACCGACATTTGTTCCAGACACCGTCGAGCCGCCTTGGCATCGCCGGCGGCGCTGGCACTCATGAGTTTATAAAACGCAGCCTCTGATCCCTGTACGAGGCTCCCAAGACGCACCAAAAGTCTGTCCTCGCGAGTGTCGTAGCCACTCAAACTTCGGCTCAGACGCATCGGCTTGGCGGGGGGCTGCGCTTTTTCCGAGTCCGAGTCCATTTCGTTATCCGACTCGTCTGTTGTGCCTTCCCCCGCGCTGTCGACAGAAGTTAGCCGAGACAGAAAAGATGACTTGCCGTTCCCCGTGTCGGCACCGCCCCAGGCGCTGTCGACGCCAAGCGGTTCATGTGCACCTTCTCGCAAAAGCCCGCCTCCGGACGGCGCCTGGGACGGGGGCGCGGCAACGAGAGGACTCTGCCTCCCATCCTCGGCGCCAGTGTTGCTCGGCAATGGCAGCAAGCTGTCGAGTTGCATTTGTACAGAGTTCTGTCGTGACGAGGTTCCAGCTTCGAGCGGGGGCAGCATCGACGAAGTTGACGCAGACGACTGCGATCGGCCAATTGTCTCTCCCGGTGGCAAACTCGAAGTCTGCGAATGCACAGACCCAGGTGATGTGGGTGGCATGGATGAGGGAAGTAGCGAGAATGATGAAGACGACGACGAGGAAGCTGACCTCGGGGCCGTGAGCTGCGGCAACATCGACACCCCGATCTCGTCCATGCTTGCCTGTCTTGCAGTGCTGAGACCCACATCTTGCGGGGGCGGCTGACTCTGCGAACTCGTTGCCGCCATTTCATGCTGCGCACGCGTCACCTGCGCTTGCTGCCCCTGGGCCTCTTGCTCCTTAAGGGCCTGTCTCCTCCTGTGAGCTGAGTCGTCGTCTCCTTGGCTATCATCGACTTCTCTCCTCGCGCCAGCGCCTCTCGACGGCGCTTCTGCATCTTCCTCGCGCCGCGGGCCGCCTGAGGCCATCTCGTCCGCCCGCTCGCTCGCTCGCTCGCTCGCTCGCTCGCGCGGGCGCTGCGCCTTGCACGCGCCAGCTCCGTGCGCGGGTCGATCGGTTTATGGGACTCGTGGAGCTTCAAGCTGCGAGCTCGGGCCTCCTCACTGTTACCTTTTGATTTAGCTTCTTTCTCTTTTTTTTTTTCCTTCGTTGCCGCACTGGCCGAGGCGACGCGAGGCGACGCGACGCGAGCAAGCAGTCGCACGCGCTCCAACTCGCTCTCGCAGAAGGCCAGAGATCGATGCTAGATCCCGTCGCGCCACGAACCTTGGGCTCATCCGGGCTGCTTTGCGCACGAACTGTTCTTTCTCGAGACCGTTCCCATGTTAGTATGTGAGCTTCATAGTGGTTTACTACTAGGCTTAGTGGTAGTACTGACTATGAGTACTACGGAGCCAACGGATCTAAGGTGGCAATGAACTTTTCTTTTTCATGTTGTGGAGCAAGAAACTCGGGTCGTCGTCGGCTATGGCGAGAGCTATATGCTTATGATAAGCGCAAGCCAGCGGCTGCGCTGGGCTCTACGACTGTACGCGTTGAGCTGTCGTTGTCGTCGTCAAGCGAGCAGCAAAGGAATTCATGATCTGGGTGTGAAGCGAGCGTCCTTCGAAGTTTGCTCTGAAATCTGTAGACAAACCCGAAGCGACGACGGCGCGTAGCTTGCTTGGCAATCCAAAGACCTTGCTGCTCGTATTTGCAAATGGCCTCCTCGCAAGTTGCCGAGGTTCTGAACGCAAGCAGGGCGCTTGCCATCAAGGGCGAAGTCCACGAGGCCGTGGCGCAATTATTGCGAAAACGACACGAGTTACAAACTCAAGCTACACAACTTGCCGACGCAAGAGACGAGAATGGAGGCAGCGGGCAAAGATCGCGCTCTACTCCACACGATAAGCAGGCCAAAGCGCTCGCTAGCGCCATCGAAATCATCAATGCTCGTGTGCAGCCATTACTCAACGACTTGCGGAGCAATGCCTACAAGGCGCTCGGTGTCAACGCCGGCGCCGAAGTTGCAGATGCTAAGCGCGCGTATCGCAAACTTGCTCTCCGCTTCCACCCAGACAAATCCGAGGGAACTACGGACCTCTTTCACTGTATTCAGGAAGCCTTTGAGCGATTTCAAGCCGGAGGCACGCTCGTAAAGCCACAACAACCGCAAACAAACTCCAGCTTCTCGGAGCGTTTTCGTGGACGGCAGCGACAGAATTCTTCACAACCAGGTCGAAGGTCAAGGACCGGCGCCTCGTCCTCGTCGTCCTCGTCTACTTCATCTTCGAGTGCCTCGGGGCCTCTGCAAACGCCCAAGAACCTTCGCATGATTGATCACAGCTCGGCGTCTGTCACCGTATGCTGGGACCCTCCTCCCGGAGCAACTCCCTCACAAGTCTCATGCTATGAGCTACAATTCAAGGAAGCCGATGAGCGCGATTGGCATTCTGCAAGCAACTCTTTGTCGCGAACGAGCTGTCAAAAGCACAACCTCAAACCAGCCACAACGTATCGCTTTCGCATTCGAGCTCTTTCTGCCCAAACCGGCGAATGGAGTCCTTTCTCTGGGTCAGTCACCGCATCAACCATGGCAGCCGTGCCCGCGCGCCCGCGCATCATTAGCGTCAGCACAAAGGCGAACCTGGGCACCTTTAACATTGTGTGGGAGTCGGGCGCCTCGACTGGAGGCGGATCCTCACGTTATGTGTTGGAGTTTCGCCCCAAAAAAGCATTTAGTGCGTGGATCGAAGTCGAGAACAGCAATGAGTACGAAGCCGCGTCCTGTACGCGCATTCTGCGGGATCTCAGTTTCGTCCGAGCCTATGAATTTCGTGTCCGCGCGAAAAATCAAGTCGGCGCTGGACCATGGAGCTCTACAGCCGCGTATGAGCCACCCTTGAGTGCTGCGCGAACGCGTGCCAAGGGCAAGCTCAATGTTGTTCGCGTTAAAGCGCTGCCAAGAAAAGAATCACGTCGAGAGGAGGAGCCCGCTCATGCATCGTGGTCGACCTGGGACGAATGCTTCCGCTGCGACAATCAAGCAGAGGAGAGCACATTTTCGGGATAACGTCTTCTAGGCTTTATACTTCATCAGTGGCGGCAGGAGTGTCTACGAACATTCCTACGAGGAGAGGAATGGCAGACTATCGAGAAAGGCCTCAACGCGTGCCTCGAGGTCGTCGTGTGTCTGGGCCTTGAGGCCAGATACGAGATGCGAAGGCAATTGAGCGAACCCGCACTCTGCGCCGAGAAGGGCGCCAATGAGCGCGCCTGTGCCAACGTTTTCGCCTCCCCGATTAGCATTGGCCCAAACTGCACGCTCAAAGGCTTCAGAGCGTGAAGTGTCGTCATTTCCAGCTGCGTGCTTGTGCACCATGACAAGAACTGCTGGATAGCTTTGAGGCAAGTAGCAGGCGGTCATTGGATTCCCGCGAGTGCGCGCAGCCTCTCGCCCAACGTCGAGGCCAACTTGTTTGCCCAGATTCTCTGCGGCTTCCCTTGCCGAAGACTCGCCACGCGCCACAGATCGCAGCGCCAAGGCGAAATTGCGTGCGGTTTCGGCCGCGAGCGCTGCGTCGCGCGTAATGTGAACCATCTCTGCAGCTTCTTGGCTGGCTTTGGCATCTTGGGAAGCAGCGAATGCAACGGGAATTGTAGTTACTAGCGCGTCACAGGTATCGACGTTGTGACCATCGTTATCCGGGCACTCTTCCGGCGGCACGCCATTTGCAAATTTGCCAAAAAACATGCGATGGCAAGTGCCGCAGTAGGTATCGTTATGCGAATTTGGAGTTGTCATGAATTGAATATAATCGTCTGTGAGAGCAGCTTGCGAAAAGTTGCCCTTGTTGTGCGCCAAAACATCGATCGTCCGCATGAGCAGCGAGCCCTCCAGGGTATTTTCGCCAGCAGCTAGCATGTGATGGTAGTGGTAGTCTGCGCCTGGCGCCCAGAACTTTTTCTTGTCATGAAAGATCACCTTGCCAATGACATCGCCCTCGTACCCGCCACGGCCTCCTCCACCTGTGTTCGACTTGCTCATGATCGAGCCTGCAAGGTGTTCCACTGGTTTCGTGTACGCCTCGAGCAGACCGCCATAAACGCTGCGCACCTGCATGGCGCCGCCGTACATCCAATGCGTCGGAGCCGCGCTCGCATCCATAATCAAAGCGCCGTACACGGCGCCCTTGACGAGGTCCCGCATGAAGAAAAAGCTGGCGCTGCCCCAGCGTAGCCTTCTCGCAGCGGCGCGCGTCCCACGCGAGCGAAGCAAGTTGCGGCCGCCGCGGTTCGCGTCCGACTCGGGATAAGCGTTTCGCTTCCTCCTGAAAAGCTGATCTGATCGTGTCGAGTCGTCCTCGCGCGCCCCGCCAACGACCCCGTCATCGCCCAGAAAAACTCCTCCATGCTTGGACGCAGAATTCACCGCGACGCGCGACGACGCGCCGGTGAAAAAGTTCTTGCCGGCGCCTCGCCGCCGATCGGGGCGAGAACTCTTGGCAAGAACAACCTCGAGGTTGCAGGATTTTACGAGGTTTATCGGGGACAAGGAGCAAGCTGGATTTGGGTTGCGCAAAATATTACGGTCTCGACGAAGTTGCCAGTTTGTGTTCGTCCCCATCGAGTGTGCGGTCGGGGCCTCTTCCCGCGATTCAGAGCGTCGGTTGCTCCGAGCTTGCCGAATTCCTCTCGGCGGGTGTGTCGCGGTCGCGGCGCCGAGTGCTCCCTCTCGCGAAGCCGATTGCATCGGCCAGTCGATGGGCATCGACCCTCGGCCAATCACTCGGCGCGGACACGGGCAGTGGCTTGGAAATGGATTTTAGCACCCTGTTTCACACCTCTTGGATTATCTCTAGCCACTTCGCGCGCGCACTGCTTCTGAAACGAGCGCGTGCTGTCATGGAAAGGCTTGTCTTACGCAGACATACGCAAGGGACAGGAGAATGAACGATGCGCATGTCGTTGACTGTGCTGCCTACCGTGTGTCTGCATGCCGAAAGGCGGACGGGAGAGTAAAGTCCCAACTCCCGGCTCTCCTCTAGAGGTAGCTCGTGCCGCCGGCAGCAGCGGAGGGACATCGTAAATTCACAACGCGTCCCCGGCGCTCGTTGGAGTGACCTGATCACGACCACTTGGTTGCTGCGTCCGATCGGCATTCGGCATTCCCCATGGTGAGCTCTGTTCGCGCCTGGGCAGCTGCTGCCCTCATTGCAGCCTTGATGTATGGCGACGCGGCGCATGTGGTCGTGGGTGGCAGCTCGAAGAAAGGGACGGTGATCCTAAGGCAGACAGACTTTGACGCGGGGACGGTCTTCCTCGACAAGAAGGGGGCCACATACAGACTTGGGGAGGACATTAGCTTCCGGCCTCTTGGTGACCTGCAGGAGGATGACCCGGAATCCTGGATGTATCCCGACCGTTCGAGTGCTCCGTATAACTCGACCCCGTTCAGGCTGGGCTTCTTCACGGCGATTGCAATTACTGCAGACGACATCACGTTTGATTTGAATGGATTTACGTTGGAACAGTCGCAGGAGCATGCCACGATGCAGCGATTCTTTTCGCTCATCGAGCTTGCAAGCATGCCATTCCCCGCTGACAAGGGACCCGCGACTTTTGGTGGCGCAGACGAATTCAAGGCCGCCAAAAATATTCGCATTACAAATGGCGTCTTGGGTCGCAGTAGTCACCACGGCATCCACGGAAACAGCAACACCAAAGTTTTTCTCGACAATCTCGAGATTCGAGATTTCGAGGTCGCTGGCGTCGCGCTCAATAATGTGGATCGACTGCGCATGAAAAACGTAGATGTCCGCGACGCGCGAGCAGATGTCTCGGCTTCGCCAGCGCTTTCACACAGCATTTTCCTGCTCCAGGCCGTGTCAAAGTTTCTTTCGGCTCCATCGGACTCGGCAGTGGCAGAAAAGGCGACAGCCTTGCGAACAGCTGTTTACGATTTTCTCAAGAATGGAGATGATTCGTATGGTATTTTTACTTCGCGAACCGACGGTCTTCCGGACGGCTCCCTGCTCGCTGGCATCATGATCGCATCGAAGTTCAACGTTGGAGACTTTGAGATGGAGATCCCGGACGATGGGGATGAGGACGGCTCCTTTCGCGTTGTCCTACGAAATGTTCACGTGTCAAACCTCACGGCGCGACCGCAAGAGTCCGCAATTCTCAAGTACAAGACTGCGGAGGGCGTTGACTCGACCGGCTACGGTGCCGGCAAGGTTGTCGACATTGTATCTGCAGCGTTTGATGTTGATCACGTCGTTGCCTACGCAACAGACTACTCCTATCAGGCCAATCCTTTGGCTGACTTGCAATTAGCCGTGGCTGCTTATGCCCTCGAGTGCCAGGCAACAAATGCTACGTGCAACCAAGGCAGCGAGGGTCGTCTTTTGGCTCGCAACAAGATTCCGCAAGAGGTCATCGATTGGAGTACGGCTGCAAACCCTGCATCGGCCTGGGACACGATCCTTGCGTCATACACGATTCTTCCAAATCAAGATGCCATGGGCCATTTCTCCAAAGGCATTGTTGGTTTGAAGCTCGATGGCATCTCCAAGGCGCGCATCAAATCTGTCGAGGTTTCAGAAGTGACCAACGCTGCGCGATCCGTAGATCGGTCACCATTGGCCCTGGCAGCTGATCCCGACTACCTCTATCAGGGCTTTGCGGCCCGAGGCGTTTCTGTTGCTGCCTCTGTTAATATTGTGGGTGAGAGCGTCCAGGTATCTGATATTGTCTCGGTCTCTGGATCTCAGGTCTGCGTTGATGCTATCAACCGTGTTCTTGGTCTCGACATGCGTGCCGAGGTAGGCACCTCGTCTATCTAGACCGGACCTTGACACGAAGTGGGCAATGCTGAGCGACCATCGGAGATTTACGGAATGGAAAATGTCCGTAGCTTGTGTAAAGAATGAAAGTAGTGCTTACGAAATGTAAAATCTGCTCGGTGAAACCAAAGGGGGGAATCAACGGGTAGGCCTATTCTGCAAGAGACACATTCGAACTTTATAAACAATGATATTTTCTTGCTGGAGAAAGCGACCTTGCATAATATTGTCCACAATGCAAAGAGCGGTTAGCTTTCGAACACGGCGTCACAAGAGTCCTTTCTCTCGAGATGGGTATTTTTCCATTCGTTCTGATACCCAAAGATCACGCATCGCTGAACCTTCGGTCCCGCCGTCGCCGCCGCTGTCATTCTTATTCTTATTGTTCCGCCTCCAAAACTACGCTGCGACTCCGCGCGTCATCGTTCGGAGGTCCCTCTCACCGCCCCCACCCCGCCCAAAGAGTCCCAACAGGTTGGGCTGTGGGGGAGATCCGTTTCTAGAATGGTATCATGATGCCGTGCCATTGCGGCCACATCAGACATCAGGCTCATCTCAGCGCATCTCACTATGGCAGACAAATCGTTCTTTTGCTGACGTAAGTGGGTGCACTGATGTAAGCTAGGAAATTGACAGTAAGTAACAAAGCTCTGCTTGCTTCCACTTAGTCTTTGCGGTCGCACGGTTGTGTTCATTGCTTTACTTTCGAGCCGTTCATGCTGCGTACAGCCTAATTCGAAAGCAGATGTTGAGTCCGCGTCCTCTCGAGGTGCGAGGCTTGCTCGAATCCCCGAGAGCCATTGATTTTGCGATGTAAAAAAAAATGTGCAATTTCGCGCTTCTACTCTTGGAAAGGAAGATGACGAGGCCCTGTGGCGTCTCGCAACACCCCCTTGCACCAAGCATGGGGCTCGGGTTTGTGTTCATTGCTTTGCTTTTGAGCCGTTCATGCCGTGTTCAGCCTTGCTCGAAAGCGGGTCTCACTCCGCGCCCTCTTGGAGTGTGGGGGACGCGGACAGAGACCCTTGGATTACTTCTTCAGCGAGCGCAAATGAGAAGGGGGCAGCAGACTTGCTGCTCTCAGCAGAACCGCGACTCAGCGAAGAAAGAATCAAGGCAAGATGAAGATCATAGCACTTGCACTTCTCGTCATAGCCTGCTGCGCAGATGTCGCGCAGGGTAGAAGGGTGGTCAAGCTCTGGCAATCGGACTTTGATAAAGGTACCCTTGTCTTGAAACGTAGTAACACGCGATATGTTCTTGGCGAAGACATCGTCTTCCGGCCGCAAGGAGACTTGACGCCCGAGTCGCCAGAGACATGGATGTTTCCGAGTCGCAACCAACAGGCCTACACCGGAAGCGCATTTCGTCTCGGCTTTTTTGCGGCAATCACCATCTCCGGATACAATGTAGTGCTCGATCTCAATGGCTACACCTTGAGTCAATCGGTAGAACATGCCAACGTACAGCGCTTCTTTGCCCTCATTGAGCTGGCAAGCTCGCCATTTCCACCAAATCAGGGTCCAGCCTCGTTCGGAGGCGTTGATGAATTCAAGGCCGCTCGCAGAGTGCGCATCGAGAATGGCGTGTTAGGACTGAGTAGCCATCATGGCATCCACGGAAACCACAACGTCCGTGTGACGCTCCAAAACCTGGAGATTCGCGACTTTGAGGTTGCTGGTGTTGCCCTCAATCGAGTTCATAATCTGCGCATGCGTGACGTGTACGTCCATTCCTCGCGAACTGACGTACCTTCGGCTGGCGCGCTTTCGCAGAGTGTCTTTCTCTTGCAAGCATCGCGCTTCTTTCTTACGCCCACGACCGCCATTACAGAGAAGGCAGCTGCGCTTCGAACTGCTGTGTACAACTTTCTCAATGATGGCTCCGACCCTTCAAAACTGTTTTCATCGCAATCCGGAGGCCTGCCCGACGGTTCCTTGCTCGCTGGCGTCATGGTTTCGGCCAGGCTCAACATTGGACTCTTTGAAACAGAAACGCCGTATTGGCGCGACCAGGACGTTTCTCGAGATGTTCAACTCAAGAATGTTGTCATCGAAAACCTTGTCGGTCGTCCAAGGGAGACTGGCGCTTTGAAAACGACTTCTCCGCGGACTGTGGTGGATCCTCGTACCGAGGCTTACCAGAATGGGCACGCCAGCGACATCATTGCAGCGGTCTTTGACGTTGATCGCGTCGTCGACATCGACAATAACTTTGCTTACGTGCCCACACCACTTGCAGACCTGCAGCTTGCGGTAGCCGAGCACGCCATCACGTGCCTTTCTCAAAACCTCACCTGCGGAACGGGAGCTGAAGGAAGCCTGCTCAAGCGCAACGGAATCTCGCAAGCTATCGTTGACTGGTCCAAGAGCGATGATCCTGCGGCTGCGTGGGCCTATATCCAGGAGGAGATGCACGTTGTGGGCAATCATGATGTGCAATTTCATCATAATAAGGGAATTAAAGGTCTCAAGCTTGAGGGGACTTTTCTCGCTCAGATTGAAAATGTCAAAGTATCTGGCATTGTCAATCTTGCGGATTCCACGGACCGCTCTCCTTTGGCGCTCGCTCATGATCCTGACTATGTCTATGAAGGCTTCGCTTCTCGCGGAGTCGTCATTGCTGCTGCGCTCAATGTCGCGGGGGATAAGGTTGAAGTTACAAACGTGACGTCAGTCTCGGGCCCACACATTTGCTTGGATGCTGTAAATCACGTGCCCAAACTGAACCTGAATAGGCTTGATATGGAATGCATGTACTAAGGGACGAGGGACTCTATTTCCCGATGGAATAAACGTGTTCACGCATGCAACTTCTAACCTTGTAAAAAATCGCCCTTTGCTAACAGAGATACTTAACTGTTCACGCAACCTTTCACCTAATCAGAAATCGCCTTTCTCATTTTCAACGAAAATTATCGCTTCAAAGATTCTACTTCGAAGGCTGGCACAGTGTCGGCGTTCCAAGGGAGCAGGCACAACGAAGAAAGACGCCCATCACCGCTGTGTATACATACCCCTTTCCAACACCCTACTTTGCTCTTCATCGTTCAATTTTGTCCATCATTGCTCGATTCTCGCAAAGCAGGTTGGTATAACCAAGTCCTACTTGAACCCTCTTCCGTACCAGTGACAGCCCGTACGCACCCCCCAACTATTGCAACGTCGCGTCACTTGCCGGATGCTTGGCGTTGTTGACTCCCTCTACCATGAAACGCACGGGTTGGGCAGCCCAGCCTACAGTGCAAACCGTCGCCACCACACTGTTGAGCTGCCTGCCGCGGCCGGCAGATCGACACAGCTTGTTGGGAGGGGGAGCGAACCGTCGGGTCCCCGAAATCGTCCTACGTTTTCCGTTGTGCTTGGTCCCCACTTCCCCGGGCTCGAGCCGACCGACGACCGAAAGCGGAACAGCCAGCCAGCTGCAGCCACCTACCTCAGCAGCAGCTAGACATGAGACACGATATAAAAGAAGTCAAGGTTCCAGCTGTCCCTTCGCGCGTCCCATTTGGGCCACTGCCACACGCACTGCGCTACACGGGACGACGGTTTGGGCCTCCTTTTTTCCCGTTTCGTTCCAGGCGCTCCGAGTCCGAGTCCGAGCCATTCCGAGCGCGAGCCCAAGCGTGTGCTGTCCAGCGCCGTCGGCCTTTTCTCCATTCCAGCCTCGGCCAGCCGAACTGCTGCACTTTCCGGGGCGTGCGTGCCTTGTTTCGTGTCATCATCGCTCGATAACGTCCACCGAGCTCACCATTTCCCCTGCGCTGGCAGCCCAGCCCAGCGAAAGAAGAAAACCCGCCTGGCCGCGCCTTCTGGGCCGCAGCTTTCTTCCTCGCCCTCGCCGCCGTCTCCCGCGACGTGGGTCGCGCGCAGGACGTGGATGCCGCGCGGGCACGCGCTCTCAGCCCACATGGCGCTCGAGACCGTTGCGCTCGCACTATAGCCCCTGACTAGCTAACTGCAGCAGTGCGTAGTATGTATGTAGCAAACGGCCGCGGCCCTTCCCGGCGCGCATTCCCGACTTGCGGCCGCGCGCGCGCAAGTGCGCTATCCGCGGCGCAAGCGGGCTATCCGGCGCGCGCAAGTGCGGCAAACGGCCGCCGGCTTGCGCCGCGGATACTCGACTTGCGCGGGGGCGGCCGCAAGTGCGCGCGGGCGGCCGCAAGTCGCGCAAACCGCCTTCGCGCAGTGCCCGCGCCGCGGCGCCGGAGGAAGGGAGAAACAAAGAGGGAAAGAAAACAAACCACCGTCGCCCGGGCCCCGCCCGCTCGGCACGCACGCGCTCAAGCCCGCTCGGCAGGAGCCCCGCCCCGCCCCGCCCCGCCCGCGCGCGCCCCGGCGCCGCAGTCGCGCTCGGCCCCGCGCGCCCCCGCCGCGTGCCGAGGGAGAGCGCGCGAGCCCCGAGATAGATCTCGTTCTCGCGGGCTCCATCCATCCATCCATCGCTCGCGAAGCCCGCGACGGCGACGGCGACCGCGCGGAGGAGGAGCAGCAACAGCAGCGGAGGAGGGCCGCAGCCATGGTCGTCAGCGAGGCGCCGCCGCAGGCCGCGGCGGGGCCCGCGCCCCGCGCGCTGGAGCCTCGGAAGAACGAGGCCGCCGCTACAGCGGCCTCGAAAACGCGCCCCAAGGAGAGCGTGACGGGAACGCACCAGCGTCGACGCGAGCGCCGCGGCCGTCGCGAGCCCAGGCGTGTGCAGCAGCAGCAGCAGCAGCAGCAGCAGCAGCAGGACCCGTCCGCATCGCTGGCGACGTCGCTTAAAGCGCAGCAGGGTAAGCAGCAGCGAAAGCAGCAGCAGCGGCAGCAGCAGCAGGCAAAGGCAAAGCAACAACCGCAACAAGAAAATCGCCTCCCCAAGCAGCAGCAGCAGCAGCAGCAGCAGCAGCAGCAGCAGCAGCAGCAGCAGCAGCAGCAGCAGCAGCAGCAGCAGACGGGGACGAAACGCGACACAGTAGTTGTGAAAAAGCTCCCCATTTCGCAGCAGCAGAACCATGTCCAGCAGCATCACCGGCAACGGCAGCCACAGCGGCACGTCCCGAGACCCGCATCTTCTTCCTCTTCTTCTTCTTCTTGTTTTTCTTCTTCACGCAGACCCAAGGCAAACGTGAAGCCTTTGCCGCAAGAGACGCGGCAAGAATTTGTGCGAAAGGCAGCTCCCGAGTCTGTGGAGCCCGTGAGGAGTCCACGAGAGGACGAGGAGGAAACGCAAATTCTTCGTGATCGTAGGGAATTCGAGTGCCTTGATCCTGCTCACGACGAGTCAGACGAGGAATCAGAGGCGCGTGCACAGGGCCGTGCGCGTCAGATCAACAATCCCGAAGAGGAAGAGGGCGACGACGTTGACGTGGACGACGAGGTCGACGTCGGCGACGAGGAAGAAGATGACGACGAGGTCGTAGAACTGGACGACGAAGAATCCTCGTCCATGATGTCCGACGACCTTGCCTCGTTCGCATCCTCTATCAACCCCGGGACTGTAGCGACACACCTTACTGCAAACAGCTTGACCAGCACCGGACGAAAGCTAGACGTGGCCACTCTCTTTGCGGAGCAACGTCGTTTCGAGGAGTCCAACGACAAGGTCAAGGTGAGCGTCGCTCTCGACGGGGGTCCGCCTTTGGAGGTTTTTGTATCTGTAGCAGAAAATGGCCTGTTAAAGTACACGAGCGACGGGAACCTCGAGGTTACCTGTGCCTCGGGTGTCCTGCGCGTCGCAGTGCACTCCTCATCGCGTGGCATCCACCATGAGGTTGAGGGCGCATTTTCTCTGCAAGAGACCGTCCGGCTCGACGCATGGACAGAGCTGAACTTTGTCCATGACGCAAAGGAGTCCGCGTGGCGCTTCAAGGGTTTTCAAATTCGTTTGGAAGCGGAGGGCAAAAGCTTGCGCAGCTCTGCAGTCGCATCGACCGCCCCGTTGTCTATGGCGCAAGAAGTCTCGGCGCGCCCTCATTCGGAGGAGGGCTCGCTTCAGATGCAAGCACCCTCGCAGACACAATCGCCTCCGCTTCCGCAAGGTGTTCAAGGCCCTGCGCCTGTCATGCGGGGCCCGCCCGGCTTCGCGAGCATGCCTGCAGTCGCTGTTGCCCCTCCACTCCCTGTACCCGCGCCTGGGATGACGCCGCCGCCGATGCCACTGCAGCTGCCGCAGCAGCAGCAAGCACCGCAGCCCATGGTGCCGATTAACGCTGAAGCAGGTTTTGCACCCACCATGGGTAAAGTGATGAACCCAAATGCAGACCTGCAGCAGCAGCAGCAGCAGCAGCCTTCAATGATGTGGTTTCCCTATGGGCCTCCCCCACACGCTGGACTCGCCGGCGCCCGTCCCGGCGTAGCTCCGTATTTTATGTACATGCCTTCTGCGTACGCGCAAATGCCCCTCATGTATCCTGGCGCTCCTGACCAGCAAGGACCGCAGCCTTCTCACCCGCAGCAACAAGCACACATGCCTCCTCCGCACATGCTTTCTCCGCACCACCATCACATGCTCCAACAACAGCAAGCGCACATGCACATGCCCATGATGCCCATGATGCCTACTCTGGACGGGGCTATGTCGCCGCCAACGCCGGTGCCCATGGGCCCTATGATGCACATGCCCGAGCCCGAAGCATTCGAGACCACGGCAGCGTCACTCCTTGACGAAATTCAGAAGCACTCGGGTCTCGACATGCAGGAATTGCTCCTGCGTTCCGAATGGGGCCGTGGGCGCGTCCTGGATTTGCTCCGTCGTAAAGCGCACCCCGACCTGTATGCCACGCTTCTGGGTCGCATCGGGGCCGGTGTCGGCGTCCTCCTTTTGAATCGGTTTGCCTCGCAGGTCGTTTTGGAGATCTTGAAGAGTGGGTCCGCCGTGGAGCGCGAGCGGCTCGTGGATCTCCTCGATGTTTCAGCCCCAGCACTCATGTCGAGCACTGTGGCCTGCAATGTGTTGCTGGCTGCGATCAAGGACATGCGCGACGAAGCGACCGGCAAGCATCTTTTGGATGTCATCCTGGACAATGTCGACGCCACGGAACTGCTGGCGCACCCCCGCGCGCTCACTCTCGCCTTGGCGACGCACTCTGACGCCGATGAACGTGTGCGCGCCGCCTTGAGTGCCGCTGCCAATCCTGTGCGCCTTGCGACTTCTCGCGTCGAGACCGCGCGAACCATGGTCGATGCCAAGTTTGTCGATCCTGCATATGTGCACGTGCTTGCACACCACGAACTCGGGTATACCATTTTGTGCAAGGACGCGCAGCTCCGCGAGGCGTGCGTGGAGCGCCTCGATCTTCCGACGCTTGCCAAGCACGCGCCCGCGGGTGCCAAGCTGGTCCAAGCTCTGCTGGACGAGCCTTCGTCAATGATGGCTGTGGCGCAGCTTTTGGCAGAGGCGGCGCCCTCTTTGGTTTTTGATCGCACAGGAGGGCGTCTGGCTGAGCAGGCGCTTCGGCTGCTTTTGAAGCGATCCTCTGCGTCGGAAGTGCCCAATCACGAGCTGCTCGCCCTTTTTGAACCCGATGTCGAGCAGCAACAGGAGGAGTGAGTGAGTCAGTCACTTGGTCAACACGCTGGCTCTTAATGAGATGAAACACATGAAAACAATAAAACACATGCTCGTTGTCTTACTCTTTTTGTCTTTTTATGTTTTGCTTGCTTCAGAGAGCTGATTAGCTTTTGATTCGATTCTCATCCATTATATCTACTCCTCATGGCATTGTGCGTCATGGGCGTTGCGACAGAGAAAGTTTCGCCATTCATGAAAATGATCATGTTGGAGGTTTTCAAGATAGCTGAGTTACGACTGGACAGATAAGACAAGATTTCTGAAGGTTGATTTCCGTGTAAGCCTATTTGCCCAAGAAAAGAACCTGGCTTCAACGAAACCTAAGCAATACGTGGCGTGGTGGCTGCAAGACAAGACATGAAAGATGGAAAGATAAACGAAAAAACAAGCTTTGTCCAAGATAAGAGCTCGGAAACAAGCTTTGTCGAAGACAGGAGCTGGAAAATCAGCTCAGATGCAAACACCGACGCAATTCTCAGATTTCACCACAAGTTTGCTTTCCTCATTGGTTCCACGCCAAGAGACGAGTTCGAAGAAGAGATGCAAAAGCTTGAAATGGGCACACTCGCACAGGGACCTCTTGCGAAATGAACACAACCAGCGGAAGACACCATTTTCTCCAAAGTATTCTCATCCTCACACACATACACGTCTGCGCTCTCTCTCTCTCTCCATCTCTGCGCAAGCACCACAAAGAAGGTCTCGCGATAGCAAAGTAAACAATCAAAGTAAAAGTCGTCGTCACATTCTCACCAATTGAAAGGAAAAAGTAGGGGTTGAAGAAGCTTGATCACGCCGAGCAGAGACCTGCCTGTACAGCAGACCCGGCCCCCACCACGTACTCGCCTCAAGACGGCCTGGGTACACGCCCAAAAGGTTACTTTACCCTGTCAAGACGCCAGAGAAAAGATGGACATGCAGACGAGCCAGGGGCAAACGTCAGGAGGAAAGCCAATAAACGTGGCGTCATCGTCATCGTCGTTGTAGTTGTAGCAGGGTCAGGAGCTATGAGCACGGCAAGCAGCAGCACGCAGGCGCGGCGCAAAGCCAGCCACCCGCGCCGCCCTCACCGCACGTCTCTAGCACCACGAGCCGCTTACTTGGTCGGCTTGGCGACGGTGCCCTCGCGGAAGCCGTTCTTGGCCTTGCGGGGGATGGTCTTGAGGTAGCGCATGCGGCCGGTGCCCTCCGTGCGGCGTCGCAGGGCCTTCTTGCCCCACTGGTACCGGCGCATCTTGGGCGCGGGGTAGCCGCACGAGGCGCACGTCGCCTTCTGCACGTGGTACGACGACTTGCCGCACCGCCGGCACAGCACGTGCGACTTGTTGTGCTTCTTGCCGAAAGCCTGCGTACCCTTCGTCATCTTCCCTGCTGCGACGCGACCTGCGCTGCCAAGCCTGCGTCAACTCCTCAAACTATTCTGCTCCTCCGCCTGCGCCGCGCCGCCACCCGGCCGGGCCCCCTGCTTGCGCGCCGCCAGACCCGCGCCTAGCCGGGCCCTACGACCCCCCTACCGCGCCTCCGCCACCCCTTCCCGCCCCGGCGCGCCCGCGCGCCGCACTCCGCGCTGCCCTAACCCTACCCCCCGCGCGCCGCGCCTGCCGCGCCGGGCCTCTCAGCCTCCGATTAGTCGCGGCGAATACTGCCCAATATTTCGGGTAGGGCGAAACTAGTTTTTGGTATTGTCGTGTGTGCGCGGGGACGAGCGGGGATGGGGTGTGCGCGCGGGGCGGGGACGGGGTGTGCGCGCGGGGCGGGGACGGGCGGCGGGATGGGTGGCGAGGCGCCGGCGCGGAGCAGAGCGCGATTGATTGGGGTCGGGGGGCGGGGCAGGTCCGCGCGCGCGAGGGCAGAGCAGAAGGCCGCGGACGCGCCGGAGACGCGGCAGGAAAGATGGAGGACGAGAAGCTCGCGGATTTGCACGATGATCTCAAGCTCAAGGCGAGCTCGAGGGGCGGCCGCGGCGGCCTGGGAACTGGGTTCCAGGGGTCTGGCGGCTTTGACCTAAACAAGGCCATCCTGCGGCAGCACAACATGGACGAACACGGCAACGAGCTCAAGAAGGGGCAAGATGATGAGGCCGAAGCGGAGGCGGAACCCACTATCTCGGGCCCGAGGCCTGGACACATGCCGCTTATCAAATTCGTCCCTGCCGGATACAAGCCCAAGCCTGTGGAGAACAAGAACGTTATGACTTTTGATGACAGCGACGATGAGAAGAGCGTTGCCAGCAGCAGCAGCAGCAGCAGCGAGTCTGAGTCCGAGTCTGATTCTGAGTCTGAATCTGACTCAAGCGACGATGAGGAAGAGCAGACGAAAGTTGTCGCGAAAAAGACGAAAAAAGCTGATGCGAAGCCCAAGGAAAAGGTGAAGAAGGAAAAGTCGGAAAAGGTCGAGGAGAAGAAGAAGAAGAAGAAGAAGAAGGAGAAGAAGGCCGAAACCTCAGAAGAGGAATCCAAAAAGGAAAAGAAAAAGGAAAAGAAGATCAAAAAGGACAAAAAGACGAGCAAAACGTCCAAGAACTCCGAAGAGAGCGTAGACGCTCCCGCAGAGGAGAAAAAGAAGGACAAGAAGACGAAGAAGGACAAAAAGAAGAAGGACAAGAAGGAAAAGGAAAAGGACAAGGAGGCCTCCACTGGCAAGAAGCGAAAGCGACCCGAGGACAAGGAGGTCAGCAGCGAAGAAAGCGAAGAGCAAACGTCGAAGAAAATCAAGAAGAAGAAGAAGACATCAGACGACGCAAACGGAAAGGTTGAAGCAACAACAAAGAGAGACAAGAAAACCAAAAAGGATGAGAAGAAGAAAAAGAAAAAGAAGGAGAAGGCGCAAAAGGATAGTGAGCAAGAATCGGCCATGGAGACTGATGACGTGTCCGACAAGAAGGAGAAAAAGAAAAAGTCCAAGGACAAGAAGGAGAAAAAGGCGAAAAAGGAGAAAAAGTAGAAGCACCTCACGCTTCTCCCTTTATCCTTCTTTTCCCCTTTTGTCATCGTTGTTGTTACTTGTCTTTGCGCGTGCAACGCTTCCAATCAAACGCAGAGCTCTCGATGGCCGTGCAAAGCTGATTGCGCTCGGGTAAACTAGGATTCATCTGAGCGTAATCGTTGCTGGCAAGTGTGCTAATTCTAATCCTATGTGAGGGACGTCCCTGTCTGATTCGTAGGGCTTTATGAATGTATTTTTTCTTGGCCCCCTCGGCTGCGATGCACATGCACCAAAGTTGACGCGTTCCAATCTCACACCGATGTCAATGACGAACGCATGATCGCGCGGGTTTTAAAACAATCGCAAGAGCATGCGGTCAAACTCTACTTGATTCTACAAGCACTACGTTCACACACGTAGTCATACGATTGAAAAAGACGTGCCGGGTTAAAAAAAAGTAAAACAAACTTTTTTTCCACCTCACATCATTGGCAGGCTCTCCTTCTCCTCATCGGACTTATTGAAGCGACACCTCGACAGCCCATTCGCACAGTGAGGAATGATGTTATGATGGAAGTCGGGCCTTCAAGCTATTGTGCCGATGCACTTGCACGAATACAAACGCGAAGAACGACAGGCCCATCTCTCGAGAACAACGTATGTACACGGAAACGCATTTCGGCGCGCCTTGTCTTCTTTTTACACATGCTATCTTACCGCGTAGACACAAGCGCACGGTGCACAGCGGCTCGTCACGCCCCGTCTATGATGGCGAGCTTTCTTTTTCGAGAGGTACTGGGTCGTGGAGCCTCTGCGCAGAGATGGGCCCGTCAACTTCATGGCTGCTGCAGCTACAGGCAGCAAGATGCCTCTTTCACGTCCAGGTGGGGTGGCGACACCCCGCTTCGGATTGCGCTCGAGGCCGAGAATCTCGCTGGCTAGCTAGCTGGCTGATGTAAGGGCGAATTGCAACGTATGAGAGAACGTATGCGCACCGCGTGAAATTAACACCTGAGAGGAATTGGTCGCAGATCGTCGCAGATCATGCTGTAACTCGAACGATGGAAGAAGGAATCGCTTCGGTTTTCAGTAGTGGTCACCTCATCCTTGTTCTTTCTGTCCGTCGCGACGGACATCGGAGCGGAGCTTCGGCATATCTTCCTGCGAAGCCAAGTTTCGCGAGGCGTGCAGACGCGAGGCAATTCATCAAATCTGGAATTACCAACGAGTTTATCCCAACATCATCAGCGCTTGCCCTGAGGAGATTAGCAGCTAGACTTCAATCTTTGGAGAGTATGTCGTCCATCACGGTTGTCACAGGCTCGAACCAAGGCCTTGGCTTTGAAGCTGTGCGAAAGCTGGCTCGTTAGGCAAATGGTCATACAATCATGACATCGCGCAATGCAACACGTGGGCAAGAAGCTCTTGAAAAGGTGCAAAAGGAGTTTCCCGAGGCTAGTGTCGAAGTCATGGAGCTGGACCTCGATAGTGACGCCTCCCAGGAAGCCTTTGTCAAGGCCATCGAGGAAAAGCATGGCAAAGTCTCGTGCCTTGTCAACAATGCTGGCGTCGGATACGCGCCCACGAGCGATGTGCCTGTAAAGGACCAAACCTCGCAGACGTTCTCGACGAACGTCTTTCAGACGATCAAGTTCACGGATCGCATGCTTCCGCTCTTGAACAAAGATGCGAATCCGCGTATCGTCGTTCTCGCCTCGACGTTGTCCCAGACAGCCTTTGCGTCTCTCAGCAGCGAAGCACAGAAGCGAATTACAACGGAGGACCTCACGACCACGGACGTTCTTGCCTTTGCAAAGGACTATGTCAAGGCAGTTGCGGAAGACAAGGCAAAGCAAGAAGGGTTTGCGGAGAATGCCGAGGCTACGAGCTACATGATGAGCAAGTTGTGCGACGTGCAGTTCGCGCGGACGTATGCGCGAGAGCACCCGAACATTATCGTAAACAGCTGCTGTCCCGACTGGTGTGTGACTGCGATGGGACAGAAGGCAGGCAACCCGCCGCGTTCGTCCGAGGAGGGCGCCGAGGTCATGGCATTTCTCGCGACCGCCGACCTCGATGGCACGTCTGGAGAGTTCTGGTATGATAACAAAGTTCTGCCGGCCTTTACGGTTTCTGCATAGGTTCCATTCGCGCGATTTTCGCTTTGGCGCATACTACATTAGAAGTCATTGATTTCGCAAATCTCATTTTCCTTTTTCTCCGCACCGCTGACTGTCGATCCTCTTCATCGAGAACTCCTCTTGCGCCGACGATTCTGCCTTCATCTGCTTGGCGTCGGTGCCCAGAAACGAGGGACGCCACGGCGATCAAAGAAGCACCGCGGGTGGCGGGTCGCAAGTGTGGTTTCGCCGAGATTTTTCTATCTTTTGTCCGATGTGAGCTTTGGGTTTCTGGGCCCGTTCAAGCAAGAAGCAGAACTGGAACGAGGGAGACGCGGCACGCTTGGGGCATAGAGAAGAGGTGTACGGCAAGCTCCAAAGGCAAGCGCGAGAGGAGCGATGGCAGCCACGCGCGTCTTTGTCGTGACTGGCGCGAACCAGGGCATCGGCTTTGAGACGGTGCGCAGGCTTGCACGGAGGGATGGTCTGCACACGATCATGACCGCGCGCAATGCGGCACGCGGCCAGGAAGCTTTGGAAAAGCTGCACGAGGAGTTTCCGCAGGCGAGCATTGAGCTCATGGAGCTCGACCTTGACGACGATGCCTCGCAAGAGGTCTTTGTCAAGACGCTCGAAGAAAAGCACCGAAAGTTGTCATGTCTCGTGAACAATGCTGGGATTGCCTTCAACTCGAGAAGCAAAGAGACCTTTGAAGAGCAGACGGAGCCTACGCTCAGGACAAATCTTTTTCAGACAATCAAGCTTACCGAGCGCCTCTTGCCAATTCTACAAAAGGAGGAGGACAATCCTCGGGTTGTTGTCGTCGCCTCGCAGGTGTCCAAAATGGCATTTGATAAGATGAGCTCGGAAATGCAAGAGCGCATCACAGCGCCGGATCTCACAACTGCCGATGTCCTCGCCTTTGCGGAGGACTACAAGGCAGCTGTGCGCGACCATCAGGTTGCCGAGCGTGGGTTTGCGACGAACAACTATGGAATCAGCAAGCTCTGCGCCGTGCAATTTACGCGAACTTTTGCGCGAGAGCATCCGGAAATTGTCATGAATAGCTGTTGTCCTGGATGGTGCGCCACGCGCTTGGGATCTTCCGCGGCGCCGCGATCTGCAGAAGCGGGGGCCGAGGTCGTGGAGTTTCTCGCTACGAGTGACCTCGATGGCAAGACGGGGGAGTTTTGGAGCGACAACAAAGTCAATCCTCCTTTTCAGGCGAGTTCATCTTTGTAGTTTGAAACGGCACTTTATCGCCAAGACCAGCCGAATGAATATTCTCAACAATAAGATCAGAATGAATGTTTTCAACAAGATTCGATGGGTTCTTTTTGGCAGAATGAGTTTGCGCAAATGACAACGTTTGGAGTCTTTTTACAAGTTCTTTACAAGTGCAACCTCATCGTCAAAATATCGAGAATCGGATTAACATGCTAGACAACATAGTTCACGAAAGCCTAGAAAACCTTAAGTATGAGCGAGGACCGCTTCCGTCAGCAGTGGGCACCATGACAAAGATTATACAGAAAGTCATTGATCAAGACGGGTTTTTGGACTGGCATTGGGTAAATTAAGAGTATCACAGTTATTTTTATTGGTGATTTTGCCGACATGGTGCAGCTGCAATGTGTCACCCTGTGCCCAACAAGAATGCACTTGTCTAATCGCACGAGAAGGGACATAATACAGTTATCTCTCGCAATTTGAGTTTCGCAAGAGACGCGTAAAAAGCCAAACTGGTGAAACCAACCTCATTTTAACCTTGAAATGTTTCAACTAAAAACACTCTCGACTTGTAAAAAGGCTCCAAATGTTGTGACTTGCTCGTGCCTGTCAGTTTTTTCTTTTCCGTCACTACACAGCCAACCCTGGCTCGTCGCGTCTTTGAGCCAGGCCCGAGCTCATTTCTGTCATCAAATCCCGTCAAGAAGAAGAAAAATTTCTCGACACGAGTGTCCGGAAACTCGTTGCGATTAACGCTGCCGTAATTTCTCTCTCTCTCTTGCTAAGCCAAACGACAGCCCGACCAAAGCTAGATCCCAAGGACAGATCCCAAGAATGGCCCACTGCCACTGCCTCACTGCCAACAGAAGTCAGAGCATCTGCTGCTGCAGCTGGCGATCTAATTCTTCATTTTCCCTTCCGATTTTGTTGTTCTCCTTGTTGTTCTTGTTTTTGCTTCTTTCTCACATTGATCTTCGATGCCTCGCTTGATCTACGCCTTGATGCGTCTCTCGGTCAGCAACGCCCAACTTGAGCGAGCCAATGATGGGCTTGCACCCGTGTTGGCTGCACTGATCAGAGTGAAGCAAGCACCTGCAGAGCTGACCCAGGCGGGCAGTGAGTCGTCAGTGAGTCGTCAGTGAGTCGCGTGTTCAGAGTCGGCCGGAAGCTGAGCCTCCTCGTCTGGCAGCGAGTGCTTCCCGCGCCGTCTGGGAGGGACAGAGATTTTCGCCGAGCTCCCGAGCGTCCCCGCCCGAGCGGGGCCCCGCGGTCGACACGAGCGTCAAGCAGTCCGTCAATCCGCCAATCAAGTCATCCATCACAGATCACCATCGCGAGAGAGAGAGAGAGAGAGGGGAGAAGGAGCGGTATAAAGCAAGGGGATCAATCATGTCGACCTCGCGCGTGTTCATCGTGACGGGTGCGAACCAGGGCATTGGCTTCGAGACGGTCCGCAAGCTCGCTCGCAAAGAGGGGCTCCACACCATTATGACGGCGCGCAATGAGGGTCGCGGCAAGGAGGCTCTTGAGAAGCTGCAAGAGGAATTCCCCAAGGCCAGCCTCGAGCTCATGGAATTGGACTTGGACGATGATGCGTCGCAAGAGGCCTTCATCAAGGCCCTCAAGGACAAGCACGGCAAGGTCTCGTGCCTCGTGAACAACGCAGGCATCGCATTCAACTCCAAGAGCAAGGAGACCTTTGAGGAGCAGACGGAGCCGACGTTCAAGACCAATCTTTTCCAGACGTTCAAGTTTACCGAGCGTGTGCTTCCCTTTTTGCAAAAGGAGGAGCACCCGCGCATTGTGACGGTGGCCTCGGAGGCATCAAAGAGCGCTTTCAAGCAACTGAGCACAGAACAGCAGAAGCGCATCACCTCCTCGGAACTCAAGCCGATCGATGTCTTCAACTTTGCCGAGGACTTTATGCAGTCTGTGCGCGATGGCAAGGTGGAGGATCGTGGATTCGCAACCAACAACTATGGCATGAGCAAGCTCTGCGTGGTGCAGTACACGCGCGCATTTGCGCGCGAGCACCCGGAGATCCTCGTGAACTGCTGCTGTCCGGGATGGTGCTCGACGCGAATGGGAAGCGGCGCCGGCGACGCGCCCCGGACGCCGGAGCAAGGCGCAGAGGTCCTCGAATTTCTTGCAACTGCGGATTTGGAAGGCAAGTCTGGCGAGTTCTGGAGCGACAACAAGGTGGTGCTTCCCTTTGAGCCATCGAGCGAGTGAACAGCAACCTTTCCAGAAAATAAAAAGTATGCCAAATAGTACCATCATAACTTGTAAAGCCACGATTTTCGCAGTACATGTTTACGGACTACAACCTGAATCCCGACGTGCTACGCTTGATGCCAATGCACTTTCCGAATGACAGCCCGCCCCAGCCAGGAAGGTGCCTGTCTCTTTTATCGCGATATGGTAATTGGCCAGCCATGCGTGTTCTACATAGGGCCAACTCCGCCGGTAGCAGAGGTGTGCTGCTGGCTCAGTGAGCTGGGACCGATCAAGCGCAGCAAGATAATTATATAGATGACGTCAAGACGTAGGTCGGCGGGGAGAACAAGAGATCTGGGTGAGGAGGCCCATTTGGAAAAGCAAAACAAAGGATAAGAAAACAGTCCACAACGCCTCGCAAAATGTTTCTGGAAAAGAATAATGGGCCGACGCCCTCAACCTCTTCAGAGTACGCGCGCTCAGCTTACACGCGGAAGCCACGGCTCCGCCGGCGGCCACGTGCCTTCTCGAACTTGCGGCCCTTGGAGCGGACGTAGGGCTTGGCGTGGCTGTGGGGCGAGCCAGGCGTGCCAAAGTGCTTGACAGCCTCGCGGGTGTTCTTGCGGCCGCGGAGGAGCATGCAGTTCTTGCCCTCCGGCTCGAGCATGGCGAGCTGGTCAAAGGTCAGGCACTCGCCACCGGCCTGGGTGATGCGGGCGCGGGCGCTCTCGGTGAAGCGGAGAGCGCAGACACGCATCTTGGGGCAGTCCAACATGCGGACGTCATCAGTGACAGTGGAGACGACGACGGCGATCTTGCCCTCGTCCTTCATTTTGCCCATGAGGAGGCTGATGCGGCTAATGGACATGGCCGGGCGGTTCACGCGGCTCATGTACATGCGCTTGAGGACCTTCTCGTTGAACTCGGACTCGGTGCGGCGCGCGAGGAAGCGGTACAGCTTCACGAGCAGCGCGAGGTACACGTTGTCCGACTTGGGGGCCGTGCGGTTCTTGTGGCCCACATTGCGCCCACCGGCGATAAGGTCGATACCCTGTTTGTTTCGTCGTCGTCACATTTGCATTCACGCCCATTGACCAAAGCGTTTCGCATCACATCAAATCCAGTTGTCAGCCTTCGTCCACGTCATCTTCGCAGCATCCCGCCTCTCCCCTTTCTCTCTCTCTCTCTCTCTCCATCATCTCCACGTCCTCGTCGTCCTGGTCGTCGCCCTCGTCGGGCGCCGCCATTCATCCCTCCCGCCATCCCTCCCTCCATCGCCGGCCCTTTCGCCTCGGCGGCTCGACGTCGCTCTCTCTCTCGCGCGCCGCGCGCGACTCGCCGCCCGCCGCCACCGCGCCCGCGCGCCCGCGCCCTCGCGCGCCGCCACGTACCATGGTCTCCGCTGCGGCCTCGGCTCTTCTCCGCCACCGGTGTCTTGTTGCTCTTCTGCTCTCTCTCCGCCGCCCCCGCCGCGCCGCCTGCTTGCCGCTGGTCAGCCGCCCGCCCCTGCTTGCCGCTAGTCAGCCGCCGCCGCGCCTCTCGCGGCCGCCTCTCGCTCCCCGCCGCCGCCCCATTCCGCACTTGCGCCGCCCCCTTTCCCCACTTGCGCGCCGCCCCCCAAGTCGCCTATCCCCGCCTCCCCCACTTGCGCGGCGGCTGGGCGCCGCGCCGCCGCGGGCTGGGGTTAGGGTTTTGGACTCCCCGCGTGCCCCTGGACGGCCGGGAGGGCAGACGCGGCGGGGGGGCACCGGGGGAGGTAGAGGTGACGTCAGCGGAACGCAGAATGGACAGGCTAGGGACAGAGGAGAGGGGCGAGGCGCGGTGTGCGGAACGCGAAAAGGGAGGGGCGCGAGGGTGGGCGAGCGTGGGCGGGCGCAAGCAAGGGGTCTGTCTGGCTGGCTGGCTGGCTGCCTGGGGAAGAGAAAGGAAAGGGAGAGGGGAGGTGGCGGGGGACGAGGACGTGGAGAAGATGGAGTTTGGCGACGACCAGCCAAAAGGAGGACTTGGCCTGCTATGACGACGGCCAAAGAAAACGGTCTCGTCTTCTAGCCTGTCTTGTGTCGATTTTTAATGCTGGTGTTGGCTATTGTATACGTTTTCACTCAATTGACGCCTCGACAGCAGTGGCAGCTGCAGCTGTCTGTAAGCCCCAAAGCATGCCGATCCTCACCACCAGTCTCCAGTCGGCCAGGCAGCTAGCGAGCCAGCGAGCTCGCCAGACTCGCCTTCATTTTCATCACCGCACTTGCGACGGCGAGCTTCTGTGCACTCTTCGCCTTACTCCTCCTCTGCTCTCCTCTCCTCGTTTTGCCCTGCAAGACTACTAGGCAAGGAAAGTCACCATGTCACGAGGTTTCGCGCCCCTCTCAAGGTGTCTCTCGGCGTCACGGCGGCGCTCAGCCATGCTGCGCCTGTCGAGCCCACGCTCTCTCTCTCTCTCTCTCTCTCGCCGGCCGTCAGCCTCGCCCAGCTTGATTTCGATCTTGATCTCGATCCTGATCTAGCTCGAAGTCGAGCTTGAGCATGAGCTAGGACTTATTGACGCAACGGCCGTCGCTCCTGGCCAGTGCAAAGGCCGCCCAACCACCGCCTCTTCGTGAAAATCTTCTCCCCCCGCCACACCACGCCCGCGAACCCCGCCACGGAAAATCCTCCGTCCCCGCGCGCGTCCCGTCCGCGGCCCGAGAGCATTTCCTCGGCGTCGGATCTCGCTTCGCCGGTGCAGAGCACAGCAGCTGCAGAGCAGAGCACAGCCGCGACGGACGGCCCGAGAGCGTCGCGAAGACCATCTCGTCGCGCTCCTTCTCCTTCTCCTCCTCCTCCTCCTTCAAGTTGGTCAGCCTCGCGGCCTCGGTCGGACAATCGGGGGAACGTGCGCGGGCGAAGGTGTTTTTCCGAATGCCCGCTGCAAGCCTCGCTGCGCCTGCTTGCCGCCTGCTTGCTGCAGACCACCACCATCGACGCCAGGTAAGCGCTGCGCGGCGGCGCCGAGGACGCGGGCGGGCTCGCGCGGGGCGCGGAGGACGCGGGCGCAGGCGACGGGCCGCAGCTCGGCGGGAGGACGGCCTCCGTCGACCGTCAGAGATGACAGCCCCAGGCGCGCAGGACGGCCGGCCGGCCGCGGCCGCCACTGCTGCAGCCGCTGCTGCTCTGCACAGCGGCGGCGACGACGACGACGACGACAACGACGACGGCGCCGCCGGGAGCTGGAGAGGAGGCTTGTACTGAGGAGGGAGAGAAGTGGCGAGAGAATGGGCGGACCTCGCTGTAGACGCGGAGCCCTGGCGTGCTCGCCGGGATGCTCGGGCCGGGCGAGGAGGATCGGCTCGGATTGAGCTCGATCGGGAGAATGTAATGCAGGGACGTTGTGGATAAGAGGCATGAACGAGGCTGACTAACTTTTCTTCTCTTGAACAACGAACACGTTATGATGTATTGCTCTCGTGTGGACGTTCACGTGGCCGACAACTACACAGCCCGCTTTTCGGACCTTTTCCTTTTCGTCTGCACGAGTCGCGAGCAGATCCGGAATAGCACCATGTTCAACGTTCAGATCGTGAGCTCGCCGTTCCTCTTTACGGCCCTGGCCGGCCCGAAGCGCCAGGTCAAGCAGGTCCTGCAGTCGACACAGGCCGGCAAGTCGATCCCCAGCGTCTTGCAAGGCAGCTCCAAGGTCGCCCGCGTGCCCTTCCTGTCGCGCGTCTTCCGCGCCAGCAAGTACCGCCCCTCGCTCGAGTCGCTCTCAACCCCGGCCTTCTTCGCCACTTCGTCAATTCGCCAGCAGGTCACCAAATACCCGACCACCAACACCATCATCACCCGCAAGGGCATCAACCAGCTGACCTTTTGCTGAGTGCATCTCGAGAGGCGCGCACATGGATCCCATCTTTCAGAACGCATTCTGACTCGCGACTCGCCTGCCATTGAGGCGTCGCGGGCTCGCCATGTTGTGAGATGGAGGAGCTGCACGCCTCGTGTCCTCGTCTCATTTCCATAGCTTCCTTCTCCCATGACCCTTTCCATTTCCTTTTTTCAAAATCGAGCTTGATTGTCCCTGCTCTTGCGCGAGATTAGTCTCTCGCGCAGCATTTTCTGTTTCGCAAGTTCACCTTGCCTTGTCGTTTCTTCTCTCTTCGTCTGCTTGTCTGTTCTTCGCCAATTGCTTGCTCGTTGTACCGTCGCCTTTTTCAGTCCAAAGCATATGGTGAAGCAAGCATCTATGTTCGAATTTTCGGACGAGTAAGGATGTTGTATGCGCAGAAGGGGCAAAATTGCATCTCTTGTCGAGTATGAAATGATAGCGCTTCTCTGCAATCAACTGCGCGTGATGAACGGGTCTTACTGTGTGTTATTCATCCCAGAAGGAAGAGTGGTATGGACCGATTATTTTAATTTTTTTCACGACATTGTCTGACGTCTCCTCACAGATATCTAACGGCTGTGGTGCACGTGCTATCTAACGTCGCGTACGAATGTCATGTCAGCTACGCATTGCATCTCTTACTTGGAGAAGTTGTGTTGCCCAATCCTCTTGTTACCATTGCTTTCACCATTGCTATGGCAATCACTAATTACGCCGCGAACAGCGATGAACGTCAGCGCCACAGCTCAATCTAACTCACAAGGTTGAACACCAAAAGTAAGTCCAGCAGGCACGCATCGAGGGTGGAAATCGCGATCATCCTTGCAATGCAGTGCCGGGGACAGGTCCCATCCGTCTAAATACTGGTCAGCGTGGGCTCCTCGCGCGTGCCCCATTTGGTCCAGCTGATGGGCAGAGAAATTCCGCTTCAGCGCATCCCGAGGCCAAGCAGCCTCTACCCTCGCTCGCTCCCTAAGGGAAGCTGCAGGAGCAGCAGCAGTACTAGCTGCAGGCCCTGTCTGCGGCGAGCGAGCGGGGAACCGTATGCGTATGCGTATGCGTATGCGTATTCGCGGAGAGCGCACACCCCCACTGTGGTCCTAGTTCATCGCGACTCACGTCAGCACCACTGGCACCTAACCAACTGACTTGCTAGCTAACTAACTGTAACTAGCTGGCCGGCCCGCTGCAGCTGGTCCCCCGAGATGCCTGCTCTCCCCGCCCGCGCTGCACGAAGGGCATTCTCGGCCATGCGCGAGCGACGTGCCGTCGCGGCAGGCCGGCCATCTTGGGTGTCTTGCTCTTGCATATAGAACTGGCCGTCGAGACACAAGCTTTCTATCCCCCCCCCCCTTTTCCTTTTTCCTTTTTTTTTTTTTCTTCCGCCTTGACCTTGCGAGACTCTGCGCGCGCGAGCTACGAGAGCTCGACGGGCAGCGTGCGTGCGTGCGTGCGTGCGTGCGTGCATGCGTACAAGCGAGCGAGCTTGCGAGCGCAGCGCAGCGACTCGTGCTCGCAATGATTACGAGCGACTCCGGCTGATCGCTTGGTCGATCAGCCATGGAAAGAGGAAAAAAGGTGGCAGAGAGATAGGTCCGAGTAGCGTCCCTTCACTTTACAAAGAGCAGAACAAGAACTCCGAAAAGGCGGCGGGCGCCGGAGGTGGACGAGGAAGACCTCGTGCCGAGCGAGCTTGGCTCAAGCAAGCAGACAAGGAGGCGAGCGTGTCTCGTAGCATTTTAGCTTGGCCTTGCGGTTGACGCTCTCGCTCGCTCGCTCGCTCGCTCGCTCGCTCGCTTGCTGCTCGTTTCGAAATCATACAATTTTAGGCCTTGTATACGTGCACCACACCATCCATCTATCGCGCACGCGGGTGGAGTCGGCAAATCGAGAATCACCAGCCCAGGCCCGGGTCCTTGTGCGTTGCCGTCACGGCGCGCGAGCAGAGCGTAGCGCACAAGGCCCAGTAGCGAAGCGCGGACGAACGGGAGGGGCCAAGTCTTTTTGCTGACCCGGTTTGAACTTGACTCAAGTCGAAGTCGATCACAAACAAGGCGGACGGGCGCAGCGCGAGCGCGGGGTCCATCACCGTCTGGACGGCGTTGTCGGCAGCATCGGCCAGAGCCCCAACTGAGCTCCAGGCAGCGCTTGGTCGTTCATTCGATCACTCACTGTCATTCACTGTCCTTCTCTGTCATTCACTGTCATTCACTGACATTCGATCATTCATTCATTTGTTCATTCACTCGCCTATACATTGCAGCAAGCACTGCCACCGAGTTGTCCAAATTCGAAATTCGGCCTCGCGCCTCGGTGGCACGCAGCGCGTTCCTCCTACCGGCGCGCGATTTGATTTGATCCGATTCGTCTCGATTCGAAGCGAGGCGAGGCGATACAAGGCGAAGCGAGGCGAGGCGATACGAGGCGAGGCGAGCGAAGCGCGACGAGAACACGTCCTGTTTGTGAGCGAGCTCCTCGGCTTTCCCGGCCGCGGAGCGCGCCACGGAGACGTCCGTCCATTCCCCGCGAGACGCTGACGACTGACTTTCCCTCTCTCCTTTTTCTCCTCTCACAATCTCATTCTCCTTTCCCTTTCCATTCCTTTCCTTTCCATTCCTTTCCTTCCCTGACCTTCCCTTTCCATTCCTTACCACTCCTCGTCTTCGCGGCGCTCTGCTGCTTGGTCTACGCCATCGAAACGTCGTACCGCAACATCGACAACGACAACAACATCGACGACAGCAACAACAAGCAGCCAAGCATTTCACATCGGGGTCGACACCGACACCTGCAACGAGCAGAGGCAGCCAGCAAGCAAGCCAGCCAGGCAGCCAAGGAGAAAGGAGCCGAGTGGAGCGCAAACCGAGTCGAGTCGAGCCGAGTCCAACCCGTGCGCGACGGACGCTAGGACGGACCCCAAGGCCAAAGCAAGCCCGAGGGCGGCAGCGGTGGCACCAGGCACGTCAAAGTCGCAAGCCAAGACCCCAAATCAAGACATAGACGCAAGTCTCCCCCCTTCTCTCCCCCCCCCCAAAAAAGGGCAAAAAAGCAACCAAACGAGCAACCAACAGCCTGCCCGAAATTCCCAAGCAAGGCCGGCGAGGACTCCTCCTCCTTTGCGGCTTGGCGGCTGGCAGTGAGCACTCACAGTCAGTCACACCATCACCCCATTCAAGGTTGGCGACGCACGTTGCGCATCGTCCCGTCCCTGCTTCGCTTCGCGGGCCCATCCAGCCCGCCAAGTAGCTAGCTAGCCTGGGAAGATAGACGTAGACGCCAAGCGCTAAAAAAGGCCACGCAGGCAGGCGCGTGGAAAAACAAGCAGCAGTCCGCGCAACGCAAGAAGAGACGCAAGCTTCGCGACCATTCGGCACGCCGTAGCCAAGGTCACGTAGGTCAGGCTCGCCTCCAATCGCTCGCTTGCAATCGCTTTTTGCATTGGCATTGCGGCCTTCATCGCTTCTTCGCTTCATTCCTTCGTCATTCATTCATCCATTCCCTCCCTCCTTCGCTCCTTCCTTCCTTCCTTCCATCCTCTCCTCTTTGCCTGGGCTGCCTTCAAGTTGTCTGTCATCCGTCTAGGCCTTCTACTCGTAGGCGTAGTGGTATTCATTCTCGTGGGGAGTCAGCAGCAGCAGCAGCAGGCCCCGGCGACGGTGGCCAGCGGCACGAGCGCAGACACGCTCGCGCGCAATTCGGTCGCCGCGACGCGACCCGCGAGGCGCATTTCGGAGCGCGAGGCGAGGCGAGGCGAGGCGAGGCCCTCGGCGCGCGAATTTGTTTGCGGCGCGCGCTCGCAAGCGAGCTTCGTCGGTCGCTTGCAGCGGCAGGCGCCACAGCCGTCGAGGTCGTTGGCGAGCCCAGCCTCGCCGTGAAAGACAAGAGGCAGGCGCGCAAGGCCGCCGCGAGGGGCGACGCCAGACGAGAAGCGGCGGCGGGGCGAGACGCGACGCGGAGCGACGCAAAGCGAGGCCACGCGTGAAAAAACGAGCACAAGGAAGGCCGCCCGTTCAACCGATCGACCGACCGACCGACCGCACGCCAAACATGCAGCGCTCGCTTTCGTCCGGGCTCAACGAGGGCCTCCGCATCAAGGACCCAAGCCAGCTGGAGCCTCTGCGCGAGGGAGACAGCGGCGACGACGACGATGACGATGACGAGGAGATTGACGACAACAAATCCGACGAGGATGTCGTTGTGAAAGCTGCCCATGAGGCCGCGCAGTTTTCACCGCGCAAAGCCTGCGCAGAGGAGGTCATGTCCTTTTCGAGGCAAAAAAATAATAATGCCCAAAATGGCAACCACGTCGAGGCCGACGCAAGTCAGCCAAATGACAACGGCGTGCTTGACAATACTGGTGCCACCAAACCCGTCTCGAGTCCTCGTCTCTCCTCGCAAAATGCAGGCGTCTCGTCATGGTCTGACGCCGCCAAGGCGGGGAAAACCAGCGAAGCTAACGCTTCCGCCACCGCTCCAGCGTCTGCGGGATCTGACACGAAGCCTCTCGGGGCCGCAAGCAGCCCTTCAACCCTCGCCGGCGCCACGGGCAACAATCTGGCAAGCAATGCGGGACAGGACAACGCTGCCAAAGATGATCCCATGGAAACGAATGTTGTCGAGAATGGGGCAAGCTCAGAAAAGAAGCGCGCCGCCAGCGTGAGCAGCGCGCGCGATGCGGGCGCGGCGTCCGGAAACGCAAATGACGCTGCTGCTGCTGCTACTGCTGCTTCAGCTGGTACTGTCGGTACAGTCGTGCCCAAGGAAGAGACCAAGTCTGTTCTTGACGAGGCCTGCATCGAGCTACGCAAGCACGTCCTCGAGGGAGATCTTGAAAAGGTTCGTGAAATTCTTGCTGGCATGGGTGATGCAGACATGCGCAACACCATCGTCAACTCAAACAAGGATGGCTTCAGCACGCTCATGGTCGCCGTCTCGTGCGAAAAGGGAAAGCTCGATCGGGATCTCGTGCTTGAGCTCTTGCGCGCGGGCGCCCAGGTGTCCCCCTGCGATCGTGTCGGTAACACGGCCCTGCACTGGGCTGCGCTCAACGGCCAGCTTGCCGTGCTCGATGACGTCGGCGGCAAAGACGGTAGTCTCCTTGGCCTCGCCAACAACGACGGGGACACCCCGCTCCACCTGGCCAGTCGAGCAGGCCATGCCGAGGTGGTCAAGCAGCTCATCCAGCGCATCTACGAGGCCGAGGGCCGCGGCGCAGAAATGGAGGCGACGCTCAAGGCCGAGGCCATGGAGGAAGGCGAGGGCGCAGCCGTCAAGAAAGAGGCCAAGGCCTTGACGATTTCTGCACCGACGGGCCAGAAGCTACCCGACGCCTTGCAAAAGCGCAAGGAAGCTGCACTTGAACTCATTCCTGAACAGCCCGTGAGCGAGGCGGTGCCGCCGCCTGCTCTGGTTGTCCGCAACATCGAAGGCGAAACGCCCTTTGACGCCGCGGGCAGGGATGTTTCCGGTCGCCTAAACCACGACGTGCGTCACAAGATCCAGCTCGAGTTCTGGAACTCGACAAAGTACTTTCGCACCCTCGTTCTGCATCACCCGGACTGCTTCGACCACGTTCCCGTGGGCGACGATGACCGCGACGTCTGGGAGGCGCCGGAGCGCATCGCTGCCATTCTCGAGGAACTTTCTGGAAGTGAAAGTTTCAGTTCGGTCCTCATTAGCTCCAAGTTCGCGCAGGCGAAGCGCGACATGGTCACCAAGGTCCACACCGACAAGTACGTAAACATGGTCTACGCGCTCTCGGACGAGCTCCAGGGCAAGGATCCCGTCGCCTTTACGCCGCGGGTACAGACGGGTGTCAAACAGACCAAGTCCAAGGAAATTAAGCGCGCCGAGCATTCGGACACAAGTTTCTCCGCCGGATCGCTCTCTGCCGCGCTGCGCGCGAGCGGCGCCGTCTGCCACGCCATTGACCGTGTCGTGGGCGGCAAACACCGTAACGCCTTTTGTCTCGTGCGCCCGCCCGGCCATCACGCCGGACTAGAGGGTCTTTTGGACTCGGCCAGCTCTTGCGGATTCTGCATCTTCAACAACGTCATGGTGGGTGCCATGCATGCGTTGGAGGCTTATCCGGACACCATTCGCCGTATCGCCATCGTAGACTTTGACGTGCATCACGGCAACGGCACGGAGGAAATTGTGTCCAAGCTCAACAAAGAAGCCATTGCTGCCCAGCGCAAACGCGGCGAGTCCGCCAGCCCGCCCATTCTCTTTTGCTCGTCGCATATGTTTGACGGCGCGCGGCCCAGTGGCTCGTACGAGTTCTACCCAGGCAGCGGCCAGCATAGCGACGCCCTGTCCAACATCATCAACGCGCCCATGATGCCACTTTGGCGTCGGCGAGGTTCTCGCGGGGCGCGACCGGGCGCTCAGGCGGCCCAGGCGGAGCCTGAAGACCCCCTGGCTCCCAAGCGCGGCCGCCGCAACTGGGCGCAGCGCTTCTACTTTGACCACTTTGGCAGGACAGAGTTTCGCCGCATTGTCAAGGAACGTATTGTGCCCCCCGTGCGCGCCTTTCAGCCGGACCTCATTCTCGTCTCGGCCGGCTTTGATGCCGGCCGTCGCGATGTGGGCAATGGGCGTTTCATGGGCCATTTTTGCTCGGGCTTTGACTTGCAGCAGCAGGACTTTATGTGGATTGCCGGACAGCTTTCGAAGGTAGCCAATATTTGCTGCAAGGGCCGCGTCGTCTCGGTTCTTGAGGGAGGGTATGGCCGCATCGACAAGTCAATTGATGCGCGCATGATGCGTGTCGATCGCACCTCGCTCGCCCGCAACGTCGTGGCTCACTTGGCCGGGCTCGTCAATCCACTTGCCAAGATGGACCCGGATCCAGAAGAGTCTGACTCCGAGGATGACGCTGCCAAGGAACACGAGGAAAAACAGCTGCAGCGTCGTGGACGCAACCGTAAAAAGCCCAAGCGCTTCGAGAATGAGGTTGCTCCCGCCAAGCGTCGCAAGCGTCGCGGTCAGGACGCAGAGGAGTCCGACGATGAGGAATCCGACTCCAAACGTCGGCGTGGTGCGCAGAATCAGTCGCAGCCGGCTGGCGCGGGAGCGGGCGCGGGCGCGGGCGCTTCCGCTGTCTCTGCTTCTTCCGGATCGGTTGGCCCTGCGGGACCTCCTGCAGCCCAGTCCAACCCTGCAGAAGCTTCGGCCGAGAAACGCGAAATGGCTCTTGCTTTTCTTCGAAAGGTCAAGATCAGATTTGCGCACGATGACTCCGTGTACCGCGATTTTCTTGTCATCATGGGCCACTTCAAGTCGCGTACTCTTCAGGTGCCCGAGGTGATTCGCGAGGTCAGACGCATCTTTAATGGCGACCCGGAACTTATGCGAGAGTTCAATGACTTTTTGCCGCCCGGGTACAACGCCGCCAATCCTAGTTAGATGACCTCCTTTGTTTCCAGAAAAAAAAAATCATGGTTGGCTCCTTCATGGTCTTGGTCTTGCTTGATCTGTCCTTCAAATGGGAGCAAAGGTTGCCTTATACCATCTCGCCGGCCTTCATCACAAGAAATACAACAATTCGAGGAGGAGAATCTTGAACTTTTCAACCCGCTTCTCTCCCCCACCCCCCACCCCAAAAGTGAACCGAACAGAAAACCCCATCGCGCTCACATGTTGTTAGAGATGAGAGGCCGGCCAAAAATCGAAACGAAGTGACAACAAGATGGAATTTGAGAAAGTCTGATGGTAAGAAATGTTGAAATCAAGGCAAGAAGGAAAGACTAAATTGGATTGCATTGACTGTGGGTTTTTTGAAAAATAGCCTCCGGTGATTGTTGTCGAAAGCTTGCAAAGGCGTTTAGAGGATTTGATTATTCGACGGTGTCGAGACAAGATCCCACCTTTCTGTAGCACAGCCGATAGTCGTTGCTTTGAACAATATCGTCGATGGCCTTGGTATAGATGCGACAGGTTCCAGCAGGGAATGCCATGTCGTACTCGATAAGTCTCGTGTTGGTAATTTCGAGTTCGAAACCAGTGCACGATTCCTGACTGTTGCACTCTTGTTCGCATTCTTCCACCAGGCACTCTTTGCCGTACGCACAGCTCACTGCCTTTGCCGGCCGAACATTGACGCTTTTCTTCTTGTTCTCTTTCCATTTGCCACACTTGCCCTCGCCCAGTTCAAGGAAATTGTACTTGCAACCGCTAGGAGGTTTGGAGCCAACATCTTTGCACGATGCAAGGACGCAGGTACTCGCAGCGGAGGAAGCTGCCTTGCTCGCGGTCACCTGCCCAGTAAAGAGAAAGCACATTTGGGTCTCCTCGTCGTACGAGATGGCGGAGCAGTCGCTCCCGCCATGGTTCTTTCGAACGGTGCAAAGGAGACGACAAGCGTTCTCGGACTTGAGCTTTTTCGATGTAGGCTCTTCGTCTCCTGAAGGTAGACAGGGACCTTGACCAAGCTCTTCGAATACAGTATTGCACTTGAGCTTGCCCGCGAGCTGCTCCACAGCCGCGTGGCTAAGCACAGTGTCCGAAGCGGCGAGCTCCTCGACTATTTCTGTTCGCAGGCTCGTTGCACTTCCCCCGTTGATGGAGGCTGCAAGCGCGATCAGCGCGAGTAGCGCTGCCGCCATCAGGCGGGCGCTTCGTTGCAGCAGCATATCGCAGGGCAACGCGTCCGCTTTCTGTTTGCGCTCCTGCGCTTCTGCGCTCCCGCTGCCTCGGGTTTGCGCGGCGCGCGCTAGGTTTTGTTTTTGCGGGCTGCTCGGCTCTGCTTTGTTATACTCGGTCAAAAATGAAAGAGAACACGCGATTTGTGGGAGTCCGCTCGCACCCGACATTACTTGGCGTGCTTTCCGAAACTCGACAATCAGGAACGGCTTGTGGTGGCGATTAGGCCTATATACACCTGGCTACTGGCTAGCCGAACAAGGCAAGCAATCTGGATTGATGCCGGATCTTGGATTTAATCACACCAAGAAAAGAGACACCAGGGGTCAAAACAAGGTCCAACACTTTTAATTTTTTTTCGTTCGCCAAACGTGCACCAAGACAGGATCGCGATAGATCCTACTACGATAGAAGACTCGTAAATGATTTACTTTTTTTCTCCCTTTCAGATTCTTATTTCGAACCGATCTGCTCAAAGAGAAGACAAAGGGGCAGGATTGATTGGTGAGTATCACCGATTGGCAGCGACACGAGGCCTCTCACCAATACACGCCCATGTAGTCGTCAAAGTCGAAGTGGCATTTTTTCTTGTTCTTTTTCATCTTGCAGACGATGTGAGCCCTCGACTCTTTGATGGCAGTCATCTCTTCGGTAAAGAGGTTGCAAACGCCATAAGTAGTGCCATCCTCAGACTTTTCCGTCCTCTTGTGCTGATAGCCATAGCACCAGTCATTCTCGCTGCATTCGTTCTTGCAGGCGTCTTGAGTGCACGGATGCTCCTTCTTGCAGAACTTTTTGATTGCTTCAGGCTTCTCGACGAGCTCGCCATCCTTGTCAGTAACGCGGCACCAGCCTCGGCCCAGGTTAGTGTACTTGCATGTCGCCTCGTAGGCACCACCGCAATCCCGCTCCACCGAGTAGCACTCGACGCCTTCCTTTGGCTTGTAGGCTTCGACTTCAAGATAGTGGATTTCGCACGTATTGCGCCAGGAACGGCTGTCGTACTCGTATCCTTTGCACGCTGAGTCGTCCTTGCATTTTTGCTCGCATTCCTCACGCGACATTACGTTCTTATACAGCTTGAAGTCTCCCGTGCCGGTAAAGCCTTCGCCTCCGTAGGTTTCTCCTTCGCGGCAGAAGCCTTCGCCGACCAGGTCAATATACGGGTCGTCGCAATACCATCCCTCCACCGTGGCCGCCAGCTTGTTGGCGACCTCCGCGCGCAGGCCAACCGCCTCAGCGCGCGCGACCAGCGCCACCGCCGCCGCCGTCGCCATCACCACGCTCTTCAAGTTCATCAGCATGCTCAACGTCGCGGAGCGTGGGCAAGTAAAGTAAGTAAGGTCTCTCGTTCGAGGTCTGGAAGCGGCCCTAGGATCTTTTTGCACATGTCGCCTCGCGCCGTTGGATTTTCTTCCTCCGACCAAAGATCGAGACCCTGTATAACAGTGGCCAATGAAAGCCACCCCAGCCAGTGGTACAGGCAGCCAGGGTCTCACGTGGTTGCTGCACCCGCGATCGTTGGCAACGGCGGTCGGTTGGTTGATCTGTCACGCCTGACAGTGTGTGTGGCCCAGCCGGAGTAGATGCGTGGACGGTGAAAGGGCGAGTGTGCGCGCGTCCACTTGTTCCTTTTCTTCTTTCTTCGCGGCACCGGTGCGGGCCAACTCGATCCCTGTAATTTACCGTAGATATGCGCTAGGCCCTAGGGCCGGTCTGAGTTGGTGAAGAGAAAGAAAGGGGGGGGGGTTGCAGGGTGCGTCTTCGCGCGGCCGGTATTTTCCGCCTCGTTTGTGTTGTCCGTATAGCATGGTTGTAAAAAGGGTGAGGAGAAGCTCGACGATGAGCCTAATAATAATAAGTTCGCAATCCGAACAGCCTTTACAAAATCAACCCTATACGTCACGAGGATTGATGATTGCAAAAGTCCAAGCATGGTGCGCCTCGCCCTTGCGCGTTGTGCGGTTGGCTCTCCCTAGCATCAACTTCTTCTTTTTCTACAAGAATGTCGAGGAGGCCGTGCGTTTGCCTCACTTGCACCTGCAAGTCATGTTTACAGGAAATTTGTGGACCACAGACTTGACAGAGGTTGACAAGTCGATTGGATAGTCTGACATCACTGTAAAGTTGACAAGCATCCGAAAGAGGAAAGAGGGGGGCAAGCGAGTAACAAGTAACAAGGGAAGAAGCAACAAAAGAAAAGCGTGTGCTGCTTTGTAAATAAATCTACAGCTTGGACGAAACAACCTTGGAGGAAGCGCGCTTGACGGCCTGCTCGGCATCGGCAACCATACGCTTGAGGAGCTCCTTGCAGGTCGGGATATCGTGGATGAGCGCCATGCTCAGACCGCAGCTCCAGCAAGAGCTGGTGGTGTCACCAGTCTCCTGAAAGGACTTGCGGTAGTTCTCGCCAAGGACGTAGGGACGAATCGCGGGAAAGTCGCCAGGCTTTTCTGCCTCAATGCTGCGGACCTTCATTGCGGTCTCGTTCTTGTAGACGCGCTCGGTGTTGTTGAGCGTGCGGAAAATGTGCGTGGTGGAGCGCTCGTCGCCCTCGACGAGAGCCTTCTTGATGTTCTCGTGGATGGGTGCCTCCTTGGTGCACATAAAGAGGGTGCCGGCGTTGACGCCGTCGGCGCCCATGGCAAAGGCGGCAGCGAGCTGCATGCCGTTGGCGACGCCGCCCGAAACGACAAAAGGCACGGTGAGCTTCTCGGCGCCGAGGGGCGCAAGAACAAAGTTGCCTACGTCTTCCTCGCCGGGGTGGCCACCGCACTCGAAGCCATCGAGAGAGATGGCGTCGACGCCCTTCTTCTCGGCGCTCAGCGCGTGGCGCACAGAGACGCACTTGTGAATGACCTTGATGTTGTGCTCCTTGAACTGGCTGATGAACTCATCGGGAGCGCGTCCGGCCGTCTCGACGACCTTGACACCCTCGGTAATGATGACGTTCACGTAGTCGCCATAGTTGGGCGGCGCGAGCATGGGCAGGAGCGTCAGGTTCACGCCAAAGGGCTTCGAGGTCATCTTCTTGCACTTTTGGATCTCCTCGCGGAGCTTCTCTGGCGACGGCTGCGTGAGCGCCGTGATAATGCCGAGACCGCCGGCCTCGCTCACGGCCGCCGCCATCTCCGCGTACCCAACGTAGTGCATGCCGCCCTGGAGCACGGGGATCTCAATCCCAAAGAGCTCCGTAATCCGCGTCTTGAGCACCATCTTTGCGCCGCCGCTCCTGATCTCGCTCCTGCTCCTGCTGCTCCTGCTGCTGCTCCTGCTGCTGCTGCCGCTGCTGCTGCCGCTGCTGCTCTCTCGGATCGGGTTTGCTCGCCCGCGCGCTGCCGCCAGATCACGATGCGCGTCTGCCGGAGCGCAGCGGCGGACTGCGCCCGGCGCTGGTCGGACCGTGCGGGTGCGCTCGTCCCTATCCTCTCCTGCTCTTGTTATTATATCTATACTATTATGGCACGACGAGCAGGCGCGGGATCGGCCAAGCCAGAGCTTGGGCTAGCCTAAAACTCTGCTCCGGAAACCTGGCCCTGGCCCCGCACGCCACGGCACGACACGGACCGCGCGTCTTCCGACCGCTGCGCGCGAAGCTTGGGACTCAGAGCCGCAGCCGCAGAGCGAGCGAAGGAGCTTGGGCTTGTGGCCGCGTCGCGCTCATGGAGCAGTTTGGATATGGGATGACGGGTCACGTGCCAGGCCTTCCTGGCCAGGCCAAGCCAGGCCGTGCAAGGCCGAGGGATCCATCTGGCCTCGAGAGCGCTGCCGTCGCGGACGTCGAGGAGCGCGGGGCTGCCAGGCCCGGGCGCGGCCGCAGCGCGAAGGCGCGTGAGGGCGAGGGCTCCCTGGGCGTGGATGCGCGGAGCGTGGCAGAGCGTGCCGGAGGAGAGGGACGCGAGGCACTAAAAAGAGGATCGGAAGCAAATTGGGGGCTGTGCGAGCGAGCTGCGGCGAAAAGACAGGCAAGTCAAGCCAAGCCAAGCGTGCGGCCGAGGGTGGGAAGGTTTATGGAGCGAGGGTAGATGGCAGGTCTAGGGGCCTCTAGACCTGGCTTGAGGTCAACGGATCGAGTGTCGTGGATCTGCACGAATTGTGGGGAAAGTTGTTCGCAGCGGGATGCTTCGATGAACATGGACTGTCGTGCATGGAGCTGCTCAGCTGTGTCGAGACCTTTTTATGATTCGAAGTTATTCGAAACTAGGTGTAGGCCTAGACTTAGGCCTAGTGCTGACGGAACAATCGTGTGCGTTAGCCGTGAAATTCTCGGCTGTCGAGCATGCATGAGCTGAGCATTTTTTCCAACCATGGAAAAATGCACTACTTGTCGCAGTTGCAGGAATCCGTATCCCTTGAAGATGACTGCCCAGACCTGGTTAAGGAGATCAAAAACAAAAAGCATGAGCTTGTCTCCCAGCGACTCTCCATCGTTTCGGGCCTGACACGGACTGTTCCCTTTTTCCACGGCTCTTGCTCTTCACTCAACAAAAAGGCGAACATAAATTGACGATCATCACCATTGCTTGTCTTGTTCATCAGAAGACGATGAACGACGTCCGTCACGCTCACAAACAAAACGAAAAGCTTGAGCTTGTCTCCCAGCGACTCTCCATCGTTTCGGGCCTGACACGGACTGTTCCCTTTTTCCACGGCTCTTGCTCTTCACTCAACAAAAAGGCGAACATAAACTGACCATCATCATTACTTGCTTGTCTTGTTCATCAAAAGACGATGAACGACGTCCGTCGCCCACGTGCTCGAAGTGGCCAGGCAGACGTCCTCCTCGTTCGTTCGTTCGTTTCGTTCGGGGTTGTCAATGCGCCCCATCAACTTGAAGATTTGATGCGTGAATATCTTGCTATCTTGGACCCAGTGTTGATCGTGGTTACGACCAAGTTGGCAAACAAACGGCGAAGACGAAGGAGAAGAAGAAAGAAGTGCCGCGTGCGCAGGGCCGAGCGCGTGCGAACGGCGGGCGGCGCGAGGGCTCGACCCGCGCCGAGCCGCGTGCGCGGAAGCGGCTTCGCTGAGGCCAGAAGAACTCCGGAGAGAGCTCAGGAGCAACGGAGATGAAGAAGACGATGGCCGAGGCGACAACACCCTCCAGGAGGGCCAGCGCCGTTGGCGTCTTGGTCGCCGTGGCGCTAGTCGCTAGCGGTACGCCGGCAGCCGCCTTGGAGATGGAGCTCGGAAGAGATGCGTGGGCGTCAAGGGACCTGATGCCAAAGTACAGCCTAGGCCCAGCACCCTTTCCCAAAGACATGCACATGGACTGGGAGCTCTTTGGGAGCTGCTTCTCCAAGGACGATGCCATCCATGTCACGGACGACAAACCGGGTCAGAAGGGAGCGACCTGGGCGCGCCGCCCCCTCAATACCAAAGACGACTGGCAAGTCGATCTCACGTTCCGTGTGGGCGGCCAGGAAGGTGACTTTTTTGGCGATGGTTTCGGCTTTTGGCTAGCCGAAGAGAGAGGCGTCGGCGGCGATGCGCTCGGCGGACCTGATCGCTGGCGTGGTCTCGGCGTCTTCTTTGACACTTACAAAAACAAAGAGTTCCGCGGCAAGCGCCATCCTTACGTGTACGCCATCGCCAACGACCACAACGTCAACTATGGCAAGATCAAGCCGCGCGACATCAACAACGGCTGCCACATTCCCTTTCGGGAAAAGGATAGCAAGGAGATGGCCACTACAGTGGCTCGCATCACCTACCGCAAGAACGAGCTCACCGTGATCATGCAGCCCAAGGGCGCCGTGGACTGGATTCAGTGCGTCTCCATGCCCGATCTCAAAATTCCAGGTGAAAAACTGTACTTTGGTGTCAGTGCCATGACTGGCCAGCTTGTGGATAAGCACCACATGGTGGAGATCAAGGCGTACACTAACATCGAAATGGATCCCTACGAGTACGCTGCGCCCAACGATCCGCTCGAGATGCCTGGCATGTGGGAGGCCATGATGGCCTCTGGCGATGTGGCTAGGGAGTTTGAGACCTGGGAAAAGAAGATTATCGAAGAGACCGAATTTGACCCCGAGCGCTATGACGACAAGGACACTTACGACGACTACTACGGTGGTTATGGCTACCTTCACCGCTACGCGAACGATCGAAAGGGCAAAGACGACGAGTACGAAGACTATGACCCAGCGCTCTTCAAAGACGAAGACTACGACGACGATGACGACGATGATGACGACGATGATGATGATGATGACGACGATGACGAGGAAGACCCTTCAAAAAGGGCCCCGCATGATCGTAGATTTTCGAAAATGACCCAGGCCGAGCGCGTAGCAAAGGTCCGCGAGGCGTACGAGCGCCGCAAGGCAGAACGCGCTGGCAAGAGCAGCGGCGACAAAGACAAGAAATCTCGCAAGTTGTCGCGTGCCGAACTTGCGTCCATTAGTGAGATTCTCGAAAGCACGAAGATTGGCAGGGACATCAAGGACCTCCAGGAAAAGCAGCGCGAAAAAATGAAGTCGATTCGCAACCATCTCGAGGCCGAGATCTCCGAGACGGTTGATCAGCTGACCAACATGGTCCGCGACATCCGTGTCAAGGAGCACCACATGAATCAGCGCATTGTTCGTCTTGCCGAGCGGCTCAAGGTCGCCATCGAACCCCTCGAAGAGGCTGAGGAGACCGCCAGTGGTTCCTGGCTTTGGCCCTTTCTCTTTATGCTTGCCTTTATGGGAGTTTTTGCTTCGGTTGGATACCAAAAGTACCGTTCCTTCATGAAGACGCATCTCCTTTGATTTTACCAAAACCAGACCATCAAGTAGTAGAGACAACCATAGATTCTAAAAAGACTAAGCTCGTGAGCACCCTTTATCACTCATTCTTCCCTTTGTCTCTTCAATCACGCGCTCAGCGTATTATCTCGGTCTGCAGAATATGCATGTGAACTTTGGCCTCCATACGTTCTCGTTGACCTTTATCGACTTGGGAGCTAGCTACTGTTGGCAAGCAGGCACGCCGACAATGATTTTCCAAATGGTAGCAAATAAGACTTGCTTTGCAGGAAAATAACACTTTCTTCTTCCTTCTTCTTATTCCTAGATCGAAAGCCACATGATCACGATCAAAAGAACGATCATGAACAAGATCGCTTGAAACGTGCTCGGCTCGTCGGACTTCTTCTTCTTCTTGCGCTTCGGCTTCTTTCCTGTGGGCGTGTATCGGCAATGCATGTGAGCATGATAAAATCGTCAGTCTCTCTGGTTTGTTCGTGTGCACAGTGCTGTTCATGACTGCAAGGGTTCTACTGTCTCACATTGCACGTGTTATCGCCGCCGCCGCCGTTGTGAATGCTGTGGCGATTGCTGCAAAAGGTTTCGGGGAGATTCAATATCTTGCTGCCATTGCTCTTGCTGGCGAGACTGGTGTCGTCGACTTCGTTGTTGTTGATGTTGCTGCTGCTGCTGCTGCTGCTGCTGCTGCTGCTGACGCTGCTCCTGCGGATGTCTGCGGTGATTGTGGTGCAGCGGCGGCGGCGACGGCAGTTGTGTTTGACGAGAACGATATTGTACCCGTACAATAGACTTACCCTTTGTGTGAGGACACTTGCCGTATGGCATTGTGCAAATGTTGCAACGGCGCTTCTCGCCACCAGCCTCGCTCGAGGCGTCCGAATCCGAGTCCGAGTCCGAGTCCGAATCCGACGTTGAGTCGTCTTTCTTGCCACGAGCCTTGCGAGACCGCGCAGAAGCAGTCGAGAGTGCGGCAGATCTGCGGCTCGCGTGCGAGGTCCCAGATACCGGGCTCTTCTTTACCGCTGAGGTTGAGCTTCTGCGCCGCATCATCGCCGCTTGCGCCTGCTGTGCCTTGGGTGAAGCTTGCGCTTGTTGCGCCTTGTTCGGGGAAGCGGCGGCGGCCTGCTTCGACACCTGCTGCTGTGGCTGCTTGCCGGCCTTTGCAGCCTGGGCTGCCGGCGACGACTTCATCTTGGCTACAGGTTCATCCTCCTCGGAAGAGCTTTCTTCTTCCGAAGACGCGTCCGCTTCGCGACGAGCTCGTTGACTCTGCTGTTTCTGCTGATCCAACTGTCGTTGACGAAGAAGCTCTTGCTGCTCCTGCGCCGGCGATTTGCTGGACTTGCGCACAGCAGATGCAGAAGAAGCAGACATGGGCTGTGAAGCGCCACGAATGCGGGGCGTCACTCTTGGCGAAGAGGGCGAAGACCCACCCGTGCTGGCGCTGAGAGGCGAAGTGCGGACACGAAGCGCCGGTCTTCCGGACCGAGTTGAAGCGAACGACGCACCTCGCGACCGGGCCGGGGGAGCACGGATCTCTACATCGCTATCATCATCCCCATACTCGTAGGCCTCCCTCTCCAAATTGGGAGAGGAGCGAGAACGAGCCTTGTTAGTGGAGCCCGTTGCGACCGCGCGAGGGCTCGGCCGGCTTGCGCGGGCTCGGTGAAGGTTCTCATTCTTGTGGGAAAGAGCGACAGCGCGCGCCTCGGCATCTTCCACTTGGCTTGTGAGATCTTGGACCTTGCGCTCGAGACCAGTGCTCTTTGAACGAAAGCTAATGACTGACTTTTCGAGCTCTTCAATGGCGAGCTGCGCTTCCTCACGCTCATGCTCGGCGTTGTCCTTGACCCGTCGTAGGTCTTCCATCGAATTTGCCAACTTGTCCATCTTGGCGCCCTGTCGAGCCAGCTCATCAGTTGCGTCTTCAAGTCGGTTCACGACATCAGAGTACTTGCCCTGAAGCGTCGCCACTTCATCCTCCTTTGCCTGCAAGAGCTCGCGGACGCGATCGAGCTGCGATTCAAGTTGAAACGCCTTCGTCACGCTTCCGTTCGTGATGGCAGATCCAGTGCTGCTTTTGCGAGACATGGTGCGCTGTCTTCCTGCCGACGTTGGAGGAGTCTTTGGAGATCGCCGCCTTGACTGCGCTGATGGGGCATCCACAGGGAGATCGTCCTCTTCAAGGTCGTCCTGGTAAAAGCCTTCACTGTCTTCGAGCTCATAGGGGTCAACATCGGCGCGTGAGGCTTTGCTTCGCCTCGACTTCGCGGACTGCGCTGTGCGCGCGGTCTTGGTCGACTTTGCGCTCGCCTTACTGGATCGGGACATGCGACGTTCACCGTATGCCCTTGGATGCGCCTGGTATTCCTCCTCTTCCTCCTCTTCCTCTTCCTCCTCGACTTCGTCTTCGACGGTGCGCCTGCGGCCTGGCTTTCCTCGGTTGACAGTGTACGCGATTTCCTCTTCTTCATCATCTTCTTCCTCATCATCATATTCGGCAGCGGGCGGGGCAGTCTTGGGCGTTTTCCGGGGAGACTTGCGCTTGTTTTCAACAAGTCTACGGAGCTTGCGATCCTCTTGCGCGCGAGACGCGCGACGAGGTCTCGAATCCGGGGCGGCTCTAGCAGCTGCCGAGGAGGGAGGGCTGTCTACTCCATAGTCTTCCTCTTCCCCTTGGTCCTCGACTTCATCCTCGTAAAGATCGTCATCTTCTGTAAACTGGGAGCGCCTGCTGCTCGCGCGACTCCGGGCACTTGGCGGGCCACCGTTCGACACGCGCGGCGAGCGAGCGCTCGTAGAAGAGGGTCGCGCCTGCGGAATTTTGGGTGACGCCTTGGATGGTTTCACAGCCTTGCTAGGGGGCAATTTGGTTTTCTTCTTCTTTTTCGATTCAGCAGGAGGCGCAGGCTCTTCGTACGCGACTTCTACGCCGTCATCGTCGTAGACCATGTCTGCATCCTCGTCAAGGTCTTGCTCGCCTTCGTAATACTCCATGTTCGCCTCGAGAATATCATCATCATCGTAAGCGCGGTTGCGAGGCGACACTTTGTCAACCGCACCTTTTTTCTTCTTTGACATTTTCACGCTTGTGCTTCCCGAACGTCCGTTGCGTGCGGATCGGGGAGCCGGCGCTTCATCATAGGCTTGATCTTGCGGGTAATCTTCCGATGCATGCTGCTCCTCCTCGCCCTCAAAGGCGTTGTGCGCGTACCCGTTCGCCTTGCTCGATCTGCGCGAGCGACCGCCGCCTCGACGAGCACGCTGATCTTCGACCTCGTCCACTACGGCTTCGACCTCTTCTTCTTCTTCTTCTTCATATTCCTCTTCGTGAGCGAGGTCATTGACGCCTTCCTCTTCCGGAAGACTACGGCCGGACTGCTGCGCGTACAGACGGAGACGTTCCTTGAGCGTACCCGGATGCACGGGCTCGCTGCGGCTGCTCTTGCCGGACCGGTTCGATCTTGCCGACGTCGGGCGCGACTCCGCCCTGCGCGGAGCCGGCGACGGCGAGCGGCTTTCACTGGGCCGAATGTTCGCAGCACGTTTGTGGTGTTGCCCACAGAAGATCCTGTCGTCCACAATGCCAAAGTCCGCCAGACTCAGCGGCTTGTTGCACGTAAAGCACCTGAAGCACCCTTTATGCATGGCCTTGTCGCCGATGGCCACCTGCTCCAAATGGTACACGGTCTTGTTGCACACGCAGCATCGCGTCGTCGTGCCGCCGTACCTCGGGGAGCTCATCCTCACGACCTCCTCCTGCTGCTCCTTCTTCTTCTTCTTCTTCTTCTGCTTCTTATCCTACTACTTCCTCTCGCGCTTCTCGTGCTTCTCCTTTCCTGCCACCTCTCTCCCGCTCGCCTTCGCGCTCGCCCTCGCCTGCGTGCGTGCGCGTTTGCGCGCGTGCGTGCGTGCGTGCGTGCGCTCCTTGTCCAAGCGCCAGCTGCGCCACGATGTGCAATCCCGCAATGCCCGTCTCCAGCTCGCGCGCTTCCTTCCGCCTCGGCGCCGGGGCCCGCTCGCTCGCTCGCTTCCCGCCGCCGCTCGCGCCGCGCTCGCCCGCGCGCCCGCCCGCTGCCGGCTCGGGCTCTGCCGCGCCCGCGCTCGCAGCCAGGTCGCGTGCGGCTCTGCCGAGCTCGCTGTCAAATTGGCAAGGCGCTCTGCTTCCTTTGATTTGGACGTGCCATCCTCCTCTGCTGTTTCCCCTGTGCGGAGTGCAATCTTGCGAGGAGTTGCAGCGCCCATACCTTCCCGCGCCCTATCCGTTGCGCATCCTGGCAACTCCAGGGACTGGACTGCGCTCGCGTCGCGTGCACAAGGCCTCTCCGACGGGATGTCCACTCTGGTGCGGCGCTGTCCATAATACGACCCAGGCTGCGAGGAGAGACGGCTTGGTGTCGGGGCCAAGGAGGGATCGAGAGATGGGCGCGTGGAGTCGGGGAAGGGGGCTGGGAAGTAAGTAGCGACGCCATCCGAGGGAGTTGACTTTTGGAGTGTTTTTTATACACGGGTGACCGGCTATCTTTTACAGAATTGGGGAGGATCAGGTGGGTGCCGAGGAAACTGCAACAGCCTTGACGTGACACACAGATACGTCAGCTCCTGCCTGGGTCAGCTTGTCGATCCAAGCGCGTTGACGATCACTCAGACTGTCGCCTGGACCCTTGACCTCGATGAAACACGTTTCTGCAACCTCTTGCTGTTGTTCTTGTCGCTGCTGCTGCTGCTGAGGCTCCCTATCTGAGCTGGCCGAGATTTCTTCGACTTCGTCTTTTGCGATAACGACGACGTTGGTTTGTGTTCGCCAAAGCATAAGATCGGGAAGTCCGCCATTCCAGGCCTTGTAGTTCTCTGCGAAGAGGGAGCATATCATGGCAATCGCACGAAGCGAAATACCGGTCAGAACAAACAAAGTGTCCTGCAGTGACAAACGATCGAGATTTACACCGCGAGCATGCGTTGCAGTCGCGCGGTCCCATGCGGCCTCGACGCGTTCGTGAATGAGACCTCGTCCCATTCCTTCGTCTGCGATGGCGGCAAGGCGCGCTTCCACAGCTTGACGCGTCGCCGGGTATCGTAACCACGTCCCATCTGCAGCAGCGCGAGGCATTTCGACAAAGGCACTGTGGCGCTCAGCGTGCGGGGCGTTGAGATCGAAGATGATGTCCCAAAATATGAGCGTGTATACAGTAATGCCGAATCCGTTTTCGCAATGAATCCCGGACCAGCCGCCGTGGCGTTGAAAGTGCTCTAGGACCACCCCTTCCACCGTGGATGCGGTCTCCCAACTCGCCTTGATAGGTTTCCCAGTCTGCGACCCACCTCCAGCACTGCCCCCAGAGGACTGCCTCCCAATCGCTTGGTTGGCGCGCTCAGCAGAAATATGGACGAGACGTGGGGCGTTGAGACGCGCTGCATCTTGAATGGCCAGACGCCAGCGACGCGGTGGAACGCTCAAGCGGACGCAACGTCCCATTAGCGCAGCACCAGTTCCCCCAAGACGATTTGGCGACTCGTTGGCCGGATGCAAGGCACACCCCAGCACCCACGCGTCTTGACGCAAAGCCTCTTCCACGAGCTTTAGCGCAGCTGTTTTGGCATTCCGATGAATCAGATCTTGAACTAAGCGAAGGAGCGCCTCGCAGTGGACCATGACGAGTTCCTTGTGATGACCCGTGCTCTGAATAATCATGCGCAGATAATGCTCTGTGTCCGCGTACCGTCGCTCGCGTTCTAGCAATTGACACCCCGTCAAGCAAACTCGAGCCAGCGCATGTAGCTCGCGAAGCTGGAACGTTTCAGCACCATCAAGCATACGCATCAGTCGACTCGAGGCCTCGTGTAAGACACGGTACGCGCGCCCGGCGTCTCCTTGTGCAGCGTAGAGCGAAAGTTTCCCTGAAAAATCGACAGCTTTGAAATAATCTTCACGTTGCTGGATTCTTTGTAGACAGCGGGAGGTTGCTTCGGCATCCCCAACTTGCTTTTGCTCTTGTTCTTGCTTTGAAGGTAAGTTGGCTGCAAGATTGCCAAAGGCGACCGCAGAAGGTGGAGAACCTGCAAAGGAAAGATCGGCGAGCGAAACGTGTCGCAAGAGATACCGTGTCTCTTCGCTGCTGTAGCCCGTGTGAGCAAAGAGATGCACCATGCACCGACGTAAGTGACCTCGCGTCCCATCAGAGAGGCGCACGAGACGAGAAGAAATGGAGGAACAGAGTTTACGAGCAAAGTTGATTCCCTTTTCAGCAATGAATGCCATCACTTGACCCTTGGTTGCGCTACTCAGACCGCATCGCTGCAGCGGCGCAAGCTGCAAAAGTAGACCTCGAGTGCAAGACTGAAGCATGTCCAGGCAATCTGCAAGATTAGATGGTGTGGAGCGGACATGACCCGCACGACACAATTCACGCACGGTGTCTGCAAGGTTTGATTCTTCATCAAGAGGTGCAAGCCGCCATCGCTCAACGAGCTGGTCCTCTGAAACCCAGCGCGTCCGCGAGTAAAAGAGTGCAGCGAGGATTCGGAAGCCAAGTGATTCTGCACGATGCGTCTCGTGCTGGACCATCGCCGCCAAGCCCTGGTACAGTTCGTCAACACTTGGATCGAGGTGACCTTGGAGTGAGCGCGCCGTCATGTCAAGATATGCGAGAATAGCCACGTGTAGGTTTGGGGCACAGAGTTGCCAGGTAGGTGCGGCGATGTGCTGGCTACGGGCGCTACGTAACCTGTCAAAGGCGTAGGATCCACTACCTGGAGGACGAAAAGCCTGCTCCGAAATGCCGTCGGCGAGTGCAAAGGCTGGCGTGTAGGGTCCGCCTGTTTCCAAAGTCATGTACTTGAGTGTCTGCTGGATATTCCGCTCCATTGGTGTCAAGCTCTGAAAATCTGCACGCCACTTGGCGTCCACCACCATTCCCCAAGTGTCGACGGGCGCGACAGCGGTGAGGAGCGAGTCGTCCTTGATTCCAGTAGGCTTCTTCTTGGCAGATCCTGTGAGCAAGGCGCCCCATTGTGCACTGGCATGCTGCTGGCGCTTGCCTTTGGCTTTTGCATGAGTTCCTTTGGACAACCGCCGTGGAGAGTTGGTGAGATCAAGGTCCACCACCACATCGGGTTGTGATTTCGCACGATTTGAAGGCTGAGGGCTGTTCAATCCGCGTTGAGCCGTCTGATCTGAAGCGGTACCTTCCAAAGGTCCATCGCAGTCGTTGACGTGAGCTCTATGCTGCTCTTTCTCGTCGCTTTCGTCGCCGTTTTCGTTGTTCCTGTCGCCCACTAGGCTCTCCTCATCACTCACGAGGTCCACGACCGCTGGTGCTGATGCTGCCATGGGCGCCGACGTTGCGCTTGAGGACGAGGCCCTTACGGTGTCATGCGCAGCGTCAGGAGCTTCGGCCCGCTCTTCGTGCTTTGCGCGCACATCGGAGGCGCCAAGGATGTCACTGGCGCCTGGCCCAGACTCGAAGCCTCCTGGCATGCTCGCCAAAAGAACGAGAACTGCTTTGTTTGAAGTGTTTCTTCTTTTGCAACAGCCTGTGAAGGAGATGACGCGGGTTGAGAGGACCACAACACCATTGTCTTTTGCTGCTGCAGTCAAAACAAGCAAGCAAGCAAGCGAACGAGAAGCAACAATGACGATGAGCATGTCTGACGGTATAAGTTAAAAGCTTAGCAATACGCAAGAATGGACAATCAAGGACCTGAGGGCGCGGCGGATGCAACCTCGCTCGCAGAGCCGACCTCTGGGAATGGGAGCGCTGATGCTGACGATGGCACACCATTCTCTGCAGAAGACGTGTTCTGCGGTGGCGGAACAGTTTCAGTTTCTGGCTCGTCGTCGTTGATTTCTTCAATCGTTGCCGTGGAGCGACCCATGTAGCCTGGATATGACACGTCCTCGGCGTAGTCCGTGCCGTTGCCATTGCCGTTGGCGAAGGCAGTGAATGGGTTCCCCTCCATGGAGCCTGCTGCAGAAGGGTCTTGCTTGCTTGCCTCGCTTGCAGGGTTCTCCCAGGGTTTGCGAGGGGGCGCCATGGATGAGGGTGTGGGTTCATCACTGGAAAGGTTGTTGGGAATATCCTGGACACCGGGTGGCTTTTCGTCCCGCTGAACATATCCCAGGATCTCCTTGTACGAGAGAGGGTACGAACCGGCAAGCTGATCATTTGCGGCTTCTGGTGGCCCATTTGCCGCCCCTGCGTCTTTGTCCTCCTGCGGCGCAGGTGCTTGCTGCTGCGGTTGTTGAGCAGGAGTCTGCTGCTGCTGTGGCTGCTGCGCGGCGGCTTGCTGAGCAGGTGGCTGTGAAACACCGGGAATGGTGAAGGGAGGCGCAACAAAACCTGGCTTGGCGGCGGCAGGGGCAGGAGAGGGCTTGGGGGCTTCCTCTGCTGGCGCAGGCGGCTGTTCCGTCGCGGCTTCTTCGACGGGTGCAGGCTTGGGCGCCGCTGCAGCGCCCTGCTTTTGAACAGTTTCAAGATTCTCGATGGTGTCCTTGAGCACGCGAAGGGCCCACTCATCCTTTTTCTCTCGCCACTCCTCGGACCACTCAAGCGTCGGCGCTCGACTGAGGCTTCCCGAGTTACGCTCCTCGAAACCATTAGCCTTGAGAAGATCCATGTGGTGCTCCACCTTGCTAAGGTTGTTGACATAACTCTGATTCGTACGCGCAATACGGCCGTAGCGGGGCACGTCCGGATCCTTGACCAGGTTGCGCAGGTAGAGCAGCAAGACATTGACGGCTACGCGAAGCTTGTCGGAGGGACATGCCTCGACAAGCTGTGCCAAGGCCGTGCGTGATGCATGCATCTTTTCCTGAGCGATATCGTCGTCGGTCTTGGCCTCGGGAGTCTCGCTAACCTGCGCGTCGTCTTGATTAGCCCCGCTTGCAGACGCGGTGTCACTGGCATCCGTTGCAGCGCCCGAGGTCGCTTTGATGAGCTGATCCAGCTGGTTCTTGTTTTGCTGCTGTTGCGAGAGCTTTTCGTCAATGGGGCCAATGAGCTTGCGCACTGCCTCCTCGCTCAGGGCGCCGTCACCATCACTACTATTGCCGCTACCGCCGAGCTTGCCCGAGAGGATGAGCATTTTCAGCGTGTTGAGTTCGGATTTGAGGTCGCTCGTGGTCTGCGAGAGATTGGCAATCATGGCTTGCGTGCCGCCCGAAGTGCTAATGCCGAAGCCACCATTTCCACGGTCCGCCTTGATGTCGGCGAGTTGGCTTGTGACAGATTTAAGAGTGCTGCTCACGTCCTGAAGAAGCTCGGTTTGCTTTTTCACGACTTCGCCCAAGACACCCGTTCCGCTGCCCGATGGATCGAACCCGGGCGCCATGAGGTCGGATCCGAGTCCCTGCGCGGATCCATATGGGGCGCTTCCAAACATGGACGAGGACGGATCGTAGGTGGTCATGGCGGTGGACTGATGGTCATCCTTGTTGTAGGAGCGGTCCTTTTCGAGTTGCTCGAGACTGGGGATGCTCTTGCCTTGGCTCAAAAGCGCCTCCATGGCGCCGGGTGCACCTGGCAGAGACGAGGACGACCTTTGCTGTTGCAGTTGCTGTTGGGGCTGAGTGAGAGCCTGATTTTGTCCAGGCATGGGCTGTCCCTGAAGCTGCTGTTGTTGCTGCTGCTGTTGTACAGGCACACCCGGATACACGCCGGGTGGCGGAGGACCGGGGTCAAACCACTGTCGTGGGCCACCCATGTTCTCCTTGAGAACCATGGTCTTGTAAAGAAACGCCATGCCTGCGCCTGCAGAGAGCGCCAACGTTCCTGGGACCAGGTACTTGGAGACCCATGAAGAAGACTGGTCCACGGAAGGCGGGGGCAGGCCCTGGAAACGTGGCGGGCCGCCATTGGCGTGGGGCGGAAGTGGCTGTCCGTTTCCCTTGGCCTGGCCATTGCTGCTGTTGCCGCTGGTGGGGTCGTGGCCCCCTTGCGCGGCATTTTGGTCAGCGGCGGCGCCACTTTTTTCGCCGCTTTCACCATCTGGGTTCTCGGACCTGCGCACGGCTTCTTCGATTTCTTCTTCGGTGAGGCCCTTGTTGCGCAGAAAGGTGAGTCGCTCTTCGAGCGGGGCCTGTTGGACCTTGGGGTGCGTCAGGAAACTGACGCCATTGGACACCTGGTCCTCCCTCATATTCACCTCCTCAATCCACACCACCTTTCCTTCGCGCGGTCGCGGGTCACCCTGCGCGGTGCTGCGCAGTCTCGTCTGCTCGTCTCCTCCGTCGAGCGAGCGAGCGAGCGACCGAGTGAGCAAGCAAGCAAGCAAGCAAGCACGCAAGCAAGCGCGGGAAGTCGAGCTTTCCAGGCCCAAGCCAAGGGGTTTTGCTTTGCTCTTCGTGCGGCTAAGGCTTTTAGAGAGCTTGCGTGTATCGAGCATCGTCTCGGCCGGCGCTCTTGGGAAAGAACATCTTCCGCTCTTGAGCGAGCCTTATGACGTCGCTCGCGTGCTCGGGCCACTTTTTTTTTTTTCATTTTCTCTCTTTTTTTTTCTTCTTTTTTTTTGTAGGACCACGAAAGAAGGAAAGAAGGAAAGAAGAAGAAGAAGAAGAAGAAAAAGAATCACCGGACCGCGCCGGGCTCAGACAGTCTCGCAGTCACGAGGCCTTTGCACGTGCCGCAGCGTCGCGCGCGCGCGCCTTCTGCTTCGCCCTCGTGCTCGCGCCCGCCTGCGCGCTGGCTTAGCCTGACGAAGAAGGAGAGAAAAAACTGGGGGGCGGGCAAGCAAGATACGAAAGCAACGAAAAGGAGAACATCATGGCGAGCAACGACGAAAGCGCGGAGGTCGAGCGCGCAGTGAGGCCGCGGGCGCTGCGGTCGCAGCTGCTCGTGCTGTACGCTCTGCTGGGAGGCGTCTTGGCGTTTTTCGCAGGACTCTCGCTGGTCATGACGCACAAGGTCCCGGCCGGGTATTTCGAGAAGGAAGACGGCTCGCTCATCCACGTGGAGGACTTTGACCCCGTGGAGCTGGGCCCGTTTCCGAAATGCCACCCGCACTTTGGCGAGCACCTTTCCGCGGATGGATCCAAGTGGATTTCGAATTCGGCGATTGAGGTCCCCGAGGGCGTGGACCCCGAAAGCATCATGTATCCGGTGGGTCATCCCAAGAACGCGGCATGGATCAAGCGACGTGACGCCAAGGCGAACGAGAGCAAGCTTTCGATGCAAGCGCTTCAGCCGTCAATTCATTTGCTAATTCTCTCGGTCATTTGCGTATATCTCGCGAGCAAGCACTCGGTGTGGCTGTTTTGCCGGCCCGATGCCAACGACGTTGAGGACGAAGAGAACGACGAAGACGTCGGCCAGTCGGCCCTTCAGGACGGGGACGCATACCTTTTCCCCATTATTGGATCGGCCGTCCTCTTTGGTCTCTTTGTGATTTACAAGTACATTGACTCGGACCTCATCAAGTATCTCTTTAGCTGCTACGTGGTGGTCATGTGCACGAACGGTCTTGGCATCAATCTCGGTCAGTTTGTGGCTCTCTGGTACAACAGTCGTGGTCTCGGTCAGTTCCGCACGCTCTTTCGCGTGCCGTACTTTGACGTTGACGTAACGTGGATCGACATTGTTGCCTACATTATTTCGGCGCTGCTTGGTGTCTTTTACATGCAGACCAAGAACTGGATTGTGAACAACATGATGGGTCTGTCATTTTGCCTGTTGGGCATCAAGCACATTGGCATTTCCTCGTACAGGACGGGTGTCATCATGCTTTTGGGCCTCTTTTTGTACGACTGCTTTTGGGTTTTTGGCAGCACGTCGGTCTTTGGCAGCAACGTCATGGTGACGGTGGCCACGGGCGTGGAGGCGCCCATCAAGCTCATGTTCCCACGGGGCCAGGATGGTTGCGGCAACATGATGTTTTCGATGCTGGGGCTTGGAGACATTGTCGTGCCTGGGCTCACCATTGCCTTTTTGGCAAAGTATGACGTGAGTCGGCCGGCCTTTGCCGCTTCGCAGACGTACTCCTTTCTCAACGTAACCATGGTGGCTTACACGCTGAGCCTCATCACCACGGTGCTCGTCATGCTCGTTTTTAACCACGCGCAGCCAGCCCTGCTGTACATTGTGCCGTACATTCTCGTGACTTCTTTCGGCTTTGCGCTCGCCAAGGGCGAGTTCTCGCAGCTGAACAGCTATGTCGTCGAAGACACCCTCATCGACATTACCGGCGACGCCGACGCCGCGGCCGCCGCGACCTCCAAGAAGGACGACTAGTTCATAAGAAGGCCTCGCGCTAACGCTCTATTCCTCGCTTTACTCTTTGCTTGGCTTGCCCTGGCTTGCCTTGGCATGCCTTGGCTTTGCTACCCCCTTCGCCGGGTCTCTTCCTCCAACATCCATCCCGTGCTCTTGCCTGGCCTTCAACACGGAAAAGCCTTTCCTTCCTCCACCTTGGCACGAATGCGTGTCGTCGTGCGCCAGCTCCCCGGTGCCGCCGGCGCAGCACTCATTGGCAACGGCCTCGCCGCCGCTGTTGCCGTTTTCGGGCTCGATGATCCTGGATCCGCGGCCGGCGTCACCAGTCCGTCCGCCCGCGCACACGACAATCGGTTTTGAAAATCGCTCCCTCCCTCCCTCCCCGCGCTCTTTCCGCGCCTCCCTTTTGCGCACTTGCGCGCTCCGGCCCGCCCACTTCGCGCCGGGTTTGCTCGTGTTCGCGCGCGCGTTTGCGCGACTTGCGGCGAGGGCCGGCGGCAGCCTGGCAGCCGCAGCCGCGCGCGAGCCCGTCAAATTCAAATTCAAATTCACAGTCAAGTTCAAATTCAAAGTCAAATCCGCGCCGAGGACGAGGACGAGGACGAGGACGAGCGCGAGGACGGCGACGGCGACGGCCGCGGGCGCGGAGCTCGGCGGAGGGAGGTCGGGAGGCGCGCGGGCGTCGAGCGAGCGAGCGAGCGAGCTGGCACGGGCCGTCGCTGTCGTGCGTGCAGGGGCTGAAAAGGCTCCCGGGCCAGCGCTGCGGGAGACCACGCGCGAACTTCCTTGCTTCCTTGCTTGCTTGCTTGCTTGTGTTGCTTGCAGCTCGCGTGCTTGCAGCTGGCTGCAGCACGCACGCACGCACGCACGCACGCACGCACGCACGCACGCACGCACGCACGCACGCACGCACGCACGCACGCACGCTTGCTCGCTTACTTGCTCGCCGTGGCCGGCAGCGGCTCGCTCGCCACGCTCGAGGTGAACGGCCCCAAGGGGTTCGAGACCGGTTTTTATTTTTTTAAAGAGCGGAAGACGTGCTCGAGGCCGAGTCTTCCTGGTTTGCGCAAGACCTTGGCGGCGCGCGCGCGTGCATCCTGCGCTAGCCTCGCTTGACGACCGACTTGTTGCGCTGGCTGGGCTGGTTAAAGCATCCAAACCATCAACCTGCTCCGTCTGCGTCCGATCCGCCAGTGAGCATCCTCGCGCTCGCTGTAGCTGCAGCTGCAGCTAGCTAGCTGCCCCTCATCGTCGTGGTCGTGGCGGCCGCGGTGACGGTCGCGCAAGTGGGGAACGAGGCACGGACCCGGAACCCCGAGGCAAAAGTGGCTCGCTCGCGCTCCAGTCACTGCAGGTAGCACAGCAAGCAGGGCGACGGGTGAGAAAGCGAATTCGGCACGCTGCCAAACTCCGAAAGTCCCTCCCTTTTCCCCTCTCTCCCAACTTGAAGAAGAAGGGCAGCGACGAGAACTTGCTGTTGGTGCCGGCGGCGACGGCGGACTCGAAGGTGAAGTAGTAGCCGCAGCCGCAGCCGCAGCCGCAACCGCGCCTCGCGAGCTCTCGCGCGACAGGCCTCAGGCCTTGGGGAGCAGACCGTGAACCTCGCAGGGTTTCAAGACCATGGCGGCGGTGTCTGGGTCCGCGGCGCAGCTGGCGGACCTTGAAAGCGGCGGCGACAAGAAGAAGCAACAGCGCTCGCACAGACCCGGAAAGTGGGTCGACCTGAGCTTGGCGTGGGTGTTGCCATGGGTGCTCAAGGGATACCGCACGCCTCTGGACGAGGAAGAGGTGCCCATGCACAACCGTCGGGAAGAGGCCGACTTCTTGACGGCCCGCGCCGAGGAACTTTGGGCCGAACAGCTCGAGAAGCTGCCGCGCGAGAAAACCTCGCTGGTGCGCCTCATGCTCAGCCTCCAGGGGTTCGAGTTCTACATGGGCTTGCTACTGTCTGTCTTGCAAGGCGTTTTGTTCTCCGTAGCGCGACCGCTCCTCCTCCGTAAAATCATCAACATGGTCTCCGACCCGGCCACCACGGACGCCTTGGGCGTAGCTGTGGCCATCTGCTTTGCTATCGTAATTATGCTTGAAGGCTTCCTGCAGGCGCAGGTCAAGCAGCTGCTTTCGTGCCAGTTGGGCATTCGCTACATTGCCTGGATGTCGAGCCTTGTGCATCGCAAGTCGACGACAGTGTCGACCGCTGCCGTCAGCAAGGCTGGTCTGCAAGAGCAATCGCTCATTGGCAGCGATGTGACGCGCATGGTGGAAGATTGGCGCTGGATGTGCATGCTTCCCTACGTTTTTACAGCGCTCATTGGCGGCGTTGTCATTCTTGCGTACGTGTTGCGTCGCGCTAGCATTGTGGGCTTTGTGATTATGTTTTCGATTGCCTTTGCCAACTTTCGCATCACCAAACTGGTCAAACGCGTCGAGGAAAAGGACTTTGCCCTGGGCGACCAGCGTATCAGCATTCTGCGCGAAATTCTCGACGGCGTCAAGGCCATCAAGATGATGGCCTGGGAGATTCCCTTTCAGAAACTCATTACCAAGGCACGCACCGACGAGACGTGGTACATTAAGCGGTTCCGCACGCTCACGGTGACTTCGATCAATCTCGGCCGCGCGTCGCCGATTCTCGCAGCCTGCTTTTCCATTCTCACGCTGGCCGTCACAGACCCGGATAGTCTCAACGCGGCGACAATTTTTGTGGCCATTAGTTCGTTTCAGGGCCTCCGACTGCCACTGATTGCCGTCCCGCAGCAAACAACAATGCTAGCGAACTCGCTGGTGTCCTTTGGTCGCTTGCGCAAATACCTCTTGCTCGACGATGCGCCGCCTGCTGACGCCCTGCCGGAGGACAGCCCGCTCGCCGTCGAGGTTTCCGGCGCCTCGTTCAGCTGGTCGCGACGCAATCCTGCAGCAACAGGCAGTCCCCCGTCGGCATCCCCTGAGAGCGAGACGACCGAGGCCCAGAAAGCGACGGTGGAGCCCGTCGCGTCCATGTCACAGACTGGTGAATTTGGCCTGCACGACATTGACTTTTCCGTGCGAAGCCGCGACCATCTCGTGGCCATTGTGGGCAAGGTTGGCAGCGGCAAGTCCAGTCTGCTGAGTTCCATTCTCGGTTCCATGTTTCTCGACGAGGGCTCGGTGCGCTTGACCAACAAGATTGCATACATTCCTCAAAAACCTTTTATCATGAGCGGCACGGCGAGAGAAAACGTGCTCATGGGCCATCCTTTTGAGGAAGAAAAGTTCAACCGCATCTTGCACGCGTCCGCGCTTGATGTAGACCTGGCGCACATGCCGGATGGTGCAGAGACGGAAATTGGCGAGCGTGGGCAGACGTTTTCGGGCGGCCAGGCCGCACGTCTGTCAATCGCGCGAGCTCTGTACCACGACGCGGAACTCTTGCTCATGGACGACATTCTCGCTGCCGTGGATCCCGAGGTTGCCAACAATCTGTTCCGGCGCACGGTTCTCGGCTTCATGGGTCGGTCTTCGAGTCTGCGTGTAGAACGTGGAGGTCGTCGGTCTGTGCTCATGACACTCAACCAGCTTCACTTGCTGCAGTACTTTGACCACATTATTGTCATGGACGATGCCTGCACAGGCCGCATTGCCGAGCAAGGCGCCTACGCGGAGCTCATGTCGCGGCATGGTGGTCCTCTGTGGCGAATGATGCACGGCGAAGTCAAGGTCAAGGCTGACGATGCCCCGGCGGATGCGGGAAGTGAGACGGAAGACGAAGAGGTAGATGAAGACGATGTCAAGGCTGGTCTCGAGGAGGCGAACAACCCAGCAACGAGCGCCAAGGGTGACCCTATTTCGGCCACAGATGCCGCTAGAGCCACTGCTACAACCGCTGGTGGCGCTATCTCGGAAGAGGCTGCGCTCAAGGTCGAGGAGGAGGCGGAGGAAGAAGAGGACATGGACGATGCCAAGATGGGTGTCGAGATGCACGAGCCGCGTCTTATGTCATCGGAAATGGAGTCCGTTCAGGGCACCAAGGAGAGCGACTTTGTGCGACATCACGTGCTGGTGGACAAGGAAAAGGGTGAGAAGGGCGCTGTCTCGTCGAGAATTCTGCAAGAGTACCTGACCGCCATGGGTCGAGGGCGCTTGCCGTTTTCCTTTCTCTTTGCGCTTGTTGCTTATGCCTTTATGGGCGCAAGTGACATGTATCTAGCCAGCTGGACCAGTAAGGCAGCTTCGATTGAGGACCAAAGCGAGCACTTGCACCACGCAGCAATCTACATTGCTCTCGGCGTGTGCAACGTGATTGGCATCGAGATCCTCTCGCTGCACAATACTGGTTCGTCAGTGGCTGCGTCAAAGAATGTGCATGGCGGATGCATTGACCACATTTTGCACGCCCCAATTACGTGGTACGAAAAGACGCCCTCTGGCCGCATTGTCTCTCGCTTTTCGGGTGATCTCTCCATGGTGGACCGTCAGCTCGCCTTCATTTTTGACGACGTTTTTCAGTTTGTGTTTTTGTTGCTCTCACTCGCAGTGGTGGTGTGCTACATTGTCCCCGAGCTGGTGCCAGTCATTTTTGTGGGCTTGGCCCTTTTCATTTGGCAGGTGGTGGCCGTCGACCGCACGAACCGCGAGGTGAAGCGATACTCGAACCAGTCCTTGTCGCCGATTCTGACCAACATTTCGGAGACAATTGACGCCCGCGAGCTGATTCGGTGCATGCAGCTCGAGAACTTTTTCAAGCTGCGCCACTATTCACACGTGGACCGGTACACAACGAACTTGTACTTTAGCTACACGCTAGTGAACTTTAGCACGCTGGTGAGTGGCATTGTCTCGTTTATGCTGTCGCTGGGCGCAGCGATGGTGGTCATGCTGCGGCGCGAAAAGTATGATCCTGCCCTGGTGGGTCTCGCGGTCTCGTACAGTTTGCTCTTGCCTTACTTTTTGGCCATTCTCTCGAACGCTCTTCCCATTGGGTTCGCGGCGCTGACGAGTCTGGAGCGCATCGTCGAGCTCAAGAGCGACCAAGTATCGCAGGAGCCCGCTTGGTATTTGGAAGCCGACATGGAACTTGTTGACGGACACGCTAAATCTTGGGCGGCGAATGAGCTCGACCCCGAGACGGGGGAACCGTCGGCGCCTCGACTCATCGACGCTGAGGTGCTGGGGAGTGTTCCCGTTGCAGAGCGCGCTTGGCCAACGCATGGCCGTCTCGACTTTGAACGTGTCGTTTTGCAGTATCGTCCGGACCTTCCGCCCGCCTTGAAGGATGTGACCTTTTCGATCGAGGGTGGGCAAAAGGTGGGCGTCGTGGGTCGATCTGGGTCGGGCAAGTCGACGTTAGCGACGATTGCGCTCTTTCGTGTGCATGAACTCACGTCGGGGCGCATTATGCTGGACGGGCAGGACATTTCGAGAATTGGGTTGCAGCTGTTGCGGTCGTCGCTGACGATTATTCCGCAGCAGCCGCTTTTGCTCAAGTCTCGTGGCCTGCGAGGCAATTTGGACCCCTTTGATGAGCACTCGGACTCTGATCTGCTCGCTGCTATGGATCGCGTTGGTCTGAGCCGGGATCTGCTCAAGCCAAAGGCGAATGGTGAGGACGCGGAGGAGGCGCTGGCGCTTTCCATTGGCGAGCGTCAACTCTTGTCACTGGCGCGCGCGATTTTACGCAAGTCACTCAAGGTGGTCGTTCTCGATGAGCCGACTTCTTCGCTGGATATGCGGAGTGATGAGCAGATCCAAAAGGTCGTGCAGACTGCCTTTGCGCAAAGCACAGTCATGATGATCGCGCATCGTATCAATACGATTCGGCATTGCGAGCGCATTCTTGTCATGGATGATGGCAACATGGTCGAGTTTGACCATCCTGACACGCTTCTTGCCGACCCGAACTCTACTTTTTCCTCTATGGTGGCTGCCACCGAGGCGAGCGAGAATGCTCTTTAAAGAATCTCTTTCTATACAGCACAGTTTTCTTCATTTGCAGGCGAGTCTGCCTTTGTTCCATTCTTCATTTTGATTCCGCGTGTTTTGAGCAATGCAGCGATAAACTTATCAAGAAGGCGTGCTTTATCGTCTTCTGCATGAAAGCACAAGAGCGAAGATTTATCAAAGCAACACTCATGCGCTCTGGCTGACAGTGATGTCCTTCTCCGCGTCGATGGCCGGTCGGAACGCTTTTTCTTGGTCGCTCGAGTCTTGGCTTCTTTTTCTCGTTCTTTTGCCTTCTCCAACAAAGCAAGCAGTATCTGTTGTTGGCTTTCGTGCGCTGCGTGCGTGCGTGGCGTTGCGTTGCGTGGCGTTGCGTGCGAGGCGTGCGGGCGCGCGGGCGCGAGCGAGCGGAGAGGTGCGAGGGAAAGGTAGACGGCGCTGCAGTCTCGCGCGTGTGAGACTCGCGAGGGTCGTTGAAGATGACGCAGTTGGCGGCGGTGGCGGCCTTGCCAGCGACGCTGCGCACAACGAACTACGTGGGCACGAGCGCGCACGGCGGCGAGGAGGCGGCGGAGGACGAGCAAACCGTGCACCGAAGGTCGGTCCCAGACGAAAATGACGTGGTGTTTGACATTGCGTACAAACCGAAGGCTTCTGGCGGGTTCGAGAGGAGCGTAGCCAAGTACAAGCTGTTTCGCAGGACGCGCGCGGCGACAGATGCGATTGAACGGCGGCAAAAGCTCGAGCGCTTTGGCGCGCCCAAAGGCGCGCAAGGCATGGAACGTGGCGTGTCGATGGTTTCTCATGACGAGGTGACGATTGAGGACCCGTTGAGCGAGGACGCGAACAAGACGGGCGAGGAGCGCATGATTGAGAAGATCAAGGCCACTGTGAAGAACAAGGGCGCTCACCGGGCCGAACAAGAGGCCGCCTACGACTATGACACGTATGTGAGCTCCCGATCCTCTGCGACTTCGGGTGGTGGGGGCAACTCTAACTCGCGAAGGCCTCAATCAACATCTCGATACGGCAATCCAAATGGCGGCGGTGGCGGCAGCAGCAGTAGCAGCCCAGGTCGATTTCGGGGCAATGGTCCTGGTGGAAGCGGAGCAGGTGGCGGGCCTGGCGGGCAGGGACCTTCTCCTGCGCGCTCTCGGTATGGGCAGGGTCCATCTCCAGGACGGTACCGGCCTGGCAATTCTTCGAACCCTCGCCATGGAGGTGGTCCTGGCGGGAACGGTGGTGGCGGTGGCGGCGGGTCAAACCCACGATACCATGGCGGGCAAAAACATGGCCAGAACCAGCATGGTGCATTTATGAGCCGGTAAGATCAACCATTGAGTTGAAGTAGCATACTCCCCCAAAAAATCGAAGAAAAAGAAAATTGAATGATTGTACTTTTTGCCCGCTGTCCCCTATCTTTTCCCCCGGACCGATGCGGCTGTAGGCTTGCTTTTTTTTTTCAATGTCAATTGAGGTCAATCGTAAGCCTCAAAGAAAGCAGCAGAGAATGAGCAACGTTGCAGAAGTAAAATCTGAAGCATGTTCATCTCGAAAAGAACAGTCAAAGTACCTCTTTCGCGCTGTGGGCGCCACCGCGATGTCAAGGGGCAAGTCAATTTGATGCAAGGTGGTTGAAACGAAAGGTGTGCATGTCAATTACATCGCCACATCTGAAGTAGACTGCGGGTCCGAATCATCGCATGCCGCTGCCTTGACCGACCAACAGCGAGCACAACAACGACACGAGCGCTTTCTCTAAGGAAAAAAAAAACTGCGGGTCGCCGCCATACCTGCACTGCTCTGTACTGCACTGCTCTGCAGTGCAGTGCACTGCCACGACGGGTCTTGAACCTGCCAATGAGCGTTGGACAACACAAGAGAAAACTCTGTTAGGTCTCGCGGTACTTCCACGTGGCGCTTCGCCATGGCACTCTCTGCTGAGGCTTTTTTTTTTTTTTCCCTCTGGCTGACGGTCTCTCGTGGAGTACTGTATGCAGAAAAAGTGTCGCTCGCGCCCCGTACGGACCCATGCATGCACAAGCCAAACCACAACAGAAGTGTTCTCGCCACGGCATACTGTACGTAAGCCGTCGTGCACACAAGCCGCAGCGCGGCCACCGCACCTTTCCTGCATCCATCCATTCCATACTTCTGGAAAGACGGATCTCCGAACAATGCACGCGAGACTGCTGTGCAGCCTGCGGCAAGTGCAAGCGCTCTTTGTCTTGTGGTCCGTGGGCTCGTCAACCTTTGCTCGCGTGGCTTGACGGAGCCGAGCTGAGCTGAGCTGAGTTGAGTCGGTCGGTCGGTTGGTTGGTTGGCTGTGCTGATGTAATGCAAACCTGTGATGGTGCAGGGGGAGAAACAGAGAGAGAAAGAGCCGCAGAATAGTTTACTTTTGGAAAATGGCCCTAAAATGCCGGCAAGAGCTGACGTCAGCGTCTTGCGAAGGCAACTTGGTGTGTGAAAATGTATTTTGGGGGAGAGAAGGAGAACGAACAATGGAGGAGAGCAAGAGAGAGAGAGAGAGAAAGAGAGAAAGAGAGAAACGAGGTGTTGCTTGCATTTGCATTGCATTGCATGCGAATGGATTGATGGTCGCTCGCTCGACTGCTCGCTCTCTTGCATGTCTGTTTGTCTGTCTGTATGTCAGGCTCAAGTTTTGCTTGCTTACTTGGAGCTCTCGTCCTTGACGTCGAGGGGGGAATGGCTCGTGCTGGATGTGGACGAAGCACGGCTGGCAGAAGAGTGCGACTTTCGCACATGGTCGTGGCGCGGAGTTGATGCCGAGTTTGCGTCATCGCTGAGACCCATTGTGCTGGCAGAATCGGCGAACTCCTCGTCCGTGCCCGGGTAGGCGGTGGGATCGTCGTCGGTGGCCTTGTTCCACATGTTGTTGAGCATGAAAGTGCAGGCCTGGTTGCGCTCGATCCAGAGGAGGAACTTGGCCTGCTGACTGGGCGAGATAGACTCCATGACCTGGTCCATCTGTTTAGCCATGGACTCAAAGTTGGACTTTACGCGGCTGTCGAGCTCGGTGAGAATGCGAAGGCACTCGGCAATGTTGCGGCGCTGCTGGCGAATACCGCCGCGCATGGACATGAGCGTGGCCTTTTGCTCGGCGCTAAGCTCGAGCTCGCCACAGAGCATGTTCCAGATGCCGCCGCCAAAGGTCTTTTGGTTCTTCTTTTCGTCGTAGAACTCGTCGTTCTGCTGGAGAGACCACATGGTCATTTTGCTGACGGTGGTGGGGATGAGGAGGCCCTTGAGCTTGCTGAGGTGGTAGGTGATGGCAGCGTTGCGTTCGCGGCCAAAGTCCGAGTAGAGCTCCTTGTATTGTTTGAGCATGGACTTGAGTTCGTCGACGTTGCCTGCGTTCTCGACGTGCTTGCGCATGCGCGTCATTTCCTGTTTGCGAGCGGCCTCCTTGGCGCTGCCGTCCTTGCCCTGGTTGAGCTGGGTCTCGAGCTGTTTATTCCACTGGCGAAGACGGTCAACCTCCTCCTCCAGCTTTTGGTATTTCTCGCGCTTGCGGCGGCGGCAGTTGCGCGCGATCTCGCGGTTCTTCTCGAGCCTGCGCTGGCGCTTTTGGGTCGGGTCGGCGGGTTTGTTGTTGGATGTGGTGTTGCCGGAGGTCGTGGACGACGCGACGGAGGAGACGCGGTCGAGCTTTCGCTTGACGCCGTTGTTGTTGTTGTTGTTGTTGTTGGCGACCACAGTGGGCGGCGGGCTCAGGACCGCATCTTGTTGTGGCTGGGGCATGCCCATGGGCGAGCCGAGGGCGGCGTGCTGCTGTTGTTGTTGCTGCTGCTGCTGCATCATGGCCGCGTGTTGGTGGGGCGCTGCAAAGGCGGCGTTGGGGTTGGCGGCCTTGCGCGTGCGGCGCGCGCCCCGCGTCGGCGGCACGGCCTGCTGCAGGCCCTGTTCCTGCGGCTGGCCGGGCTGGGGCGGGTGGGGCATCATGGCGCCCGGCATGAGCGGGTCCATGCCGAAGCTCTCGTCGCCGAGGCCGTGCACGCCGGAGGACCCGAGGAGGTCCCCGCTCATGAGCATCCACGACGCGAGGTCGCTGTCCGCGCCGCTCATCCCTGCGGACTCTCCGGCCACAAAGTTGAGTGCGCTTTCGCTGTCCATGCTTCTTCTCCTTCTCGCTCCGCTCTTCTTTTTCCGCGACGAGCTGCGATGCCGCTCCTGCCGCTGCCGCTGCTGCTGTTGTTCCTGCTCGCGCGCTGCTGCTGCGCCGCTCCCTCCGCGGTCTTCTTCGTCGCCGTCGCCCTCGTCCCTCTCCTCCTCCTTCTTCTTCTTCTTCTTCTTCTCCCCCGCGCTGGCGGCGTGCGTGGCGTGGCTGGCGGAGGCGCTTTCCGAGTTTGCTGCCGCCGGCCTCGCGCCCGTGCAAACTCTTTTATTCCTTTTTACTTTTCGATTTTCCCCTTTCAAACCCCTTTTTCTCTCCCTTTTATTCATCATGAATGATAAAACAAAAAAACTTTTCTTTCCTATCCGAATCCAAACTTGCGCCGGGCTGGCCCGCCGCCCTCCGACTCGCCCGATCGATCAGGCCGTCGATCACGAGCACGCTTCCTCCTCTACCCGCGTCCCTCTCCCCGCCCAAAGCCAGCCGGCCGGCCGGCCGACCGGCAGCCAGCCAGCCAGCCAGCCAGCCAGACTTCTGGGTCTCTGGCGGCTGGCCAAAGGCCTCTCCCTCGCTCCCTCTCTCCCTCCCTCTCTCTCTCTCTCTCTCTCCGCCTGCCCACGTCAGCGCCGGAGCAACTACCTAAATAGAACTAACTGCCTGCGCCGGGCGGGGCGGGGCGCGTCTCCCTCCTTCCCCTCCTTCCTTCCTTTCTTCCTTTCTTTCCTTTCTTCCTTCCTGCTGTCCCTCTGCGGGACGCCCGCGCGCCGTCCCCCCTGGCCGCCGCCGCTGCGCCAGATCACGCCCGCGCGCGGCGCCGGCCCCGCAGCGGGGTGCCGCTGTGGGCGCAGGTTCGGTGCCGGGCGCGCCGTTGCGAGGGGAGGCGGTGCGGGGGTGTGGGTTGGTGGGGAACGGAGCATGTGGGGGGAGGAACGGAAAAGAACATAAGTGGAGGGAGGGAACTTGAACAGGAGGGACAGGAGGGAAAAGGGAAAAAGCAAGAAAGATTTGATTGAAAAGACAGAGGAAAAAGAAAGATCGCTGCGGACTGCAGGGATTCGAATCAAGCTGTGGCCCCTTGCCCGCAAATGGAACTTTGCGTGCGGATACTGTCAAACTTTTCAAAAACAAATAGAGCTGCTGCCGCACTGGGACAGGGACTCACCGTCCATCACTACAACAAAAAAACCACCGATTGATTGACAAAGCAAAGCAAAGCGAAGCCAAGTGGAGCAAAGCAGAGCAGAGCAGAGCAAAGCAAAGCAAAGCATAGCGAAGCAAAGAAAAGCAAAGCAAAGCAAAGCAAAGCGAGCCTTGCCCGCGAGCCGCGCCCGCCAGGCCCCCTGGCTCTCTGCGTGCCGCCAGGCGTCCGGCCGCTCGCGAGCGTGCAGGCCTCGCCGCTCTCCCCCCGCCAGGCTCGAGGCTCCGCGCAGCCAGGTTTTTCAAATTCCGGATACCATCAGTCTCCTCTTCGCCAGTTCGTCTCGCTGCCGGCAGCTAGCTTTGGCTGCCTCGGCCCGAGGTAGAAGCAGAAGCTCGCCCGCTCCGCGCATCGCGCGCGTCCGCTGCGCTCCGCCCCTCGCCTTGCCTTGCCGTCGCTTCGCATCGCATCGCATCGCGGGCGCCTCCGCTCGAGGATCTCGTTCGAATTTCGTCAAAAAACGCATCCAAAGCGCCCTCCCGTGCGGTCCGCCACCGGCCGTCTCGGCTTGGCTCGCGCGGCTCGGGCTGGCTCGGGCCGCCGGGCTCGGCCGCGGCGGCTGATCAGTGAGCGCGGCAGCGGGCGGCACCTCGGGATGCGTCACAGGAGTTTTCATTGAGGACCGGCCTGGCTGGGCCTGCCTGCCAGCCTGCCTGCGAGGCGACGCGGTGCGGTAGAGGGGAGCAGGCGGTGATGCGCCGCGCCGGACGCGGCTGCACGCGGTGGCGGCTGCAGCTGCAGCTGCATGCAAGCTCGCTCGCTGCACGGCGGCTTCGTCGGACCTTGCATGGGAGAGACTGAAAAATTCAAATTCGCGCCGAGCGCTGCCTGCTGCTTGTCCTTCGACGTTTTCAAATCAGATCCCGCGACTCGCGCGCGGCCGCGAGCCGAGCGCTGCAACGCCGCGCCGAGAGCGAGCGGCTGCGGGCGGGTGGGCGGGCGGACGAGCGTGCACGGCCTCTGCGAGCCTGCCCAACGCGAGCCGCGTCGCCGCGCTTCGCGGGCGATTCAAAATCTTAGGCACCTGCAGTAGCCACCTCGCGCGGTCCTAGCCACGCCTAGCTCGGGCCCTAGCTAGCTCCTTTGCCTGCCCGCCCGTCTGCCTGCCTGCCACTGCAGCTGCTGCGCCGCGACCCCACTCCACTCCACTCCATTCCGCTCGGCTCGACGCGTGGCGACCGCGCGTGGCGCAGATACATCCATCACATCACGGCTCGGCTCGGCTCGGCTCGGCTCGGCTCGACTCGCCAACTCGACTCGAACTCGAACTCGGACTCCAACAACAAACAAAGAGGAGCGCGCGTCGACGGACGTCTCGCAGCGACGCCTTGCAGCGACGCCTTCGCGGCGGCCTCTGCAGGCCGGTCCGCGAGCAGGTCTAGCTCCGTCCAGCTGGAGCTAGCTGGCATGCGCTGCCTCCAAAACGCGCGTCACATCGCCCTCTCCCTGGATTCATCGACGAGTCGATCGATCAATCGATCGATTCGATCGACCGACAGACACAGACGGACTCGCGGGACCCGAAGCGACCGAGCGATCGAGCTCCATCCTCGACCTCTCGAGTGGGGCGGGGCATTGATTCGCAGGCTCTTGGGCGCCAGTTGTGATGGTGGATGATGCTTTCTTTTCGCTCGCTCACTCTGCAGCTTGGCGATGTCGCGCGACTTTCGATGGTTTCCTCTCTCCGGGTGGCAGCGGCATGCGGTCACCGGCCAGTCAGCTGCCAGCTACCTGCTGAGAGCAAACGTGACCGGGTGCCGAAGCGTCGAGGCCGCTTTTGTCGCCGTCGCCGATGGTCACCCGGGCCGTGACGAGCCGCTGGAACTCGGCGTGCGTGTCGCTCGCTCGCTCCCCCCTTGCCGCTGCCGCTTCTTTCTCCTCGCTGCCGCTCTCTCGCTCCGTCCCCGTGCGTCGCGCTGTTGGCTGACGCAGCCGCCACCGCTGCTCGCTGACGCAGCGTCAGGACCCGCGACCGCGACCGCGACCGCGACCGCGACCGCGACCTCGACCTCGGCGCCCTCGCCGGTTCGAGCTCGGGGAGAAGGAGGAGAGCCCGCGCGCACACCTTTACGCCCGCTCGCCCGCGAGCGAGCGCGCGACGGTTCAATTTTCTTTCTGTTCTTTTCTTTTTCTTTCCATCCTTTCCATTCTTTTCTTTTTCTTTTTCTTTTTCTTTTTCTGCTTTTTTGTTTTTATTTATTATACTATTCTTTCCTTCGTTTCCCGCGTTGCCGGCATCGATCGACCATCGCGATGGGACCGCGGACCTGGCCTCGCGCGCCGCAGATTGCCGGCCGCCAGGCCCGCGGCGGGCCCGGGTGGGCCGCGCGGCACCCTGCAGGCAGGGTCCGGCGGCCGACCGCAGCGCGCGAGCCTGGTGCCGCGCCGCGCCGGTCTGCCGGACGCCCGCCCGCGGGACGCCGGGACGCCGGCGCCAGCGCTCGCACCGCGCGCGGACAGCAGCCGCCTCTGCCCGACTACTACTAGCCGCAGCAGCAGCAGCGCCGAACAGCCAGGAGCAAGACCACTAGTGAATCAAACATCGCAAGTTGAACTTGAAGATAAACTCGCCATGGTCGAGGCTAGGCAGCTCGAGAGCGAGCATCATGATCGAACGAACGCGACCGAGAAAGCGTGGCAGGTGCCGCCGGTCCGGGGCCTCCCGGCGCTGCCGCGGTGCGTGCATGACGTTAGCTCAGCCCGGCCTCGGGATGCAAGCCCTGGCCCGACGCGGGTCGAAGGGAGAGAACGCGGAGAAGAAGATGATGAAGAAAAGCTCGCTCTCCGAGAAAAATTGAAGAGGCCTGTCTGCTCTGCGAACTCGAGCGAACGCGGGGCGGGCGCGGTTCTTGGGGCCGCGGCAGGCAGGCGAGGCGGGTTGGCTGGCTGGTGGCGGGGGACGCGCTGCAACGCAGACGGGTTTGCTGTGCCGGGAGGCCGCGTTTGTCGGGATGGATGGATTCGTCGGTCGATCGATCGGTCGAAGTTCGAGCGGCACGCGAAGGACGGTTTTCCATGACCCGAGAGAAAGTCGGGACAGGTGCGCGCTGTGGCGCCTTAAATCGTGGGCATACGCGATGAGTGAGACATGCATTGTCAAGCCGTGAAATCCACCTTAAACGTTCTCTCAGCCCACAGAGACCCTCATAGCTGTGGCAGTCGCTGCTCCACATCAACCCACAGCAAATACGTATTCTCTCACCTTCACACTGTCCATCTCTGTGGGGGCAATCTTCACGTTCACGGAACTACAGCCCACAGCCGTATCGGAAACTGCGCCATGGCCATTCCCACACCCATTAAGCAATTTGCCCGAGTGAGCAGGACGGGCACCGGTCGTCCCCTTCACGGCCTCCCGCAGCCGAGATCCGGATCTGCCGGCGCTTCGGGCGTTTGGCCTCCCTCATTCACGATAAAAAGTAAAATGAAGGAAAAAAGAAAATAGAAAGAAATTAGAAAGAAAATAGGCCTAGAGAGAAGAAGGAAGGAACAAAAACGGGGAAAATAAATAAAAATAAGAGCAACGGCACAAGAGTTCTGGGTAAGCGTCGCTCGGGCTTGTATGGTCGATCCTTGCCTCCCAGGGTTCCTGAATCCTTCGCTTTGCTTTGTCTTGCTTTCATTTTCAAGTTCCGTGGTTCGGACGCCCGCTTGCCTGCCATGCATGCACGCATACCTGAGAGCCTGGTTATGATTCGCTTATCCGATCCCTCCTCGCAAGCTTTCGGTGCATACCGCACGTCAGCCAGGGCCTGGTCAAGCGATGCACGCACGCTCGCGCGCACGCTGCAGCATTTCGACGAGGCCTCTTGGATTCGAAGAAGCTGCCGCCCATGTCGCCGCCTACCGCACGACCGTAAGGCAGGCCTCGTCCCGCCTCGAGCGCGAGTGGCCCAACGCCGCCCGGCCTCTTGAATGAACGCGCGCCGCCGCGGCCGGTGGAGCGCCCGAGCCCGAGCGCGTCAGAGGCGTCGGCCAGGGGCAGCCAGGTCCCAAGAACCGCCCGAGCGACGATCGGTCGACGGTCCGAATGATCGAGGGAGGAAGTGCGAGAGCGCCTCGCTCGGTCGCAGTGGTGGCGTGGCATGCACAAGTTTTCGAAGCTTTAGATCGAAGCCTTGAGCGAAGGAGATTTCGATCGCTCGTCCGAGGCGCGGCCAAGATTGAAATTGATGTCGGTCTCGAGAAGCACTCGAGTTGCGGTCGCGGATACGCGCCGTCCGAGAATGACGAAGAACGTGGCGGAAGAGCTCGGAGAAGAAGAAAAAGAAGAAGAAGAAGAAGGTCTTGAGAGCGGCTGGCAACTTGCCATGGTTGCTGTTACAATCGAATTTCCCTTCTTCCCGACGCGATTTGAAAACATCCGAAAATCGAGCAGCAGCCAGCCCTGCCGCCCCCGCCAAAGAGGGAGCGAGGGTGCGTCAAGATCTTTGGCTTCACGACCGACCGACCGACCGGCCGACCGATCGGGCGCCCGTCCAGGCAGCCAGGTCGCGAGGCCGGGGCGCGGACGGTGGCGGGCGGGGCAAGAGAACAAGCGAGCGCCATGCGATCGGCCAGCCTCCCGAGGAAGACCGACCGCAAAGCGCGGCGTGGTGAGCGAGGGAGACCTGGTTCGAAGGCTTGAACCGGGAGGCCTCGAAAAGTGGACCGTCCGCCGTCCAGGGGGAGCTCCTGCCGCCGCTGTGGGATACGAGATGTGGGAAAACCGGCTGGCTGACCGGCGGGTTGACTAGTGAATCGCGGGGGGTTGTGTGGGGATTGTGTGGGGTTGGGTGGCAGGGGGGAGGGTCGGTGTGAGAGGGAGAGAGGAACTGAGAGAGAGTGTGCGCGACGGATGAGTGAGTGAGTCGTTTCGTTTATCCTTTACTGTTAGTTTGGAGGTGATAATTGATAAGAAGCAGCGAGGTTGAGCTGTGAATGAGGTTGGCTTGTGTAGACGAAGCACCTTCGCATGGTTCCGCGGCGTAGCTGAACTGCACGCACGCTCACTCGCTCCCTCGTTCGCAGGTCAAAATTTTTGCGTAAACAATGATATACGCCGGCTTTGCGACCGTGGTCGACGCGCAGCAGCAAATCAAGCGTGCCTGGAAAAGAGTTTTTTTTTTCTTCGATTTTGCAAGCCACGCCACACGACTCGTCCTGTGTCGAGGAAAGGAAAATGAATCGCCGGATAGATCGATCTTGCTCCGGGCTTTGGCGAAGCGTTCGCACAAGCCGGCCACGCATTCACGCACGCTCGCTCGCACGCACGCACGCCTTCTTCTGTGTGCCGGTCCTTGCCCGATCCGAGTATCGGCGCGAATTTGCATGACCGACGAGAGCAGCCACGCCAGCTTCCATTGCACGGGCAGTGAACATGTATGCTTGCTGCAGCTGCAGCTGCAGCTGCTCCGGATAGGCCTGCCCAGGCCTAGATTGCTTCCTAACAAACAGGATCGATCAATTGTCATTTTCTTTTTCCTCCAAAACCTTCGTTCATTGATTCATTCATCGATTCCAAGTTCTGCCCGAGCGAGACTTCCGAGCCCGGCCTCGCTGGAATCGCGCGCGGGCGATCGAGCCCCGCCGCGACTTCCGCCGCGCCATCGACACGCCGCTCCGGGCGTCGCCGGGACGGCAGCCGCTGCCATGCCTCGGCAGGCGGCCCGAGTGCCGCGGGTTCGATCAATCGAATGGTCGATCGGTTGATCGTCCGAGCGCGCCGTGCGAGACCCGACTTGACCCGGCTTGACCCGCTCCGCCCCGCCAGCGACGCCAGCGACGACAGCGCGGCGTCTCGTGCCTCCCTCTCCTCGCCCGCGGCCTCGGCGGGCGCGCGGGTCCGTGCTCGCGTCCATCGACGCGGCGGAGACCCCGTCGTTCATGGCGAGGGCATCATCATCAATCATCTTCACCAACTTGTGCGCCATTATCCACATCCCATGGCGTCCCTCAAAACCCTCGCGAGCGCGCGCGGCGCCGGGCGGCAGCGGCGGCCACCTGGGCTGCCGCGGTCGCGCGGACGGGACCGGAACGGTGGCTGGCGGCGGCCTCGAGGCCTCCACGGCGAGGCTCGACTAGCGAAGGCAAGGCCAGGCCGTTCAAGGCAGCTTTTGCTTCAACAATCTTTGCGACGACCTTCAGCTACCTTCGACATCCTTCGGCGGGATATTGCTCGGGCGCCATCGCAGCTCGGTCGGGGCCTTCGTTCGGTCTCGCAAGGCCGCGACGCGGCGAGGCTTGGCGAGGGATTCGACGCAGAGCGCGGCGTGATGGCGGCCTGGTTCGCTTCGCGCGGTTTTTTGTTGGCAAAAAGGTTGCTGAGGCCTAACAACCTGAACGGGCGGGCGATATCTTCTTCCCGAGGACGCGGCCGAGTCGAGGTACGCGTCGCGATGGACGGGGCGCGCGAGTGAGCGAGGGAAGGAAGCGGCGAGTGGGTTGGCGAGGCGTGCTGGGATGCCGTGATGGAGAAAGCTGGCCAATTTGCTTGCTTGCTCGAGTTGGTTGAAGATTGGGGAGCAGAAAGAAAAGAAAAGAAAAGAGAAGACAAGACGGCGATCGAGTTTTTCTTCTCCAGGTCTCGCTGGCGCGATGGCTGCTGCTCCGGCAGGCTCCGCGGCGGCAGCCTTTGGGAAAGATAACTTGTGGACAGATCGACAGAGAGAGTCTGAGAGAAGCTTGGGAAGGACGCCGGCCGGTCGACCGACCAAATGCGACCGACTGCGACCAACATGCAGCAGCCACTGCCAGCAGCCAGCAGCCAGAATTCTTGACGTTACGCTTGAAAATTTCGAAAGAAATCTTGTCTTGGCTTGTGGCGAGTTGACTTGCTCGCTGCCGCGACCTTGCGTCAGCCTCGAGGCCGCGCTCGACTGCGATCTCTCCGTCGCCAGTCCAGAAGCGAGCGAAGCGAAGCGACCAGCGCGCCGTGAGTCCTGGCTTAGCGGCCAGGCCCCATGACGAGTCTCCCCTAGCGGCTTTTATAACCTCAACGAGAGAGAGAGCAACAAAAAAAAAGAAAGAAAGAAAAAAGAAAGACCCGACTTATTTATCATCATAACAGAGAGCCCAGCAAGCCAATAAGGCAAGCAGGACCAGGAAAGCCACAGGCGAAGCCAACCGACTTGCGCGGCAGGCCTGGAGACGCTGAGGGGTCCGTCCGTTTGGCGCCTTTGGGAGGTTCCGCGCCGCAGCTACCGCCGGCCGGGGCGATCGATCGACCTCGCGGGCCAGCCTGGCGGCTCCGGCGCGAGCGAGCATTCGAGGCCCGCGCGTTGGTTGGCGGCCAGCGGCCCGGCCCGGCTTGGCTAAAGACCCGCCGCCGCCGCCGCCCGAGGGTGTGGGGGCAAAAGAAGCTGCTTACTGCGGGGCCAGAGGCGGCAGGCGGCCGCCGCAGCGCCACAGCCGGCGGCCTCGCGGAGGGCCCTGGCACCACAGCGAGCCCGCAGCGCCGGCAGCGGGCTTCCCCGCGGGCCCCGGCCGGGGCGGCGAGAAGGAGCCACCGAGGACGGATAGACTGGAAGAGGAGCGCGAAAGCGCAGGGCCGATCGATTTGCGAGCGGTGTTCGGTCAACCGCAGAGGTGATCTTTCTTTTATTCGTTCATTCACCATGGTCACTGTCTTTCGGTTTCTTTCAATCAACTTCTTTCTGTCGCTCGTTCATTTTGATTCATTCATTCATTCACATCAATTCGTTCATTCATCGAATCATTCAGTGGCCAAGGCAGCTTCCCCAAGCCGCCACTGATTCGCAGGATGACTCGGAGACGGCGCGTGCTCCTTGCGGTCCTGTGCACGCGCAGGTTGGCCGCGAGAGGGATTGAGCGAGCGAGGGAGGGAGCGAGAGAGAGTCGATCGATGGACGGATAGAGGGTCGGGTCGTCGAGCGAGAGGAAGCGGCCCGTGTGTTGTTGGTTGATTGTGTGAGTGAGTGAGAGAGTGAGTGTGTATGAAGAATAGGACTAGAGACGGACAAAACAAAGGAGGCGAACGCTCCAAGTTCGCAGTAGAGCGAACGAGAGGACGAGCGAGCGCCTATTGGCAGAGACCATCGATCGAAATCCCACTCCACTCCAAGATTCGTACCGCGTAGTACATTCAAACTAAACTTTCGGATGGCGCGGAGCGGAGCGTTGCCGACGCGTCGACGGAGCCTCCCCCGGGCCACGCCTCGGTGCCGGCAGCAGCGACCGCGACTCGCTGACGGCAGCATGATCATGAGATCCTGTCTGCACTGCTGGATAACGCTGCAGCTGCTGCTGATGATGATGCTGGCGTGGATCGCTCGATCTGGACAAAGCAGGAGGCGCCCCGCGCGGCACGAGTGCGAGCCAGCCAGGGCGACGGACTGCCAGCCAACGCGGCGCGAACCAGGTGTTGGTGTGCGCCCACAGTGGGGGCGGCTGGACCGGCGGCCGGTCCCGCGCCTCCCAGGTCTGCCTCCGCGGCCGTGCCGCCGCGTCGATCGATTCGTCGATCGGAGCCAGGCAGGCAGGGAGGGAGGGAGGGAGGGAGGGAGGAATGACCGGCCTGGCGCAGGGTCCTCTCCGCAGCCGCAGCCGCTCGCGCACGCGCTCGCGCGCGTTTCGGTCGAGCGAAGCGGAGCGGAGCCAGAGAAACGGCCGCAGCCGCGGGCGGCGCAGGTGCGGCTGCGGCTGCTGCGGCGTTGGTGCGGGCGAGGATGCCGGTGATGACATCACGTGCTGCCGGTCACACTCACTCACTGATAGCAAGCTCCTCCCGCTGCTGTGACTGTGAATGCATGATGCGCCCGCACCGTAGTGAGGGAACCCAACAGACAAACAAACAAACAAATAACAAAACGTAGAACAATAATTGAAACCTTTTCTCTCGCGCCTCTCTCTCGTGCATCTCACGCGCCACGAGCCACTCCGCCTTTGACACGCTCCATTGGCATCCTTATCCTCTTCCTCCGCCACGCTGCCGCTTTGCTTTGTCCCCTCACTTGCTCGCGAAAAGGCCAGAAAAATCGCCGCGCCCGAGTTTCGCGGCGGCACTCCAGGCTTGCCTCGTGTGCAGTGCTTACTGCAGTTAGTTGTTGCGCCCTCCGAGACCGCGGGGCCCAGACCTTTGCCCGAGCCGCCGCCACGAAGCCCCCGCGGCGGCTTCCACAGAAGTCAGCTCCCCGCACAAGACCCTCGGCACGCCACGCCGCGAGGCGTGACGCTTCCGCGGCCTGACCGGCTCGAGCGCATCGCATCGACCGGCGAGGATGCCCCCTGCGATGAATGCCCTGCGACGGAAGGATTCATGGCCGAGAAGATGATGATAGCTAAAATGGATGCACGAATAAATGGCCGCGCAAGGATCGATGACGAGGACGCGGGACCGGCGCCGCGTCTCCGACCGCCCCGACCCTGACCGGCCTGCACGGCGCAGAGAAAGCCGTCAAGACACGAGGCTTCAAAAGCTACGGCTGCAGCCAAGTTGCACCTGCGCTTGTTCGGCCTCTGGAGGCGGAACGAGATGGGCTGGTTGGACAAAGCGGCCAGCGAGAGCGAGCGAGAGACAGTGAGCTCCGTCGCAGCAGCACAGCACAGCACAGCACAGCGCCGCGCCGCGCGGTGGCTGGCCATAGCAGGCTCTCTCTCCGGCTACCTGGGCCTGGTCTGGGGAAGCCTAGAAACGCATCCAGCCAGCCAGCCAGCCAGCCAGCCAGCCAGTCTGTCATTCTTCCACCCATTCATTCATCCATTCGATCGCTCATTCACTCTCTCGTTCATTCTCTCGTTCGATCGTTCATCATCCGCAGTGACTCGCCCGCCCCGCCCCCACAGATGTGGCGGCGTCGGTGGCGGCTGCGGCATCCCCACAAATTTGAAAATTTCTTTTCTTTCCTTTCCTTTCCCTCCTTCTCTCACTTCTCGAGTTGTTGTTCTTCTTTTCTTCTTTTCTTTCTCACCTTCTGTCTCGCGCGCTCGTCTCATCTGCATCCTGCACAAGCTCATGCGCACACGCACACGCGCACGCGCAACTGCAGCTGCAGCTTGTCCCAGCCGCACGCGAGCTAGCTTGCCAGCTAAGCTCCCCGGGAAGGATGCGCGGCGGCGGACCGCGGCCTCCGAGTCTGCAACGCTTGCGAGGCCAGCGGCCGGGCCGTCTTCACAAGCGATGACGAGCTCGCGATCTTTGGGAAACCTGCAAGGTTTGGTGCCGGTGCGTGCACGTGTCGCTGCTGCTGTGGCTTGATGGGCGCGCGAGCGGGCGAGCGAGCGGCAGCGGCTTGCTTGACTGGGAGTGGCCGTGGTGGCTGGTGACGCAGGCTGGCTCCGCTGCACTGCTCCTGCTGCTGCTGCTGCTGCTGCTGCTGGCCGTGGTGCCTGGAGCGAGTGGGGTGGCTGGGTGACTGGCCATGGTGTGGGTGGCCAACTCCGATCTTTTCTACGGCGCGGATCTCGCCTGACACACAGCACGGGAAGGGGTCCGAACAGGCAAGCTTCGTGGTGTCACGGTTCTCGGGCAGCACAGATGGCTGGCTGACCAACCGACAGACCACCGACCGACCGACCTGACCGAACAGGCAAAGGCGACAGAGACCACACTGATGATGATCTCATCATCATCGCAGGCATGGCTTGAAAGGCCTTATGTGGTTAGTAAGTTAGCGAGTTCTAGGCGCCTACTTCTTTTGGTGGTAAAACTTTTGTTCGGCATCGTGGAATTCCTTGACCACGTTGCTCGTGTCTGTTGGCACACCGATCAGCCGCTTTGAACGGTACCCTACATCCGGCGCCTCAGTTGCGTCGGGCCCTCGAAAGGGAGCCTTGAAGATGGACATGTCCGGCGTCGGATGCTGTCGCCGTCGCTGCCGTGCCAGCTTGGCATAAGGGCTCGTCGGGTCAAAGTTAATCTCCTCGTCCTCGTCATCCTCTTCATTGACGCCTTCTTGCAGCCTTCCGTCTTGGTCTTCACCCTCGCGGACACGACGTGGACTCCGCATCTTGATTGCGCTCTTGCGAAAGGGCAGAGGCTCGTTACGCGCAAGCTTGGCCGCCGAACCGAAACCGATTCCACCTTTCGACCCCGTCTGCGACCGTCGCGATGATCCGCGACTCGGCGCAGCCTCGGCCTTGATTGGCGTCATGAAAATAGCCCCGCCGCTGCCGCCTCCCCCGCCGCTACTGCCACCGCTACTGCCACCACCGGACTTGGACCCACGCCCATTCTCACTCGAAGGACGAGGATACGCGCGAAAGAGCGCTTGCACGCTCTCCGGTGGACGGTGCGCATCAGCCAGCGGAGTTCCGTCACGCTTTCGGATTCGCTCCAAGGCAATCACAGCGTTCACATTTTCCAACTCGGGCGGTTTCCACTGCGTGCGGGCCTCTCTTCGGCGTCGCGCAAGCTCACGACGCTTCGCCATGTCCGTGCCCGGATACTTGGGTACATACGAGAGCTTCGAGTCATCGCTCGGATCCACATCCGCCATACTGGCCACCGCAGACTCGCCCTTGTCGTTCATGCCACCATTTGCGTTTGCGCCAATGACTCCGGGCAACTGCAATCGCAAGACGCCGCTCTCTTGCGAGGAGCTAACATCCCGTGAAGGTCGTCGCGATCGTCCTCGTCCTCGCCCTCCTTCATCTTTGTCGCCATGCTCCACGCGATATTCGCCAATGATCTTCTCCACTACATTGTACACCTTTTCCGCTTCGCCATCGCCCGACAACGCCACCACGGCTTCCACGACAGCGACGTCATCGCCACTGCCTCTTTCTGCGCCGTGAGGCGAAAGTGATGCAGAATTGACCCATGGAGCATTCGCACAGATACGTACCGCCGGACTTCGCTGTTCTGCGTTGCTGGCCGAGGAAGAAGAAGAAGAAGAGGACGAGGTCGACACCAAGAACGGTCGACTGCACGTCAGGCCATCCGAGGCGCGAAAGACCCAAATCGCGCGCCGACGCGGACGCTCTTCAGGAAACGAGGGTCTCCACTTTGACGAAGGCGCGCCCGATGTGGCCAGCAATACACAATCCGAGAACGCAAGCAAAACGCACCTTCGCAGGCCCAAAGCCTTGCGACCTGGCACTAACAGCAAAAGGTCCGAGCAGCGCGCCTCCATGTGAAACGTGCGACGACGTGCACGAAGACTTGGTGTCGTTAGCCAGGTCACTAACCGACGGTCCATGGCGCTGTGTGTAGGAATGACGCCAGTCACGTGCGCAAGCGCCTCCGCGCGTCGCTTGGCTTCCTCCACATTGCAGTCAATTCGATTCAAAAGATCTGTAACCATTGACGCCAGACCCTCCAAACGATTTTGCATTGCGGCATTTCCGCCAGCCTTGTTAAGATCCAAAAGTCGGTGGAATGTCTGCTCGTACACGCACAGTTGCTGCAGCGGCCGCAATAGCAGACCGCGCAACACCTCGCACCCGTCCTCGCCTTGCGGCGTCACGCGCACAAAGTTCGCAAAGCCTGCCACTTCGCGCTGACGTACCTCCACAATGGCCATGGACAACGAGCAATTTACACCAAAGTTTATGTACGCTTCGAAGCGCTCTGCGCGCTTTGCATAGACACCCAGAATCTCCATTGGTTCATGGCACCGCTCCAGAGCATTGCCAATCGACTCATGCGCGCGAAAAATGTCCTCCGCGTTCAGGCAAATTGCCTGTAAATCTCGTGGAGGAAGCAAACAGCGACGTCGCATTGGTACCAAAAAGCTGTTCACGAGTTGCCGCAGCGCCTCGAGATACTGTGCCTCGCTCTCGACGAGATCGTCCACAACTTTTCGTCTGAATTCGCGCGCCTTTTGCTCAGATGCGACCATAAGGGCCGCCGATGCGGCCGTTGCCGCCTCGAAAGTGTCTGCACTCTGCGCTCCTCCTCCTCCTCCTCCTCCTCCTCCTCCATCGCCTCGCTGTTGTCGTCTCTGCTGCTGCCGCTGATGCTGCTGTTGTTGCTGCTGCCGCTGATGCTGCAAGGCCGCAGCGTCCACAGCCTGACTTCCAAGCGAGACCTCATCGCCTTCGCATGTCGACCCGCCAGCATAGCTTGCATTACCCATCGCATCCTCATCCCACACACCAGTCTTACTCTCCTGATCTGCAAGGGCCCCACTTGTCTGAAGCCGACGCATCGTTTTGCTACAGGCTTGCACTGCCGCCTCCTTCTCCTCCAGCGCTGCGCACATGATTGAGCACTGGCGTGTGCGGAGATTTGCCTCAACGCGCCAAGCCTCACACTTGAGCTGCAAAATTTCCGCCTGCAGCTCGCGAATACGAGCCTGAGCGTTCCGCACATTGGCCTGCAGAACCTCTTCCTCGTCGCGCAGCACTTGCGACACGCCCGCCTCCGAGGCCATCCCATCTGCGCGTTGAATCGGCGGCGACGAGCTCCCTGCGCTTTGCGGGGGAAGCGGCGAGGTTTGCGGCGACGAGTTCGCCCTATCCACGCGAGTCGAGCTTACTAGACCCTCGATCACGCGCCGAACTTGCTGCAAGCGCACGTCGCACCCTTGCAAACTACCCTGAACCGACGATTCATACTCTTTGATCTTCATTACTTGCTCCGACAGCGCAGCCACGCTCGAATCAAAGAAAGTAGAGGTGCGCTGGAACCCGGACCCGGCTTCAAAGTACTTTTGTACCGCGTCTTCGTCGAGCTCTTCCAGGCCTTCGAGCTCCACGAGGTCGGGAAATCGATTTCTCATGCTTTCGCTGCAGCCCGAAAGCACTTCGCTCAGCTCGGTCCATGCCATCGAAACGTGCATTGCTGACTCACGCAGCTGACTTTTCATGCTTGCAATGCGCTCCTCCAGCGACGCAAGCTGACTTACGTGCGAATCGCTGTCAGGTGTCTCATCCTTGTCTGTCATTAAGCGCTCCGTGTGGAGCACCAAGAGATCCTGCGCGCATTCCAGCTTTTTGCGCAATGCCTTGTGCAAAAGCTCGACATGTCGCCTAATCTTTGTCATGTCCCGCACTTCGCGCTGCTTCGCTTGCAAATCGAGTGCTGCGTCCTTGAGATCCAGCGAGCTACGTTCGGGCGACCGGGCCATCTTGGCCGGCGAAATCATGCTCTGGCCCGGTTGACCGACTTGTTGCTGCTGCTGCTGCTGTTGCTGCAGAAACCTCTGTCGGGTCAGATCGTGCAAAAATTCATCGAGATCGTTCTGCGAATCAGCAAGATCTGCCTTGGCGTCAGCAAATTCCATATTGAGCGCACGCAGCTGTAACGTTGCTTCCTGGGCATTGTCCGCAATGTCTTGCTCCACCTCGCGCAAGGCAACGGCAAGGTCCCCGCTCGGAAACACCGGTCCATTCAACGGCGACCGGCTCACGAGGCCCCATAGCTCTGCAATTGGATCTGCACGATCCCGAAGTCCGGTGCCTTCTCCGTCCATACCAGTTCGCTGTTCGGACTCAGCAATGGACACGTCTTCCAAATGTGCAACAGAGAGGAGCGAGGCATCCATGCCGGCCGAGCTCGGCTCAGCCACGGCATCATCCACTGGTGCATGATTGGTGCCACTGGCGTCAATGCGCAGGAATGCAAGCTCCTGTTGCAGTCTGCTTGCTTGCTCCTCAGCCACGGCCCACTCGGATGTCTTTCTCGCCAAGAGCTGCGCTGTGGCCTCGAGCTCGCTTTTCAGGTCATGATTTTGAGCCTCAAGGGTCTGCACAGAGGCACGCTCCGTGGCAATCTGCCTCTCGAGCCGCAGGATCTTGTCCTTGGCTTCGCGTTCCTCGTCAAGTTGTTTGGCAGATGCTGTGGCTGACGCAGGGAGCGCGCGCCCCGCGCGCCCGTCTCGCGTCACCTCTGTACCATCCAGCCACACAAGACTAGCACAATGCTTGAGGACAAGATCGCCCACGGTCGGGAGACCGCACAATGGGTTGCCCTTGATAAAAAGTCGAAAGAGTTTGCCGCACGGAGCCAGGTGCGAAAATTCGCTTGGGTCCCCGAGCTTGTTTGCACTCAGGTCAAGCCACTGCAGTTCCACGAGCAGACCAATTTGCTCAGGGATACGCTCCACGAGATTTCCGCTCAGATTAAGGACGCGCAGGTTCGTGAGTCGACCGAGACCCTCGAGATGGCGCAGACGGTTGCGAGACACGTCGAGTTCCTGCAGCTTGCGGAGGAGCCGCAGTCTGTCCGCATTCGACAGCGCGTGACCGCTGAGGTCCAGACTCACAAGAGACTCGCACGCTTCCAGGCCCCGAACGTCCGTGAGTCGCTCCTCCACGCCAAAGGTCTCCGCCGCGCGCCCCAGGCTCAGCCACCGCACCTTGCGCGGGTCCCTGCCGCCGATGACATCGTTCAACACGCCCTCCATCGCGCCCTCGACCGCGTGCTCGCTCGATCCACCGGGCCAGCCGCTGCGCGCGCGAGCGCGAGCCCGGGCGCCCGCGCGGCGTTCTCCGCTCCGCCTCCGCTCTGCGCCTGCTGGCCGCCGCGGCGCGGGCCCTCGCCGCAGGTCGTGTCTTGCCGCTTTGGCTGCTCGGTCTCGCGGCGCGGACGGAGTTCTCAACGTAACCGTTTCATCTCGTAGTCGACGGCATCCGTGTCACGCGTAGAGGACCGGACGCGAAGGGCGGATGGATGAGGGAATGCGACGCGCCTGGCTGTGCAGAAAGCAAACGTGGTGACGGCGAAAGCCCTCGATTGCTGGGGGCACTGGGGTCGCGTACGGAAATCACATGCAATGTCTGGATTTGGGGGGAAAGAGATTCATTCACCGTGCGAGCATGTGTGGTTCGGAGAAATGTAAACAAACAAGATATATATCGATTTATCTCAAGCCGATTGTCGTGACAGCTTCGCCGCGCGAGAGCAAAGCTCGTCGATAAGCGCGGGCTGCTCGTGGTCAACAACGTACAGTTCTTCTCTATCGACGTTACTTGGTCTCCACGTCAAGACCTCGAGATGGTCAAAGAGCCTGATCCGGACATCCTCACTAAACTCTTCCTTGTGCACTCCATCCAGGTTCCGAGTCTTGTCGTCTGCGACTGCGACTGCCAAAATGGGCAGCTCGGCAAGCTCCCCTTCCCTCAGCGCAAATTCTACGTCGTCGCGACAACCCTGCTCCAAAACGACGATAGCCACTGACGTGTCGCTAGCGAGACTCGGGAATAAGGCTGCCTTCACTTTAATGTTTCTTTTCGCCTCGAGCTTGGCGACGAGCTCTCTCGCGATGGTCGAGCCTGCTTTCCCGACGACGGTGAGGGACAGAGAATCTTTACTCGGAAACGAAAAAGGAGAGCTCTTCTGAAATCCAGCATGAGAAGCGAGAGCTCGGATCATGGCGTCCTCTTCGAACTCGCGTCGACGATACGGAATGCGCTTGCAGACAGACAAAGCATCCTGTGCGGCAGTGAAAACCTCTGTGTCATTGAAACCAAGCTTTTTGAGCTCATCGCGAGGATGATGCCGTGCGTCACTCTTCCGTTTCGACCTTGGGCGCTCCAGGACAGACCCCTCACATGTGTCGGCATCGTCGGCGTTCTCGTCCAGGTCATCAGCATCGTCAGTGTTCTCATCCAGGTCATCAGCATCCCCGTTCTCCCAAAGCTCCGACTCCCACGGCCCATCGTTCTCGGCCGTCCAAGGATGGAACCTCTCGTCTTCTTCAACAATGAAGAAGATGTGCTCTTCCAATCCACCTGGGGTACTTAGAAAGTGATCCACAGCATACTTGAGCTCGATGAGACAATAGGGCCGGAAGAAAACATCCCGAGTAAGAACCATGAGGAAACATCGCGAGAAAAGTATGCCACGGTGCATGCCTTCAAGCGTAATATCAGCAGCACGCATGTCAACCCAAGCCGATAACTGGTGACGCTCAAGCCCGAAAGCAAGATCCTTGGCGATGCCTGCCGCTTGTGACTGCACATGAGAGAGAAAAAAGTGGTAAGTTGGCAGCTCGATGAGCTCGTGATGCGCCTTGTCCGCGTAAAACCTGCTCAGACTTGCGTTCCACCGGAGTTCTGGAGTCGTCGTGTGACCAAAAAGACTAAAGCGCCTCGGGATCACACGAAAGTGAATGCCTAACAACTGACGCGAAATCCGATCCCTCATGTTCTTTTTGCTGCTGCGTTTGCGCGCGACCTTGCTTGAAGCGAGATCCACGTCGTCATTCTGAACCGCGCAAGATGCGTCTTCCCGCAAAGGCTCGAAGAAGGGATGCTTCTCGAGAATATCCGTCAGTTCTATACGCTCCGACGGATCTCCCCGTAAGCAAAGCCGAACAAGGTCGCGGGCGGCCTCAATATCGTCTCTTCTCTCTTCCTGCAGGCCATCTCCTACGGCAGCATTCTTGCCTTCGATTCCATTACTGTTCTCACGTTTTCTGATACGATTGAGACGTTTGTCGTCCAGCGCAAGCCAGGTCATAAGCTTTAACTTGTCTTCGTCATGCACCAGATTGTCATCCGATTCGTCGACCATGAAAAGCTTGGTCCCGGACAGCATCTGGTAGAGGACGACACCAAAGCCCCAGACATCTATGGCCTCGCTCGTGAGAGGGGCCTCTTCCGGTTTGGCATGATCAGAAAAGTGCCATCGGGCCAGTTCGGGTGCAGCGTAGCCGGTGCTCACCTTTTCTGTGACTCGCGTGTCATTCAGCAATGATGCTGAGGCGTCAAGGTCGATGAGCTTCCATTCCTCATCATTCGCATTACTTCGTGAACTTTGCAATTCTCCAGTCACGTCGTCTCGCCAGGCTTTGGGCACCTCAAGGCGACCGCCCTTGCCATCAAGCGAGAACGTGTGCTGCACCGAAGGATTCACACGCACAACGTTGCGAGGCTTGATGTCGCCATGGATACGGCCGCTGTCGTGGAGGCTTTTGATTGCCAGAGCGATCTTGTGCGCGATGGCGCGGATCTTCAGAAAATCTCGTCCAGCGAATCGCTCCGTGTTGATGGCCTCAAAGAGCGAGCGCGAGCCTTGCGGCATCACCAAGCACCGTTCCTTGTCCAGAAGCGTGGCAAAACTAGGGTCATCGCGATCGAGAAGTTTAATGCAGCCTTTGAGCAAATCTTCTTCACCACCTGTGACTTCGCGTGCAGAAATTTCGCGATTATACTGGTGTTTGTCTCGCATGATCTTGAGTGCCACGAGCTTGTTTGTCTTGATGTCGGTGGCATAGTGGACTGCACATGTCTTGGATTCGTGGACTGGCGGACCTTCCACGACATTATAGCGATTGAGGTATGTGCCATATTTTTTAGCCCATTTTTTTGTGTTTTTGTTGGTAAGTGCGAGCGAACGAAGAGTGCGACCACCGCCGTCCTCGGCCTTCATGAGAAGCAGTCCGTCTTCGAGTTTCAGGTGTTTCGCGATGATCTCTGTGCAAAAGCTCTCCTGGAGAGCAAACTCAGTGGTCGTCGCGTGACAGTCAAAAAGTGCATGAATCAAAGGCAGCTTGTCCTCATTCTCGGCACTTTTGTCTTCATCTCCTTCTTGCGTTTGCAGCCAGACTTTCGGATCGCTGAAGAGATTTTGCATCTCTGGATCGTTCTGGGCGAGGATGAAGACAAAGACTTGGAAGATGTGTGCGAACGTTCCAGCCAACTTGTGCGCTGCGGGGGTCCATTTTTTCGCTTCGACGTCGAACAGGTACTTGCGGATTCGATCTGCTCGTGCCATACCCTTTGCTGCAGTCAGCAAGTATTGCCAGTCGAAGCGTTCAGGAAGCCTAGGGAAGCCTCTGATGAGAGATCCGATGGTCAGCAGAGAAATTAGAAAAAATTGTTTGCCATAGAAACTTACTGAACATCAGCCAAACCCTCATTCTCTGAGAGAATGCTTTCCAGTAGTATTTCCAAAGCGTTTGGAGGAAGCTCTTCGCGGTACTGACCAGTCCCAATGCTAAGTATAGTAGTAAAAGGATCGTTAGTGTTCGTGATTAGGCAACTGTCGACTTTGCGCGTCTGCGGCCCCTTTGTTTTGCATATTTGAGGCCAACCGAGATCTAACTTACGTGAGTCGTGTAAGCGACGAGTTTTTCGCCAAGCCTTCTGCAAGCCCATCAGCGCCCACGTTGCCGAGATCGCTTCTCCGAAGACTTGTTTTTAAAATCGCGATGATGGCCACTGTTAGTGTCAAATTGTGTGAATCTAACGCCATTGTGGCTTTGTCCGCTCTCAGCCTTTCTGTGTCGCCTCAATCGTCCTTCCTTTTCATCGCTGCCGCTACATTTCTTTCTATGTCTCAATTTTTGCGTTTCACTCAAGATTTCAGAGATCAATGCTATCGACTTACTTGAGTTCTGTGAGCGAGCTGTTTGTAGCAAGCGCTTTTCCCAGTGCGGCGACACCTTGGTCGCTGATGGCGCAATCGTTTAAACTATACCCGGTCAAAGCGATGATCAGCGTCAATGTTCAAGTTCTGGAGCTTTATCGCCAAGATTTTCCTTCATGTCTTTGTTATGTGTATCCGCAAAATCTCCCTTGGTCGCACATATATTCATGCTGTTGATCGCGAAGAGACACATAGAAAGAGGGGCCAAACTTACTCTAAGTCATGGAGACCGACGTTTTGGCTCAGCGCTTCCGCCAATTTTACGATCCCATCCCCTCCAGGCTTGTTACCAGTCAGACTTAATTTCAATTTGCAGCCGTAGCATGAATGTTAGTCCCAGTATTCCACGCACATTCGCCCCTACTTCGACCACACGCGATTCCGTGAAACTTTTGAACATAACGTGTGCTTCGCCTGGTGTGTAAAACTCACTTGAGCTCTCGTAGAGTTTTATTGTGGTGCAGCATCTCTGCAAGCCGAGTAAATCCAATCTCGCTGATGTTGTTGCTGAGAACTGAGCCACTATGCGGGCTGCTGTACATCGTTCCGTGTCCGAGACTACGAGCCATTCACGAATCGGAACCGTCAGGTTTACAGTGCCTTAGCGCGATAAAAATTGTCATTCGCTTTCTTTACGAATGCGAGCGCCCCAGAGCTCGAGCTAGCGCGCCCGAGGCTTTGACGATATGTCTCTGCAACTTACTTGAGGCTGATGAGGGAAATGTTGGTTTCCAACGCTTTCGCAAGCGCTCCAGCGCCGTCGTCGCCGATTTCGTTTCCACCAAGACTGTGGAAAGTGTGGAGAAGTATATCACGTTAATATTCGCCTGAAGGCACTGCACCATTACTTCACAGAACGAGGAATACACCGGAAATTTGACCTCAGCCACACTCTCACACCTTGTCAACTTGTCATCCTTATATTCAGGACCAAGTTTTTTCTTCTCGAGTAAACTCACCGAAGCGCTGCAAGTGCGGAGTTTTCGTTTTGACTCAACGCCTCTGCAATTGATGAAGCGCCTCCATCCCCAAGATCGCAGGCCTGAAGACTGAATTGTCATTAAAAACATGAGCAAAAGTCAGCTCGGAATAAAGCCTCTCGAAGTTGTTCGAAATTCGTTCGAACTTACTCTAGCGATGTGAGCGTATTGTTCAAGCGAAACGCTTCTCCGATCGCAGACCCTCCCTCGGGTCCTAGGGGGTTGCTTGACAGGCTGTGCAATCGTTGTCGATGAAAAGTGTTAGATAAAATGCGCCGCTCTCGGAAGTGACTCGCTACTCTTAAATGTCAAGATCTTGTGCGGCCTTCGCGCAGAGGAGAGTTTGCGTCCAGAATTCCTTCTCGTGCGTGACCTACTTGAATTTCATAAGAGTGCCGTTTTTGCTAAGAGCTTCCCCAAGCGCACTTCCGCCTGCTGCTCTAATTCCATTGTATGCAAGACTGTGTGGGATGTGTTGTTAGTGACCGCTCACAAATAATCTAGAAAGCTGCCCTCCAGCTCTTCCCTGTTTTTGCTTTTCCTTCTGAATGTAAATCTGTCCTGTTGCGCGCGTTTCTTGCGCACACGCCATATACTTCTCATGCAATAGCGCAAAGAGGCCATAAACAACTTACTTGAGCTCCGTGAGCACAGTGTTCTCTTCCAACGCCTCCCCAAGTAGTACCGCGCCATCATCGCCTATGTTGTTGCCCGAAAGACTGAGTATGATAGTCGAAGAGATTCGCAGTCAATGTCAATAAATTTGATCTTCGTGCCACCATCTTTCCTTTCGTGAACTCGATTTGCTCAGTTCCGGTGAAGGCAGCTCACATGCATCTACGCAGGCACGCCACCATTTTGCTCTCACTTGACAAAGCGACGGCTCGCAACACAAAACTTACTCGAGACTGGTAAGCGAATCGTTCTCGCTCAACCCTTCGCTGAGCCCTTCAGCACCAGAGGCACCAAATCTATTGTACCCGATACTGTGCACGACAATTGCGGCAATAAATGCATTGAGTCAGTGTTCGCCCAGAGACCCTACGTCTAATCTGCGATCACTTTCTGGTCTAGTCGCAAATATAATTTCCTCACACTAGTCCCAGCTTAGAAATCGGGCACTCTTAGGTCTTGACTTACTAGAGTCCTGTGAGCGACTTGCTCTTGCCCAGACCTTGGCCGAGGCAAGCAGCACCATCGTCGCTAATGTTGTTGTCCTGAAGACTGAAGATGATTGCGATGAGATTGTATCGTCAGTGTCCACGCGCATTTCGCCGTTGTCTCCACCATGTTTTCTTTGCAGCTCATTCGCTCTCTCGCTCGCATGCAAAGTACACGGACAACGCAATACGCAACTTACTGGAGCACTGAGAGCGACTTGTTTTTGCATAACCCTTGTCCGAGCCCAGCAGCGCCCTTGTCGCCAATCTTATTTCCAAGAAGACTGTTGAAAGTGATCGCGATGAGCGTGCGTTGTTAGTGTCCATTCGCATGTCGCCGTACCCGTTGTGCTTTCCGATGCTTTCACCAAACCTCTTTCTCGCATGCGAGCATTTAAAATGGTCAACGCAACATCCAACTTACACGAGCTCTGAGAGCGACTTGCTCATGCCCAATCCCTCGCCGAGCTGAGCAGCACCGTCGTCGCCGATGTTGTTTCCGTGAAGACTGAAGATGATTGCAATGAGAGTGCATCGTCAGTGTCCACGCGCATGTCGCCATTGTCTCTGCCATGTTTTCTTTGCAGCTCATTTGCTTTCTCGTTCGTATGCAAAGTACACGGACAACGCAATACGTAACTTACTGGAGTGCTGTGAGCGATTCGCTCTTGCCCAACCCTCTGCCGAGCCCAGCAGTGCCCTTGTCGCCAATCTTGTTGCCAGAGAGACTGTTGAAAAATATCGCGATGAATGTGCTGGTTATTAGTGTTCGCGCGCGTGTCCCCGTACCAGTTCTGCCTTCCGAAGCTATCATCCAGTCCCTTTCTCGCATTCGAGCATCCAATATGATCAACGCAACATCAAACTTACTGAAGTCTTAAGAGCGATTTGCTCTTGCCCAATCCCTCGCCGAGATTGTCAGCGCCCTCGTCGCCAATCTTGTTGCAAGAAAGACTGTTGAAGATTATTGCGAGAATTGTACATTGTAAGTGTCAAAGCGCGTGAAATTCGCAATCGCTGACACGTCCTTAGCTTTTGTCACCGACTTTCTCTTTCTGTTATATATGAAAGTACTGGCCAACGCATGATCCAACTTACCCGAGCACTGTGAGCGTTCTGCTCATGCCCAGCCCTTCGCCGAGCTTAGCAGCGCCCCGATCACCAATTTCGTTGCTCCCAAGACTGTGCATGATGACGCTCGCGATGAGCGTGCATTGTCAGTGTCCATACACACATCGTTAAAGCTGTTGTCATATGTTCGCAGTACTTATCGCACGCTTGCTCCCTCTTGCGCGTTTGCTCTCTCTTGCGCGTGCAGTAAACATGAACAACACATCATTCAACATACAAAAGTTCGGTGAGCGATTCGCTCTCGCCCAAGATCTCGCCGAGTTGAATGGCACCCTCATCGCCGATGTTGTTATCGTAAAGACTAACAATGTCGTTCAAGATAGCGAGCCGCGAAGAACTGGTGTCAGCGCTCATGTCCCCGTACCCATTGTTTCAGCACATGCGACTTTGCGCAAGTGCCCCTCAAATCGGGCCTGCAAAACATAGAGAACTTACCTGAATATCGAGATCGAGTTGCGCGTGCGCAAGCATTTCGAAAGCGGAACAGCTCCTTTGGCGCCGATAGCGTTGGAATCGAGACTGCGCATGAGGAAGTTTTTGCAAGGTCAGTATGTTCACATGGCCCTATCGCAATTGTCCTGAATCAACAGTGAACCATTCTGGCCTTATCTACGGCCTCGCACCTGACTTCTAGCATTTATATCTCGGATCAAACTTTTCCGGAACCGCACAAAGTATAACTTACTTGAGGCTCGTGAGCGTGCTGTTTCCGCCCAAAGCTTCCGCAAGCCGAATAGCTCCATCTTCTCCGAGCTCGTTCCCTTGAAGACTGCGTACGATGAATGCGACGACACGCGAAAAAGTTAGCATGCTGTATCCTCCCGTCGACGCTCTCCTCTCGTCGACGCTCTAGTCCTTGGTATAACTGATCGCCCAATATTTCTGTCTCCGTCGCAGCCCCATGCGCTCACACGTATGCATGCACTCAACCGAATTGCCTCGAATCAATCATTCATGAACTTACTTGAGCTCCACGATCGAGCACCTTCCCTCCAAGACTTTTCCGAGAGCGATAACGCCCTCCACTCCAATTTTATTGCCACCAAGACTGTACAACATGCAAGGATCGACTCGGCGTATGTTGTGAGTTTCCGTACTTCCTCACCGCCAACGCACCAAAGCTACGAGCTCAGCAGCTGCAATTCTATTGTCACACTTATACCCGTTGTGCATGCCTTTCACTTACTCGAGAGAGGTGAGCGACTCGTTCGTGGCCAGAGCTGCCGCTAATTCAGCTGCACCAGCAGGGCCGATAACGTTGAAAGTTTGCCATCTACTGTAATATCCGAGACTGTGCAGCCAAGGTCGAAATTAGTCCAAATTGCGCGAAATCTTCAGAAATAACCATCCCTGGGACGAATTTAACTCTCAAATAATCTTCGCAAATTTGCTCTGAAATACAATGGCTTTTGCAACTGATCGTTATGATTAAATTAAAGGAACAGACCTTCCGAACTTACTCCAGCGTGGTCAAGGTGTTGTTGTTGCTCAAGGCTTGGGCAAGAGCGATGCCTCCTTTCTCTTGAATGTAATTTTCCGAAAGACTGGTTGTCGTCGACACAAGGTGTTAGTTTTCGACCAGATTCTAGCTTCCATGTGAGCGCTTGTGTCTTTGTCATCAATTGTCTCTGTCGTGCTCTGCTTGCTCAAGTGCTAGATTTGACTTCCTCAAAGACAAGGTAACTTACTCGAGAGAAGTGAGCGACTCGTTGTTGCGAAGCTCTTCTCCAAGCGCCACCGCGTCCTCGTCGAAAATAAGACGCCCAGCGAGACTGTTCTCACATTATCGCACAAGAAACTTTCCGTCAGCAAAGCGGAACTGGATGGCATTCGAAGCCCGGACTTCAGGCCAAAATTAGGAAAACGTACTCGATCTTATGGACGCCACTGTGCATCAGCTCGATTGCAGCGTGGACAGCCTTCGCCCCGCGCAGTCCTTCTTCGACACCCTCCTCTTCGTCCTCTTCATCCTCTGCGTCGCTGTCGTCGCTGTCGTAACTGTCGTCGCTGTCGCTGCGAGAGCCGCCCTCGTGGTTGTTCCCGTGCCCGCCCTCATCATCGACATCATCATCGTTGTCATCGTCATTTCCGCCGCCTCTGTCGTATGGATCCTCCTCGTCACCCAACTCCCCGAAAGGATTGTCGTCATAAGGATCCTCCTTCTTTCCGCTATCCTCGTCATGGATTTCATTGTCCGTGACTTTGTCCAGACTCAACATGCGGTCGTCCTCTTCCTCGCCCACGTCGGGCGCCAGGGAAGACGCCTGGTCGGTGCGCTGAGCACGCGACGTCTTTCTCATGCGCGCAGTAATCCGCTTCATCATCTTCTCAATTTCCCCCTGAAGTAGGCCTACTACACAAAGGATGCAACCGCGCACACCTATTCCAAACCAACCTCGCCTGGTTCGTCTTTCTCTCGCCCTCTCGCTCGCCCGCCGTCCGCTCTGGCCCAAGTCGCTGCTCTCGCTCGGGTCTCTGTGCTCGCTTCGGCCGCCGGAGTTCGCTCGGTCGCCTCGGTCGCCTCGATTCCGCTCTGCTGCTGCTCCTGGGTTCTTTCCTCGATGCCTTGCTCGATCAATCGATCACTTCGTGAAATGTTACATTTGTTGGTAAGGTATGCCGGCTGGGGTACTCGCAGCTGCAGCGCGTGCCGCACGCGCGTGCCGCACGTCGCTGTCGCCGTCGCGGACGCCGACGCGGTCGCTGCCGGCCGCAGGTTCTTCGCGGCGCGCGACAGGCGACGTCACGCGCGGCCAGGCCGGGGTCGGAGACCGGGTCCGTGTCGACGGTGGAGATGGAGATGGAGATGGCGAGACGGCCGGAAGACGCGGACGAAGACGAGCACGAAAACGAAGATTGGAGGGCACGGAAACGAAGACCGAAGAGAGGAGGCGAGGCGCGAGCTCAGCTGGCCGGCCGCGCCGGAGACGGAGCTTGGGGCGTTCGCGGGGAGGGGGCAGAGAGATCGTAACCGGCGCGAGCTGCGAGGACAGGCTGCTGTCGGACAAGACGCGAGGCAGCGAGGAGCGGGACAGGACGCGCACACACCCACGCGCACGAGTACCCTGCGCCAAGAACCGGCCCCCTCGACTTTTCACCGATGCGTGAGTAACTGTAAGTAAGGTGAAGCCGCATCAATCATGTGACCATGTGAACATAATGTTGGCTGCAGCTGCCTGGTAGAAGTCAATTTGTGTTTGTGAGAGCCACGGACGTCGGCCCACGCAGGTGTACACGTCTGTCCATCCTTGACTCAGTATCTGCCAGCCAAGAGCGACGGGGCGTGAGTTCGCTGGTAGGCTCTCCAACCGGCTTCCGAAGAGGATCTAGCGTAGCTACGATCCTTCGCACTATGACCCCTCGTTCTCAGCTTGTCGTAACCAAGGTCAAGATACACGTTGGCCAACAAGATGGGAAGGAATACGTCACTTGTCAGGCTCAAACGCATCCCGCGCGCGAGCAGAAGTGAGATAAGGGCCCTGCTGGTCTTGTTGCGACGTCACATTGAACGCAAACAGTCTGAGCAAGTCTCTCGTCGCATAAGATGACGGGTTTAAGGCCTTGACCGATAAGCGGAGCAATTCGTTTCATTCAGATTGTTGGACCTTCTTCTACATTTATGTGGCCCATATCGTGCTGTAGGTGAGCCTGCTCATCCTCATCCTCGACGTGATCGGCCTCGAGACCGTTCGATCCAAGGCGCTGTCGCTTTGCAGAACGCGGACTTGACGGCTCGTCGAGCGGACTTCCAGTGTCCTCTTCGCCGTGATCATCATTCGACTTTTGGCCGTGGATCTTTTGCAATCGTTCCCGACGGCTCTGCGAGCCAGAAAAGAAATGCTCGATTGGCAGCTTGCTGATATCTGGTGTTGTTTTGGGGAGCACACAATAAACTCCACTTGGACAATCGATGCCCGGGGCCATTCGCTTCGCGAGACCATAATGGCCCTGACGCGGGCGGTGACACCCTTGACAATATTTGCGCGGGTTCAGGTTCTCGAGTGTCCGCCACGGCTCTGCTGGGTTGACCGGAGTACGCTCGAGTTTCTCCATGGCAGCTGGATCCATGGACAACGACTCGCGGGGCATTTCAGGCGAATTGGCCACATACAACCTCTTGAGAATAGCGAACCTTTGAAATGCTGCGCTGGACATCGACTTGCTTCCGCGATCGCCCCCTCCATTCTCACCACCCTGAAACGTGTCGCTCGTGGCAGGCAGCTCTTCGAAATCAACGGCATGCACGCCAGTGTCGCCCTCGACATCGGCCTCAACATCAGCCTCTACATCGGCCTCACCTCGCATTCCATCACTCGTGTGCTGCGCAAATACATCCGCGTATTCAAAGGTTGCAAGTTTGTGCGCAAGGAAGCGCAACGCCTCACGCTGCTCATCCGTAAAGCCCGACTGAATGAGACGCTGTCGATCGACATCCTGCAACGAAGGTATCTCGCGGCAAAGATCATGTCCAATGTCATCGAGGAACTTGCGGCCAATCAGATATCCATTGTAGCCCGCGGTATCGCCAAAGTCCCCAAAATGAGCAGGCGTCTCCTCTGGCTCGGCTCCGGCGTGAATCTGCAAAGTGTCAGAAGGTACATGTGTATTTTTGCCATCATCGTCGCCGCCGCCGCCGCCGCCACCAAGAGAAGAGGAGGAAGAAGAAGAAGTTGAAGAAGGAGGCAAGGCCGAGCCGGACGCGGAGGCCAAAGGAGATGCGGACTTGGCCCCGTGCGGTGCGGCAGAAAGAGGAGGAGGAGGAGGAGGAGGCGGCGGGGGAGGGGGAGGAGAAGCGAGCACACCCTGGACTTCGAGGTCCTTGATCTTTTCCTCGTTCCGTGCAGACCGCTCGAGCCTCCGCTGGCGACAGGCGAGGACATCCTCGACGCTCTGGAAGCCAGCCTCAGCAAGACGAGGCGCGAAGTACTCCATAACGACGGTCTTCCAATTCTCCACCTTTTTCCGCAGTCTCGCTGGTTTTTGTGACTTATCGCTCGTCCACTTTCGCACATTCTCGTTTGTCAGAGGCTCTTGCAAAAGTTGTTCTAGCTCGTACACGTATTCGATACCGAGATTCTTCTTGAAAAAACGAAGCTTGTCCTTGCCAAAGGAACGGAGATGCGGCAGGCTATCCTGCAGCGTTGATCGGAGGATATCCTCTGCGGCAAGCTCGCGCTGTGCCTCCTCGTACGAGGGCGATTCGAGCCCCGCCATCTCTGCAAGTCGAGCAATTTCCGGATCCATGGGATTCAGATTGCCTGCGCCAATTCCCGCTTCTGCAAATTCGGGTCGGCTCAAGGACTTGGGCTCCTGCATTCCTTGAACGGCGAGGTAATGCTGCTTGAGATTCTCAAAATGGCGCATGTGCGCTTCGCGAAAGGCCGAAAGTGCCATCGCCGGGCTCAACAACCACGAGGAGAGCAGCGAGAGTGCGGCTTCGCGCTCAATCGCCAGTCGCTTGCGAAGCAACACAGAAAAGTGGAGACGCACGGGCTCGGGGCACATGCGCAGAACATCATCTCGCGTGTTGCGGAATTCGCGATTGCACCCTTTGCAGCGGTAGTGCCGGCACAGCAGGAACCATGTACTCTGCGCTCCGACAATCTCGCGCGGCTGCTGAGCCCACTTGCCCGAGTCAAAGGGCACAGACCGCTGCACGCCATTTCGCGCGCAAAACGGGCAGCTAATGCGCAGAAACATCGTGCTAAACATCTTGGACGGCCACCACATGCCCACGGCACGGACTTGGGCTGCACTTGGAGAGGCGTCGCGCTCAACGCGGGGCCGCTCGAGCCAGATCACGCTCCCGTCATAGATGCGGTCAAATCTGGCCTGGCACTCCTCGATGGACATATTTTCCAGCTTGAGTTTGCACTCCTTGATGAACTCCATCTGCTCGTTGCTGATATACTTGGCCCTGCTCAGCCTGCGCTCCTTTCCTTCGTCCTCCCTGCCGCTGCCGTCTCCGCGGTCGTCGCCGGCCATTTCCTTGTCTTTGTTGCTCACCACCACCACGCCTGCGCCATCGCCATCGCTGCCGCCGGCGCCGGCGCCGACACCCGACGCGGCAGCGGTCTCGGATCCGTGCGCGCCTTCCGGCGACAGCATCGTCCCCTGCGCCGCACTCTATCTGCGCGCGCTCGCGTCCTGCGATTCCTCAATGATGTTTGCCGTCCGACCAACTTTCGGCACTCGCGGCGGCAATGGGAGGGGAAAAAAGTAAGCATGGGCAGGAAGAGAGAGAGAGAGAGAAGGCGTGCATTCTCTCGAGTCTTGCCAAAAGGGAGAGCAAGACGAAGCGCGCACATGGCAAGTACAGGCTAGTGTAGTATACTACAATGTCATTTCTTTCTTAGCTACGCGTTCTCATTGTCGACTGACGGCAAGGGGAACACCGATACAGACAGGGGCTGCACCGACCAAAAAGCGAAGCTTGCAAGATTCACGAGCGTCCTGCACGGCAGCAGGGAGTCGCTGGCCATCGTCGAGCCAAGCGTTTAGCATTGCAAGGGTGAATCGATCAATGTCCTTGTCCGTAACGTCCCAGAGATTTGCCACTACAGCAGAACTTCCTGCGAGCACGTAGGCAAGAACAACGCCAGCAGGCTCGAAAATGCCTTGCGCCCGAAGCTTGCCGCTGCTGCAGCCCATTAAAAGCGAAGTCGCGCACGAGTCCAGCTGCGCAAGCTGTTCACGAGCCAGCAACTCTTCGCCGCTGCCGTGTCCACAATACAGAAACACCGGCGACTCCGCAAGACCTTGCTTGAGCATTTCAGTGCCCTTGCTTGGGCTCTTGAGCTTGCCCACGCTGCCGTGCCAGCCAAACCGGGAACCCGCGCTTTCCAGAAACGGAGCCAGGGTTTTGGCGGTTCCAGACAAATCCCCGCGGGGATCCACCATGTAAGTCGCGCCATGCACATTCACTCCCTTTTTCAACGACTTCAAACGTTCTGCGATGAATGCAAAAGACGGCATGCGGCTCACACACCGTTTCCGCAATGCCGGCATCGCTTCGAAGGGAATGCCCTGGAGAGTTTCGTCCAATACGAGAATCAACGAACCTTCTTTGGACATATCATTTGGCGCATCTTCGTCCTCTTGAGCTCCTTCCTTGGCACTCACATTTCCTGCGTCGCCTTCGTCAGACGAGTCTTCAGTATCCAATTCCTTTCCATTGTCTGCAGATTGCAAGTCTGTCTCAAAGGCCTCGAGACGGGCAATAAGATCCTTTTTCAGTCCCGACGTTCGCAGACCACGGTCCGCAAGAGCTGCACGTAGTTCGACAACCTTCATCGCGCTGGGAGCCTTCGGCAACGGCTCAAAGCCAGCTGGCGCCTTTGCTTCGCGCTGCGGCGGGGGCTTTGCCTGAACTTTCCCCGTTGCCATCGCGCTTTTTTCCTCGCTTGACGTGCTCGCAAGCTTCTCCGCGACTTCGCGAACGCCAATAACGATATCCGAAACAACGCTTTGAGCCTGAGCAAAAAGTGATTGGCACGCCTCCTCGAGAGCGCCCCCGGAAGAGAGAACTCCGGAGATTACGGCAAGGACGAGCACCTTGAAGATCTCCATTGAAGCGCCCTTGGTCGAGACGCCCGCGCCGGAAAGCTGCTTCCTCGTCAGCGACTCGAGAGTCTTCTCGCACACCTTCAAGGCGGAAGCTGTTGGCGCCAAAAGTGCAATTGCAGCGGGTCCCAGCCACTTTGCCTCAATCCTGTCAAGCAGCTGTTCAAGATCCTGATCGAGACGCTTCCGCTCCGTCCACCACTCACGCTTTCGTGACCGGTCCCACGAAGCGGTCGAATCCACTGTTGTCCCCTTTGTTGTCTGCTCTGCAGCATCAATGAGGTCTTGCATCTGCACAGCAAGATCTTCCTCACGTTGCTCAAGCGGGAGAACAAGGGTAAGCGGCTGCCCACTGCTCGTCAGCCGAGAGACAACGAGAACACCAAGATCGTCGAGAGCTGCAATCGAGCACACAGTCATGGTCGATGGAAGCTCTCCTGCGCATACTCGAGCAAAGGCGTCGCCAAGCTCAAGAGAATGCTTCCAGGGCATGTGAAGCTCGTGGCAGCGGTTCGAGGCCCAGATGCGCATACGTTCGAGCGAAAGCGCCATGCCAAAGGACGCATGCACCATCGCTGCAGTCTCCCAGTCGCTGGACGCCCATGTTTCCGTATCTTGCGCACGCACACGCGCTGCGGCAAGTGCTCGGAAGAGCGAGCGTCCTGTTTCGGGGCTTGCGTCCACACGGACCGCACTTTCCAGAGCGTTTTCCAAAGTTGCACGCCCCTTGGCCCACGATTGCGACGAAAAATAGGCCTGACCTAATGCGACCTTTGCGCGGCATACGTGTCGCTCAAGCACAGCATTGCCTTCGCCAAGGGCCGCTGCCTTTGTCAGCCAGCGTGTTGGATCCTGGTTCTGAAGTACCGCCAGACGGCCCTGAAGACCGAGCAACTGGATTCGAGCCTCATCAGCGAATACTGACAGACGAGAACGCTCGCAGCGTTCACGTGCGCGTCCCTTGGGCGGGCTGGTACTTGCGCCGGCCAAATCAAGGCCCGACAGCTTGGCGATGACTTCCTCATCCTGGTCTGCGAGACGACGACCGCCCTCGGTCTGATCCACGAAAGCGCGCCATGCGTGTTCTGCATCGTCGACAAGTTCGGCTGCCGCGTCTACATCGCGTCGTGCCAATGCAACAGAGGCGCGACTGAGGACAAGTTGCAGAGCAACCTTACGACTCTGCTCCCGTTTCATCGACCCGAGAAGCTCTTCTGCATCATCTGGCTTGCCGCAGAGAAGGGCAACGCGACCCTTGAGCATTTGAAAGCGATTCAAGAGCGCATCCGAACCAACACGCTCCGCAAGAGTCCGTCCCCGCTCTACATAATAACGAGCCGTGCGTGGATCTCCTCGCGAGAGATGGATCTCGCAAAGAAGCTCCAAGCAGTCGACGACGTCGTTGACGTGCTTCCAATTCAGACCCGTCACCGCCAGGGGTCCCTCCGGGGCCTCTTGGCAAGTCGCACGTAGCTTGAGCGCCTTAACGGCCGTGTCGAGCACAAGAGCAGAGTCTGTGGTGCTAGCAAACGCCAACGAAGCGAGCAAAAAGGTGCACGTTGCGTACTCGTCGGCTTGCTCATCAGGGTCTAGACTCGCCATTGCGTCGTGAACGCGGCTTTCCAGGACGCCAACAAACTCCCCAAGCCCAGTACTACGTTCCGTTTGCGATTTCGTCCCTTCCCTCTTTCCGGTGTCGTCTCCCTTTTCCTCCTCGTCGTCGGCAAGCACAAGTCGATCCTTGCACTGTCGCGCTGTTTCTACGTCTGCCTCAATTCTGGTCATGTACCCAAGCTTGTAAAATTTAGCGGCGACCACCGCAGCGAGGGTCTCGTCGAGCCGATCGCTCTGTTCGTACAAGAGACGCGCCAGGAGCGCGACGCCAAGTCTTGACTCTTTATGGGCTGCAATCTGAACAAGACGAACGGGATCGGCGCCGCGCGCAGCGCGTATGAATACCGCGCGCGCACGAAAGCTGGCCTCATGCAAACCAATGACTTCGCACCACTCGCCGGCAAAGCCCACGTCTTGAATCGCACAGTAGTCCAAGCCCGCTTCGTCGCGTGCCGCCCAAAGATCGACCGCAGCACAAATACCTTCATCCAGACCCTCCAGGACTTGCTCACAGGCCCCGAGCCAAAATCGAGCCGAGATAGTATCGCCTTCGTCCTCCGACACTTCGAGCGCCTCTCCGCAAAGCTCGGCCGCGCGGGCCAATCGTTGCATCTTCGATTCTTCACCATCGTCTTCGTGCGTACTATCGCTGCGTCCAGGCAATTTATCCAGGCCAATGCTGCGCACAACAAGGTAGCGCGCATGCTCAATATCAATAAGAGCTCGCTCCGGCGCATCGACGCAACGGGCTCTCGCGTCGTCGACCAGCGCGTCAGCCAAAGAAGGATCGCCGAGCGACATGAATGCATCAAGCTGAGTCCGCAACATAATTCGTGTCCACATGTTCTGGTCGTTGCTCTCAAGATCGACCGCATCACTGATGTCAGCCATGACACCACGCACGTGTCCCTCTCCGGCTTCGACAAGGGCTTGCGTGCACCTGCAGAACGCGGTAACATCGGGAATTTCCCCCTCGGCAACTTGAGCAGCAATTGCCCTGGCAAAGGCGTCCCGCGCATCTGCAAGGCGCTCTGCACGTTGCAGACAAACGGCGAGGATCTTGAAGCGTTCTCCCAGAGAGACTTGTGTCGACGAAGACGACGAGTCCATGAGCTGAGTTGAAACTTGCAAGAATTTCACTGCTGACTCATATGAAGCCTCATTAAAGAATCTCGCGCCGACGTTGTACGCAGCATTGGCCACACTTCGTCCCAGAGACTCATCTTGTCGGGCAATCTTTTGCATTTTGGTCAAGTGAGCAAGAGCTGCGTCCACGTCGTTTGCAGCAGCGCTGCGTTCCAGCACTACTTTGAGACCAGCGAGTCGGGCCTTGAAAAGGGCCTGAGGTGCAAAAGTACGAGCAAAATCGAGCATCGAAGCGAGAACAGCATGAAGTTGCGCGTGCTTGGTCTTGGCGCATCTTTGCGCTTGTACGAGTAGCTCTTTTTCCAAGAGTCGCGCGAGATGCGGGCCGTGCACTTGGTCATCGAACTGACAAGAGCTTGCGCATGCTTTCAGGGCATCGCACAGCGCAGGGAGCGCGGACGTAGCTTGCTGGGCGTCTGCGCCCAAGACTTGCAGGAGCTTTGACATTGAGCACGGCGGAATTTTTCGTCGAGTCACCAACGTCCACTCAATGATAGACATGAGCGCGGAGAGAATGACCACGCCTTGGAGGTTCCCCGTTGCTACAGAAAACCAACGCGCAAACATTGCGATGCCGGGCTCAATATTGTCGATGCTCTGAAAAGACATTTCGCGATAGAATTGTACATAAGCCGACGCCAAAGGGTCTTGCGCGGCGAGTTCGAGGACACAGTCTTCTTCGAGCTCGTCAAGTGCTTCGAGGACAGTTTCGGTTGGTGAACTTCCTTCTCGCGCATAGCGATTGCATGCGCCAAGCAAGCGTTCAATAAGGGCCACATCGAGCTTGCTTTTCACCATTGTGGCATGTGGCACGGAACCTCGTGCCGTCCGAAGCGCCTCAATACGATATCTGAATGCCTTTTCTGCGTCTGAGACGGTTTCACAGCGGCTCGCCCCGTGGTGATAAAAGAGCGAAAAGTGCGCTTTGAGGAAAACAAACGTCTTGGCTTGGTCGTTGCGCGCAAGCTCGCGCAACCAAAAGGCGAGATTTGTACTCGAAGCGAGTAGGGCCTCATCAGAGCGTCCGAGCTCGACAAGGGCACGGACGCAATTGTAAATGGTGAAGACGGTAATACCCACGACTTTGGCGTCGCCCACGGTGCCAAGCCGCAAGGTCTCACAACATACTGGAGCTTCTCCCATATCATGTCGAGTCTGGTCTTCGTCCAGCGAAAGGTGGTCTGAACGGATGAGTGATACGAGGACGAGATCGCTCGCGGAGATGGCAGTTTCAAAGCACTTTGCCTCCGTGCACGCGCCAACAAGCTTTTGGCAAAGAGACTCGGGCGCAAGCGGGTGTTTAAAGGTCAGACTCGCGCGGATTCGCATGACCATCCGCACGGCAAAGAGCGCGACTGTCGCGTGGTCTTGGGTCGTGTCCGACTCCGTGCTGCTGGCAAGCGTCTTGCACGAGGTCTGCGCCAAGGTCGCCAGCACCATGCCAAGCTTGCTTGGCTTTGACACGAGCTGAGCAATTTCTGCCGACGCAAGCGGGCTGCCCGCGTCTTGGTGGTCCTCTTCGCACAGCGCCTCGAAGACGTTCCCAAGTCCGTCTTGAAAGGCCTCCAGGATGCCATTGGGGCCTTGCGAGGCGGCCAGGTCCAGCACATCGCCTTGCGACCACTGCACGGCTTCAGCCCCGTTTCGCGCCGGCCGTTTCTTCGTCTGTGCTCTCCTGCCGCGCGGCGCCGCCGAGTTCGAGGCGTCGCGCAGGACCTCGGGCTCCGCCATGGGCCCCGCGACGGCGAGCCGCTCGAGGCCGGGGCCGCGCTCGCTTTCCTCCCGCTCGGGGTCTCTCCCGAGGTCCGCCGGCGCGTCCAGCGCGTCCGGCGAGGCGCGGCGAGGCGTGGCGCGGCGCGACGCTGCTCGCGTTCGAGGTCTGCTGTCTGCGAGCTCCGCCGCGCTCGACGGAGATGCTCGAAGGGATTCAAAACCGGTCGTTCAAAACCCGAAAACCGTCGCGGCAGCCCGGCCCGACCTAACCGTCGCGCCATGGGCCGCGGCCTCGACGCGTGCGCGGCGCTCGAGCGCGCGCGCGCGGAGGCGGCGAGGCCCCGCGCCGCGGCGCCGCGCCGCGCCGCGCCGCCCGCGCGCCCCGCCTGGGCGGGCGACCCTGCGCGCCTCGAGGGGCTCGGCATCGCCGACCTCGCGGGCCTCGAGAAGACGCTGCGAGCTGGAGATGATGATGACGGAGACCCCGTCGCGCTCGGGGTGCCGGACGCGGACGAGGCGCGCGGGGAGGCGCGCGGGGCCGCCGCTGCTGCCGCCGAGGCCGTCAGAGCAGCGCTCGTGTCCGGCGACGAGCTCGCCAAGGTCGCGGACGCCGAGCTCTTGCCGTGGACGACGCAAATCGTCCCGGAGACCAAGGGTGTAGGAGCTGCTGCTGCGGCAGTCGACGACGAAATGGAGAAAGCCTTGGCGACGTTGCGAGGCGTTGTGCAGTGAGACATTGCATCCCGCGCTTCGCAGTATCCACAGACATACACACGCATTTCAATACCGTGTACAATACTTATGGAAAAGGACGAATACCAAAGGGGCTTGGCTTGGCTTAAATCTGGGGTTGCCAGAGGTGCTGGCGTCGCTGGCAAAGCATACCTGACTGTGAGACTCTGCTCGTTTCACAGGCAAGAAGACTTTGCCGAGCTGATCACGCAATATATTTAGCGTTTATTGTTAATGTTCTTGCTTTGGTTCTTATTTTGATCAGGAGGCAGCCACGTCGACGATATCTACGTAATCATCAGCATTCTTGAGCTTTTCTTGCAATGCGTTGATCCAAGGAAAGTACCACTCCTGAATCAGCGTCATAATCAAGAGTGCCACGACGTGGCAGCTAAGGACCTTGAAAATGAAAATGAGAAAGAGCGGCGTGTCGTGGAGAGAGTGAAAGTCATTCGAGTTGCGCAGTCCAAACACAACAAAGCGCACCGCCTGCATGAGCGTCCACAGCGAAAACATTGAAGTGGCACATGTCGTCTTGTCCGAATCGTGGTATCCGAAGTAGCGCAATACGTAGGAGCGCCCGCCAGGATCCATGGGCGAGGGATCCCAGAGGAAAATGGCCTCGAGAAAGAAACGCACATAGCTCACGGAACAAACCCTTTCAACAACCGGCGCAATGTTGATCGTGCCAAAGAGAATCGAGTCGTTCTGGATCTGATTCTGGTTGGGCGTAAAGAAGGCGAAGACGTGACAGCCAATGAGTGTCGCCATGGAACCAATATATGATACAGTGGTGGCGTGATTTGCAAAGACGCAAATCGCCTGTCCAATGGCTTGCGACGTTAAGTAATTGAGGTGCAAAAGGTGTGCAAACTCGTAGTACTTTTGCAGACGCACCCAGTAGGCAAGATCAAACCTGCTCACGCCGGCTGGGACGGGGGCGGGCGTGTCAATCACCCAGACGCCCGTGCGTGCCCATAAACCGACAAAGTAGGAAAACGAATAAACATGACTCACGAACCATCCCCAGAGTAGTGACTCCGCGAGGACGGCAAACTCATGTGCGCCAAGGAGCATGCCAGCAGCGGCGGCGCGCTTAGCGTACGCGACGTCGTCATTAAATACGGCCCCAACCATACCCAGGAGCCCAATCGAAATGCTGAGAAAGAGGTTTGAGACAGCACGCCGATTCCACGTCTTGTTAAAGCTGCGCACAAAGGATACGACCAGCGCCAATGATGCCACCGATGCTACTTCGGTCGCAATGCCTCTTCGCAGCTTGAGTACAAAGACATTACGCCAAAACCACAGCTGAACCTGACGCTTGAGCCCAGGCTTTGTTCGTTGCTGCGTCGAGGGTAGCAGCGCATCGCGATGCTCCAAAAAGGCGCAGTACAGCGCTGTACTTTCTTCATCACAGAGCATCTCGACAAGGCTCGACAGGAGCGTCTCCGACGAGCTGGAATCCTCTTCTGCGGGACCCTTGGCGGCCTGCATGAGCTGATCATCGGGGAGCGCCTGGCACTCGGCACGCCAGGTGACCACGAGGGCCTCCAGGGCAGCACGGTCCTCGCTGTGCGCAAGCACTTCCTCCTTTGCGCTGTCGGCTTTGGCTGCAACGCAGCGCTCCGCGTCTTCCGCCCTGCGGTCACGTCTCATACGCTCCTCGATCGCTGTCCACACCCCACGCGTTTGGGAGACCTCTCGAAAGAGGACGGGCAGCAAAGGATGCCTCTGACCATCCGCTCGTGCAAGACAGAACTCCTGATCGTGCTCGGCGCAAATGTCCTCGATACGACGCCCACCTCCAAGTTCTGGTGGACGAGACGGCTGCTCTAAACGGGCCGCAACGTCCAAAATGAATTCTGCAGGGGGTTCTGCAAAGTCAGCATGGATCCCGTCTCGTCCGCGACCTGGCACATTGTATCCCATTTGATTCAAAAAGTCCAGAATCCCTTCACGAGGCCCTACATAGGCTGCTTCGCCTTCCTGCATGAGCACCAGGTCATCCAACAGACTAAAGACGCGCGCCGAGGGCTGATGAATTACGGTCACCACGGAAACGTTGCGATCCGCAATCCGCTTGAGCATGCTCATGAGGCGGAATGTTCCCGCACTGTCGAGACCCGAGGTCGGCTCGTCCATGATGAGAACTGCAGGATTGGCAACAAGCTCCATGCCGATGCTCGTCCGTTTTCGCTCTCCACCGCTAATGCCGCGCTTGTTGACACCACCAACACGTCGATCCCTTACTTTGACCAGGTCGAGAGTTTCCATGACATCTTCCACCACTTGTTGACGATCCTCTTCGGACAAATCCCGTGGAAGTCGCCAGCTTGCGCTAAAGTGCAATATCTCTTCCACTGTCAAATCAGGGCAGAGCACGTCATCTTGTGGCACAAAGCCGACGCGATCGAGAAAAGATTCCAAGTTCCGTGGGCGTCCGTTCAAGTAAAGGTCGCCGTAAAGCCCACCGGTGCAGTATCGCTTTCCGCGACCCAATAAGCTCCATGACAGGGTGGTCTTGCCAGACCCGCTTGGACCCATGATGCCCATAAGTCGACCAGGTTGCACCTCGCCCGAGACATTTGATAAAATTGTATGGTCGACGCCATTGATGGAACACCCAATATTCTCAAAGGCGATATGAAGGGGACTTGCCTGTTCCCAATGGAAATCGATCACGTGTTGCTGCTGCGGACCCTCGTAGTACTGGTCTGCGCTGATTTGCACGCCGACGGTGCTGAGGCAAGACCCCAGAAAGAGAAAGAGCACGAAGCGTCTTGTCGGATACAGATGTTCGGGGTTGTCGGGACGCAAGAATCTTCGAAAGGGATTGTGTCCGTCCTCATCGTAGTACCTCCATGTCGCGTCAACGTCTTCGGACGCCTCCTCGTCCTCCTCCTCGTTCGGCTGCTCCCCCGCGTCGTCGTCGTCGTTTTCGTCGCCGTCGTCGAATTTGCCAAAGACTCGACTCGAGGCAAAGTCCTGCGCAGCTCCTGGGCGCCGTCGTCGAACGCCTTCCTGCGTCTCGAAAGGCACCGTCCGCATGGCGCCCGAGGCGCGCGCCTCGCGCACTCGCCGGCGCGTCTCGCGGGTCGTCAAGGACGAAGAACCGTGGGCCGGCCACCTACGGCTTTTCACGACTTGTCGTCGTGCAGGCGCCGCGAGCCAATCCGCCCACCACGCGAACGATCCCCGACACGAGGCGCGGCGCGCGCGAGGGAGGGAGCTTGGCAGTGGCACTGTGAAGCGATCCTTCTGCTCCCTTGGAGGGAGCGCGAGGCTGCCTGCCTGCCGGCCGGCCGGCCGTGCCAGCTGCGCTGGGCGGTCCCACCAGCGTCCCGTCGTAGGCACGCTACACCCGCGCGACCCCAGAGCGGTTTGCAAGTTTGCAACTCAACTCATACAAGCCAGGTCGCCGTCACCACTGCGTTTGACATGTGCGAGACGCTTTCGAGGGGATGGGATGGATGATGCCATGACAAGTAACAGCGAGTCTGTCATGCATGCAGCTGCCAAACAGATCATGCTGCATCGTTGTCCTGCGTGCGTAGTTTTTAGTGCATGGGCAACGAGCAGTCTGGTGCGACCGTGACGTAATATCTTGCTCGTTTTGAGTGTCTTTTGAGCGACGCTACCGCGGAGGAAAACTCTTCTCCTTCTTCTGATTATAAAAAGAAGGACGCGAAGTTTGTTTTTGACTTTTGAGACTTGAAGTTGACTCTGGTCAGCCTAGCTAGCAGCTTGAGAGGCATTAGTCGAAGCCAGTCGATGAGGGGGGGAAATGTCACGACGCCAGCGCACGCATAAATCTGCAATAAGTCAAAGATTGCATGAGCATCGTATTTACATGATTTATCTACATCGTACTTGTTACGCGTGTCATCCATGTTCATTTTTCTGGACTTGACTCGGACCGAAAGCGAGAGGAGAGCCTCTTCCACGCGGACGACGCCCGCTTGAAGGTGGAGATCTTGTCGATAAGTCTTTGTGTACATTCGTCATCGGGGCCCAATTCTCTCTTGCACAGAGCCTCGGCACGACGCAAGACTTGTAACCCCTCGTTGCGATTGTTTTGCTCGGCATGAATGTCTGCGATAGCTTCGAGAATATATACAAATTCAGCCGGATAAACATCTTGGATTTGCTCAAGAACTTCAAAAGCTTCATTGAGAAGTGCGAGCGCCTCATTATAATGTCGCAGGCGCTGATGTAGCGAAGCTACATTGCGAAGAGAGTAGACCATGTCGAGATCAAAATCCTCGGCATGTTGTCGTCGAATTTCGAGAGCAGCCTCATAGTTCTTGAGGGCATCCACGTACTTTCGCTGGGCGCATTGGACTCCGGCAATTTTGTCCAACACTTGTGCTTTCAAGAGCCGCGCCGCGGCGCCCTTGCAACGTGGAAGGGCGTCCTCGTAGTAGTGGAGCGCACGCGCAAACTGGCCCGTAGTGGTGAAAATGTTACCCATGTTGACAAGCAGCGCCGCAAGCTCCAACTGCGAAGGTGTGACGGCGCCCAAATACACCGACCGGGCCTCGCGGTAGTACTCTAAGGCAACGCCAAAGTTGTGCAGGTCTCGATGAACATCCGCAATGTGGCAAAGTACCGAAGCTACGGCTTTGTGGCGCGGTCCAAGGGCTTCTCTTCGAATGTCAAGAGCCTCAAAGTACTTTTCCAGCGCTTCATCGTGCTCGCCTGTCTGGTGCAAGACGAGCGCGATGCCATTGAGTGTTTCCGCCACAGCTGGGTGACGCGATCCGAGCGCTTCTTGGCGAACTTCGAGCGCCTCGTGATACACTTGGAGGGCCTGCTCAAAGTCTTGCTGGCTCGCGTAGGCCTTGGCGATATTGTGCAAAGCCGTGGCAACAAGTGGGTGGCGCTCGCCGAGCGCATTGACGATAATCGAGCGAGCTTGGTTGTAGTTGCGGAGAGCTTTTTCGTTCTTACCTTGAGCGTGACGAACATCTGCAATTCCGATGAGCGTGATGGCAACCTTTTCAAGTTTCGCTCCCAAGCTAGCTCGATAGATGGCAAGCGCATCCTTGTAAAAGGTGAGCGCATCTTCATACTTTTTCTGTCGAAAGTGCACGCGTGCGATGCTGTTGAGGACGTTTGCGACGGCTGGCGTTCGGCTTCCGCGTCCCTCTTGCAAGATCACCAGGGCATCATTAAAAATCTGCAGAGCCTCCGCAAAATAGCCCTGCTTTGTGTAGACGTTGCCGATGCCTACAAGCGTGTTCGCGGTCTCGTGATCTGAGGGTCCGAGAACGCGCCTGCGAATCTCGAGCGCCTCCATATAAAATTCCGACAGGGCGTCCTGGTAGTAGCCTTGAGAGTCCGCCAAGAACCCCGTCTGCGCAAGAAGACTAGCAAGGTAAAGTTCGTCGCTCTGCGTTCGCGCAGTCGCAATGGCTTGGCGTGCCATTCCAAGTAGCCACGTTCGGACCTGCTCGTTGATGACGGAATTGAGGGTGACGAAACCATTTTCGAGTGTACGCTTGATCGCATTGGAAATGCGGCGTTCATCCTCTGGCTTCCAGCAGCGCGCCTTGCGCATGTCCATATTATCAGCCATGACCCGAGCGATCTGCGCAGGGTCTTCAAGTAGCTGCGTAATATAATCGGACTCTTGACCATCTGCGTAAATGACACGCGCCGGCTGGCCGTTGTTGACGGAGCCTAAAATTTCCCAAACACACCACGCGCGCTGAAGGGGTGCTGGTCGGTCCCATCGGTCGAAGAAAACAACAGTGTGGTTGAAGCGAGCAATCGCCTCGTGCAAACCTTCAGTGAGAATGCGCTCTCGCGAAGCGAGCACTTCAGCAGGGAGGTCTTCGTCGGTACACAGAAGCAAGGGCTGATTGGCGCAAAAGAGATCGAGCCAGACAAAGGGCTCTGTATCGTCTTCGTTCTCAGCAAAGTACATATCGAGCGCTTGGACGAGATCAGCAAAGCAGCACTTGCGCGCTTGGCTGACGAAGATGCCTTGGAACTCGTCGCCTACGTCGGTCGCGTCTCCAATAATGTCCAAGTAGATTTGCGATCCTCGAAGCTGCTGGGTGGCTGCGAGAACGACTCGCTGGGCCACGTCCTCGGTGCTCCACTCGGCGCGCGGTTTCTCGCGAGCATCTCGGCCGGGAACAAAGTCGATGGTACCTGGAACAAAGTCGACGGTTCCCTTGACTTTGCCGTTTTGTAGAGTCGCAACGTGACGAATCGTCGTGCCTGTCGGAATGTCTGCGCCAAGGTCGCGCAACGCGACAAAGAGTTCGACGTCGCTTGCAACGCGCTTGCTGGCGATGTCGTCGACGAGTTCCTTGAGGAAGCGCAAGCTTACGCTTTGGTGACTTAGGATGCGTCGCGTCTGTTCCACATCTTGGCTTTTCAGCGAGTCGCGACTCGCCTGGCTGTGGCTGCTATTGCCGTGAAAAAAGGACGCCCTCTTGGCAAGGCTCCTGCGCAGCATGCTCGCGCGGCGCGCAGCCATCTCGTTCGTTCACGGCAAACGGGCGAGGCCTAGGTCTAATTGGGCTTTGCTGACCTTCCGGCGCCTCCTCCTTCTCGTTTCTTCTCCCTTTTTGGCCGCGGAACGGCGTCTTCCCGGACTCGTGCATGCGAACCGGAACGCATGCATGAAGCCAAGGATCTGCCGCCGTGTTTTCGTCACCGACGTGGCCGGAGAACGGGAACCGCTGCTTCTTTGCACTCCGAGTCGGTGGCGGGTTCCCCTCTCGTATCACGATTATGGTCATGGTATACACAGGTGTGGGTAGATGGGCCCTTCCGGGCTCCTCTGTCTGTCAACTTGAAAGCCTGATATACCCGGGAGTCGGAGGGAGAACGTGCTTGGCGCGGCGCTTCAGCGGCTCGCGGCGAAAGGAAGCTCACCGGGGCCGCCTCTTGCGCCCGCAAAAAGGGTGCCAGGTGCATTGGCCACGGGGAACCCTCAGGTTGTGTGAGGACAGAACAATCGCAGAAGATCGTTCTGTGACAAGGTTTGCAGCGGGGAGGTTTGCAGTGCGGCACATAAGTTGGTGGATTATTAGCCATTCGAGGAAGCACGCGACACAAGAGGAACTGAGCGCTACAGAATCGCAAGGTGTAAAGAAGAACGCCGTGCAAGCAAGCTGGAAAAAGAAGAAGAAGAAAGAGAAGAAGAATGCATTTTGGGGGACGTCACTCGTACCGTAGTAGGATACCACAAGGTGAACTGTCCTTATGTTAGTCATCCTAGGCCTCGTACAGTGTGCTGTGAAAGTGTCAAGTGTGGATCGAGTAGGCGGCCTCGAGGAACTCCTCGTACTGGAATGTAGCATTGCCTGAGTAGTTGGTGTCCTTTTTCTTGAAGGCTTCGGTAAGTTTGTGCAACTCGCAAAAGAGCGCGACAAACATATCAAAACCAATGCCACCGGCCTTTTCGGTGCCGTAGACATCAAAGAGACGCTTGAAAAAGGCGTCTGAGAAAGAATAGCCAACCTGTTTGATGGCAGCCTTGAGCTCATTATGATCAATGAGACCCGACTTGTTGCTGTCGTGACCTTCAAAGCATTCGCGCCACTGCTGCAAATAGCCCCAAAGACCCTCGAACTCGGTGCGATCGACGGAGCCATCGAGGCTCGTGTCATAGAGGTTGATGAGAAGGCGGCAGGTCTTGAGGCTAAAATCCATCTTGCCTTGGCTGAGGCCATATTGAAGCTCGTCCGCCGTCACGGAGTTGCTTGCATCACGGTCCATGGCCGTAAAGATGAGCATCGCATCGGCCGGATAGCCTTGGCGCAGCTTGGCCTCGGCGTCGCGAGAAGCCTGGCATTGGTGCGCCAACGCCTGTGCAGCGGCGGTCGGCGCGTTACCCCCTGCAACAGGTTGCGGCGGTGGTGGCGGCATGGGTGGCGGCGGTCCGCCATGATGCGGCGGTCCGCCATGGTGCGGAGGTCCGCCATGGTGTGGAGGTCCTCCAGGGGGTCCGTGGTGCTGCGGACTCGCTGCGGCCGGAGCAGGGGCCTGAATGTCGAGCTGCATGCCCGTGTAGATGCCGGCGGGGCAGGTGACCCTCATCTTTTGACCGTTCACGCTCACCAGGAACGATTGGCCGGGGCCCACGCCCGCCGGGACGGTCACGCGGTAGCGCTGCATCCTCTTTTGTCGTGGCGTCCGGACGGTCTTGCTCGCTCGGTTTCTCGCTGTTTTTTTCGAACAAGATCTGCCAGACTGACTCGCTGCAGCTGTCAACGAGAAGAACGAACCTCAGCTCAGATGAACTTGAAATGACCGACCTCGGAGACAAAAAGAAAGCTTTGCCGCACTGCAAGTGGCATGAAAGGCATGTTTCACACCATCATCGAAATCAGTCACGATGGGAGCAGCAGCAGCAGCAGCAGCAGCAGCAGCAGCAGCAGTAGCCGTGTCTGGGCAGGCAGACAGACGTTCAGTCAGCCAGGCAAGGTGCCGCAACCCTCTGGCTCCTTTATGAAAATGGGTTGCGCAGAGGAGCGAATCTATTGTATACAGTCATGTTTACAAAAGACTGGCGCCTGTCTGTAAGCACTGCTGCTGCTGCTGCTGCTGCCGATTTTTCAAATCTGCTTTGCTTGAGATTGCTGATCACTTGACGTACGCTTCCGTGCCGCCAAAGTCGGGCACGGAGAAGCAGCTGTTGTTGCGACTGCAGCGGCAGGAACGCTAGCAGCGTAAAAACGCGGGATCCTGCGCTCGCTGTCTGCGTTAGTGTTGGTGCGAGACTTCGAACGTGGGTGCACGTTGTGTTGAGCGTGTGCATGCACAAGGAAAGGCGAATCTACGAATTTGAAGGTGAAAGATCAGTTCTCGCAAAAGCCTGGCCTGTTGTATACTGCTGGTGTTGCTTGCAGCAGCAGTTGCATCGCCTGTTTCGCTGCCGCGCACCGTCGGTAGTGTAGTAGTATATATCTCCACAAACAAGGTCGGATTCTGGGGACGGGGCCCTGCGACCAGGCTGGCCTCGCTCCTCGTGTGCTCGCTATCGCGTGTGCTCCCCGGGACACGGTCAGCACTCAACAGCAACCAAAGTGTAGCTGCAGCTGCAGCTGCAGCAGCGCCAGCAACATTGGCCAGCGCAGACAACCTGTGCAGTGTGCCAACTCTTTTCTTCGCGGAGGGCCCGCGAAAAAAACATTTCTTCTGTCTCCAACGCTTCCTTTGTCGATACTGTTCGGCAACGCCGGAGCCCTTCCCCCCCCTTCCCCCCTCTCTCCTCTCTCCCTTGACTCTTTTTTGTTGTTCGCAGGGGGTCGCGTCGAGTCCGCGAATCCCGACGAGAGCCCGCTCCTATCCCTACCGCACCGCTGCCTGTATCAGTCAATCTTTTTGGAGCACCTTTTGTGCTCACGAAGGCAACGCCGCAGACGCCGCGGAAACGCCGGCCGATCGCCGACGAAGGCGTGGACGGCACCAACCTAGCGACGAGAGCCCTGTCACCCCCCTCTACCTTTCTTCTTGCTTCTGCTGCTGCTGCTGCTGCTGCGGCTGCAGTGGCGGAACTTCCACAGGAGATTCATGAACCCGCCCTCGTCAGCTCGGCTGATAAGCGGCGAGGATGACGAGGCCCTCTCGATGCACCTCTCATCATCCCAGCGACGCAGCAGCGGCAACACACAGCATTCTCATCAGAGAGACGCTGCCGCAGACGACGGAACGAACCCGCGTCGCTCGCCCCCTGCTGCGTGTGGCAGACCGCTGACGAGCACGAGCACGAGCACGACCAAGGCAGCGACAAAACCGCAAGTGGAGCGAGGTCCAGGCACAAGAACAGAAACAGGAACAGAGCGAGCTTCCGAAGACTCGAACTCGGACGGAGCCGTCTCCATGGCGCTCACGGCATCGACCACTGGCAAGAAGGTCGAGGCTGGAGCAGCAAAGCTCAGAAAGCTTGCGAGCAGCCTGAAGCCTTTCGGAAAGCTGCCAAACCTGCTGTCGGCACAGCACCACGCGCGCAGCGCCACAACCTTTGACAAGCAAGGCGGAGAAGCCCGGCAGCAGAAACTTGAGCCTGAGCACAAGCTCGAGGACAAGGACAAGGACAAGGAGCACCAAGAAAAGATCCACGACAAGAACTCCAACGAGTCCCTCGGCGACCCGTACCCTACGACGAGCACCGGCGCAAGCCCCAGCGCCAACGATAACAACAACAACAACAACAACAACAACAAGACATCGCCTCCTGCAACGCCCCCGACGAAAAAGGCGGCCAAAAAGAAGAAGCGCTCCTTTTTTGGAGAAATGGAGGACGACGAAAGACGCGAGACCAGCACCGCCGTGAGCGAGTCCACTTGTACCACGCACACACCGAAACGTAGTCGCACAGAATCCTTTGCTCGCCCACAAACGAACACTACTCCTTTGGGTGGCCCCGTTCGTTCCTCAAACGCTGGACGCCAAGATGCTCCGCGACGCGCAATTCTCCAGCAGTCCTCTGAAAATGCAGGATCCGACATCAAGAAACAAAACACCAGTCTTCGTGCACGACAAGATGAAAAGGAAAACGAAGCGGCGACGTGGAACGCTCTGCGGAGCAGTGATGAGGACGTTGGCAAAACCTGCGACGGCAAGGATGAAATTGAGAAAAACGGGGACGAAAACGACCGCAATCAAGAGGACGATCATCTGGAGGACCTGGAGGTCATGAATGCCTTGCGACGTCCTCTTTCTCGCTCATCTTCGGCGGCAACCTCGCCTTCCCCCTCGCCATTTCCACCAACGCCCTTTATTCGCACTGTTGATGGCCACGCAATGCGGGTCCCGGTCTTGGACGCGGCGCCGGAATTCACGGCCGATCCGCTCTTCCAGGCCGTTCACGATCAACTCGCGCAGCTCGTTGATGGCGTGTCCGAGCGTGCGGACTTTGCCTCGAATCTTGCGGGCACTGCCTCCGAACTCCGGCAACGCGCAGAGTCCCTCGTCCGATCCAAGCAGGCAGCCGTCGGTCAAATCAAGGCGCTCATCGAGCAAGCGGGTCTTTGATTGATCTTTTCGCAGCCGATCACATGGCGCATCTGTAACACTATAATCTACGAAATTCCCCTTTCCATTAGCCACAAGCTCGCTCATGTGCTCCTCGTCTTCGTCAACGAGTAGAGTCTCATCTCACCCTTGCAGTTGGTTGCCTCGTGTTGTCCTTGGCCCTGTCACGAGTGCGGAGAGCTATCTTGTGTGTGACGAGAGTAATAAGGGCCTAGTTCATCCATGGTCGAAGAGCCTGGTCCCAATTCCGTCTTATGGTCGTCCATTGACTTTCGATTGATCGGGTTGCGCGAGACAATCAAGCCGCGAGCGCGACGCCGGCCAAACAGGAAACGACACGAAGATCGAGCGAGCCGACCAGACGCGACGCGAGCGAGCACGAGCAAAAAAGGGAAAGATGGCCAGAGTCTCGGCGGTTGCGCTGCTCGCGCTGTGCGCGACTGCGCTCCTGGGCGCCGCGCCCTGCGCCGCGGAGATCTCCGCGACCCGCAGCATCACGGCCATCAACGGCCTCGACTTGGATATCGAGATCGACGGTGAGTTTTGCCCGCGCAGCGTCTGCGCGCTGCGACACAGAAGCGAGGAGGGAGTAAAAGGAGGGAGAAAGAGCGGCCGGCGTGAGTGCTGCACGGACATGGTGGGCTGACTCAATAAGAATAACTCGCGCGTCTCGCAGGCTGCAAGAGCAAGGACAAGTATGGCTGCAAGAGCTTCACCACAGATTGGGGCAAGAACATCTCGGGCAACGTTCATGCCAACCTCAAGCGGGACCTCGACGAGGGCTCGCACTTTGTGGCGAGCATGCACATCAAGACGGGGCTCTTTCCGCTCCCCTTCAAGGTACAGTGCAAGCTCTGCAACGCCCGTTGCGGATTCAAGATTCCGGTCCTCGAAAAGGATCTCGACATTGAGATGCCGCCCTGCCCAATTACGGCTGGCGAGGCGAGCAAGAAGTTCAACGAGATGATCCCGGATCGCGATCCGGTCCCACTCAAGCTCGGCGTTGACGGCATCGCCAACGTCTACGACCACAACGGCGATGAGCTTGCAGCCGTCCACTTTTCGGGCCGAGTCAGCAACGACCACTTTGCGCCCATCAAGTTCTCGCTCGAGGAGGGTCCCTCCAAGTAGACGTTATCAACTCCGTGCTAGCTTTTTTCCATTTTTTTCCACTTAGCCCGACCAACTTGAGAATTTTCGTTCTTCCTTTCCTTCGCTTTTCTTCAAGCTTTCTTTTCTTATCTTTATTTGATAAAACGAGGAAAGACACAGAGCAAAATTTGACCACGGCATTCACAATAAGGCCCGCCGTCATCTTTCTCAAGCTTTCATCCTTGGTATACGAATTTAGATCATAAAGGCAAGGTCCTCATTCTTGCGACCGTCGCCCATGTAGAGGCTACCAAAGCGTGCCGTGCCAGGCTCGTGGTAAAACGAGAAACCAGGGTAAACCAGACTCTTGATGACTACCGTGGTCTGGCACGGATCCGCCTGCACGGACCACGCACCAGTGGGATGAGTCGCGGAGATGGGCTCGAGAAAGCATTCCGGCTTGAGGAGACCATCAATGTCGCGCACCGCAGCGCCCTCGCTCGGCTTGCGGAAAAGCAAGTAGCTGCTCACGTCCTGCGCCTCGGCCACGCTAAGACCCGTAAAGTTCACATTCTTGGCAACACGGTGTAATGGGTCCACCACAAAGGCTCCACGGGGCACCACTGCAGTGGCGCCGTGGATATCCTTGACGACGCAGGCGAGCAAATCTTTCTCGGTGAAGGCATCCACCGCGGCTGTTCCCTTGGTCTCCTCATCGTCCTCGGTGGCCTCCACAGCGGCCACCAACTCCGTGGCGGCGTCGCCGGTGAATCGCATCGTCGTTGCGTTGACTGTGCCATGCATCTGTGCTGTTAGTGACTGGGTCGCTCAATACATTTTCCTCGAGTCTATTCGTTCACTCTTTTCGTTCGTGCATGCGTCTTCGTCGGGCGAGTACAATTGTAAAACATATAAAGGACAAAAGCACCTTTACTTACCTTCCGGGTGACGCGTTGCCCACGTCGTGGTCAGAGGACGCAACTTAAAGTCTGTCGTCGAGCAGAACCAAAAGCTCTGGTCTGGATAATCGTCCTCCTCCTTGAGCTTGTCCTGGCCGACGACAATGAGATAGTCGGCATCGTTTCCGTCAATCTTGCCCCAAAACGTAATGTTATCGAGGTCCGAGGTATCGAGAACGCTCAACTCGTTGCTAAGGAGTGTCTCCTCCTCGGGCGTCAGCCATCGACCCGCCAGAGCGCCCACGCGCGCATCGAGGGCAGACGACGACATGATGTTTTTCCTTGTTCGCGAGGAGTTCAATCAGGCACGAGCGCCACTTGCGTCGCCCTGCGCGAGCGTCTCGAGACTCTGCTTCGTCTCTCTGCACGAATATTTGTCTGAAGTGCCTTTTCTTGGCCTTGCTTGGCCTTGCCTTCCTTCCTTGCCTTGCCTTGTCTTGGCTTCCTCTTCGGCGGCAAGTCTGTAGCGCAACAAATTCTGCGTTTGACCGTTGAGAGAGACAGGTGGGCGTCTCACTCGTTTAGGCCATTACATTTGAAGACTTGATGGGTTTAGTCTATCCAATGCCTAGAACTTCCTATTAAATCGCGGTCGCAGCGCCACGTGCAGGAGATAGGCCGTGACACTGCGGTAAATTTTTGTGCAGCTAACTTTGAAAATTTATCCGTTGAAGACCCGTTTATCTTATGGTGTGAGCATTGAAGGTCATTGATGAGACATCTGCTCTTGCGATTGGTCTATTTGGGTTTGAAATGGCACATTGGAAGAAATGCTATCAAGGAAGAGTTCAGCAAGACCGATCTGGGCAGCTAAACGCTTCTGCGGGATCGCACTGCTGCCCGCCTCAGGTGTCAATGCCATGTCAAGCTCAGTCTCACCGTGCCCAGCTGCAAGCCCTGCCATCATCATCATCACGTAAATACCACAGTCAAACCCGTTTCTTTGAGACTTTGAGCGGTAACATGGCTCCGCCCAATTCTCAGTTTTGAAGAGTCCCGAAGTAGTTGGCGACAACAAAGGCTTTGTCTTCTCTCCTCTTCGGATCCGACACTTACGCTCTTTCAGGCTCTTTGACCTGCCTCAGACCCTGCCACACTCTCCACCTCACGATTTCCTTGGTTTGAGTCTATCATGTCAACCGTTCGTGCATGCTCCTGCTCTTTGCAAGCTCCCGAGGGAGATGGAAGTGAGCTGAAGCAATTTTGAGTCCCATAGCGCCAGCGAAGCTTCTCAGCTCTGTGGTAAATGCACTCGAGGACGAGAACCCTGCTGTTGGGCCGAAAAGGACCAAGCGGCCCTTTATCATGTCGAGATACATTGACATCCAGTGAGCATTGTAGCAGGCGGGCATGAACACAAAGAGAAGATTGCTCGGAACGCAAGTCTCATATCTCTTCAGCTCCTCTCAAGATCTACGGTTATGAGAAGCTTGTATGGTAACTGAGGCTTCCCGATGCAATGAACGATCCAGTCTCCCAGAGTGTGTACATACAAACGCACAGCCGTCCTTGTGAGTCCCGTTATTTTCTTGAAGGATCTCCACGAAGACTTTCATCACAAAAGAGGTCAAGCATCAGCAGTTGACAGTTGGTGAAGCTCTTTGAAACTAGCTTGCAGTCGAAGTCCAATTTTGCTGTGCCGCCGCCCGCATCGATGGCTTCTGTGAACGNCCAGAGACACAGGGGGTGTGTACTACTAGGCCATGATGGAAAAGTTAGTTCCGGTTCATCATGCCAGCGCGTACACTATTATTATAGGCCTACCTTAGGAAGGAGAGAAGGGGTGTGGAGGGGGGGGGGGGGGGGGGGAAGCGCGACCCGACCAAGATCGCTTGGAATAAGAACTACTACAGATCATTTTTATTGTAAAAAGTAAAAAAGGAGTTCCCCCATTCCCTCATTGCACTTGCTTCTTCTTGCCTTGCTTGCTTGCTTGCTTGCTTACTCTATTTTTTTATTTTTTTTTCTCTTTCTCTCTCTCCATACGCTGTTGATCGTTTGTCACCAATTGCTTGCAACAGAGGGGTCTGGGATCTCGCGCAAGTTTCTATACAGCTCGCACACGCACGAATCAAAGCCAGCTTAAGAAGCTGCGTGCGATGATGTTTTCTGGGCCACTGAGAGCCTAGCGAGAGTCCTTGAGACTCTCTTCGATCGCACGCCGTACAAGCTCTTCCTCGTCGTCGGCGTCGTCGGCGTCGTCGGCGTCGTCGAAATCCTCGGCATCCAACTCGACATGAGCAGCGTTTTCGTGCGTAGATCCCCTGTTGTGCATGCTCATTGCCAGAGCAGCCTGCAAGTCGGAGTCGCTTTCCTCGAGAGAATCAAAGGCGCCGACAGAGTAGCGTTCTCCGGCCGTAGCAGCGGTGCTGTGATTCCCATAGCTTGAAGAGGAGGCCATGCTTGCGCGCAATGCAGCGCGCAAATCAGGGTCATCGACATCGTCTGGATTCAGTCGCTGTGGCGCGGAATCATCTACACCAACGTCGTCGACGCCAGGAACAAACCAGTCGGACCTCTTGCCCATGGCGTTCATGTCTGTGAACAGGGGTGGAAGCGTGCCTTCGACGACAAAAATCGAGTAGCCTTCCTCGCGGAGTTGACCCAAGTATGCTGACAAGTAAAAGAGCGAAATGCAAGCCGGTCGCTTTTTCAGAGAATTGAGATCCCAGAGCTCTCCACGAATGCTGCGGATACTGAACCAGTGGTTGGCAAGGTTGCAGACGAAAGCGACATCTTCGCTTAAATCTGCATTGTCGCCATTGAGATATTCGAGCAACTCGTTCACGGCCCTTCTATCCTGCACCAGCTTGAGGCCGTGACTCCGGTCCAAGGCTGTTGAGAGGACCTGGATCGAAAAGTTGCCAGAGTCGTCCACGTTATTTGAAGTGCTCGTCGCTGTCGTAAGATGGAGAACGCACGGATACGCGAATCAAGAAAAAATGTGAGCTAGCCATTCGTAAACGCATGGTTGTGATCGTCGTCAGACTTACCGCCGCCGTCTTCCATGAGGTGACGTTCCAGCGCATCGAGCTCGGCAGCAATCTCCGCAAGGTCATCAGGACCAAAATACGGCCCCTGCAGCAGGTTGTTTAGGCAGTGCTGCCCGCACATGGACCCATACTGCTTTTCGTGGTAGATGGCCTCGGTCAACTCGTCCGTCATGTTGCTCGGGTGTCTGGAAAGTTGTGCTCTTTGCTTTGAGCAAGGTTGTGATCAGAGAGGATAACGCGCCGCCGCCTCGCGCACAAATCTCTCCGTTCTCCGCGCCGCAGACGCTCGCTCGCTCGCTCGCCGCCCGCTTTCTTTCTTGGTTGCTTGTTTGCTTTGGCGCGGCCGGCGTTCGCGTGCGTGTGTGCCACTTGCGGGATTGCGAAGGGATTTTATTTATTATTGCCAATAATGGTGATCATCGCCTTTTGACACATGCCATCACGGTGTGTCCACGCATATCCGAGAGCGAGTCCGAGCACGCGGAAAAAAGAATTAAACACGATGAAGAGCAAGTGTTTCTCTTTCCGAATTGCAAAAGCTTGAGCAAAAGTCTGCCAAGTATCGCATCACAATGCGGATTGGATCGATTCAACTCAATGTAACAAGAGTCACGAAAAGGAGAAATATAGGCCTATCTTGTGAAAGGAATTTTTGGCCTTCCAGACATAGTAGCCGTGCGCAGAGGCACGGGAAAACCTGGTATGCTTTCTGAGCCAATAATCGAAGCATAAGTTTTCTTACTTTTCGGGGCGTTGCAAACTGGCATTTGGCTCATTTGGAATGGGTCCAAATGCTCATCTTTAGCTGCGGTAGTATTACAAGAGTGACTTGACTACGCAGGCTCTCAGTCTGTCGTTTGTTGCGTAAAAGGTACTGTCTTGTCTTGCATTCTTCTATCGAGACGTCAGACATTCGCTCTTGCAATGAAAGAAGAAACCTTACCACTCGCTCCTCATTAAAGTATCCAAACAAATTTGGGTCTTCGCGGATGCCTGACTCCTGGTATGAGCATTGTCAAACTTCCCTGCCGTGGGCCAGCCAGTGACCAACGTCGCCTGAACAAGGTCCACGTTACCTCAGGTGGCCGGCCGGTCAGCGTTGACCTCGGAGTCCCCACCTCAAGCGCCCGCCTCATCGAATGGTCAAAACAGCAAGAAGTTCGATGGACGAACAGTCTAGTCTTTAAAATAACTGTAAGGTTCGAGTTCAAGTCAAATTTGTTTGGGACCGGTCAGGTCAGCCAGCCAGTGGCAGGTCAGGTTGCGGTTCTAGCGAAGCTTCTATTTGCGAGTGTCCCAAAACATGCCGAAGCCAAACCAGGTTTTGGTCCCCCGGTCGTGCCTCCTTTCCGGCCGTCGTGATTGTCTGTCACCAGCCAGGCCAACGTCGCGCAGGGCGTGCGGCCAGCAGCTGCCGGACGAGCGGACGAGGTCGGGGAGCCCCAAGTTGGCGCGAGCGCGAGTCTCGCGCCTGTCCTTGCGCCGCAAGCGCGTGGCGCGAGGCCTTGTCCGATGCCCGTCATATTGCGCTATGTCCGCTAGCTTGCAGAGGAGGACTGACAGTTCTGCAACACCACTACTACCTCCTAGTACGTACGTACCGGCAGGTTAGTAGTAACAAAGACTCGGCGAAGCAAACCCGGACGGCAGCAAAGACAGAATCCACGCTCGCTCGCTCGCCCACTTGCAGAACCGAGGCAGCAGAGGCAGCAGAGGACGCGGAGGAGGGAAAGACCGAGACACGATGAAGGAGACCATCCAGACGCCCGTGACCGAGAAGCTCGGAATCAAGGTGCCCATCCTGCTGGCGGGCATGAGCGGCGTCAGCCATGGCGAGCTCGCGGCAGCCGTGTCCAACGCTGGAGGTAAGTCGAGGAAGGAAGATGCGCGAGTGGAAAGCGAGGCGCGAGTGAAAAACGCAATGGCAACGTAGCGAAACGATTGATCTCTAACCAAGAGGTGCTTTGGATGCGTCAACTTGGATGTATACGATTTCCTTTGCGTCTTTACTTCCCCCTTTCCCTGGTTTGATTCATACGTGCGATGGTCCATACCCTGCACGTGCGCTCATAACAGGTCTTGGCGTGATCGGCGGTCTTACGCTTTCGCCCAAGGTGCTCAAGAAGGAGATTGACGACCTCAAGGCGCACCTTACCGACAAGAATCTCCCCTTTGGCGTTGATTTGGCCATTCCCCAGGTTGGCGGCAACGCACGCAAGACAAATCACGATTACACGCACGGCAAGCTGCCGGAACTGATTGATCTCATCATTGCAGAGAAGGCAAGCCTTTTTGTCTGCGCCGTCGGTGTGCCGCCCCAGTGGGCCGTCGACAAGCTCCATGCCGCTGGCATTCCCATTATGAACATGGTTGGCGCGCCCAAGCATGTGGACAAGGCTATTGCCAGCGGCGTCGATCTCATCTGCGCCCAGGGCACCGAGGGCGGCGGGCACACTGGTGAGATTGGCACCCTTGCGCTCATTCAGCAATGCGTCGATCGCTGCAAGGGCCACAAGTCTCAGATGGATGGCAGCCCCATCATGGTGATTGGTGCTGGCGGTATTGTGAACGGCGCAAGCATCGCCGCAGCGCTCTCCCTCGGTGCCGAGGCCGTCTGGGTTGGCACTCGTTTTGTTGCCAGCGAGGAGAGCCATGCCAGCGACCGCCACAAGGCCCGCGTACTTGAAATTGGCGCGCTCGACACCACGCGAACTCTCGTGTACTCGGGACGGCCCCTTCGCGCCTACCAGTCGCCCTACATCCGCGAGTGGCATACCAAGCGTGCGAGCCAAATCGAGGAACTCTGCAGTAAGGGCGTCATCCCTTTCAACTACGACTTGAAGGAAGCCGAGAAGAATGGCGAGCATTTCGATCTTGCGGGCAACTTCCCTCAGCTCATTGGCCAGGGTTGCGGACTCATCACTGAGGTCAAGCCTGCGGGTTCCATTGTTGAGGAGATGATGACGGAAGCTGTTGAGATTCTACGCAAGGCTCCCTCGCGCATTGCCAAGCTGTAAGTGGCGTGAGAGGCACCCCCCTCGTGAGAGTCTTTCTCCTCCACCTAATTTCTTTCACTTATCTATCTACCTTCATCTTTTACTGTACGAAGCTGTTTTCTGAAACTGGCATGGTCAAGACCATGAGCCATTGAGACGTAAATTCTGACATCATTTGGAATAGGCAGGCCTACACACGGGCCTTCTTTCAACCCCAAAAGCAACAATTTCGTGCTCAAGCTGGCTCAAATTGCAATTCATCTACAGTCAAAGGACCAACGACTTTGATGCTTTGTTTGGTCACCACGCGTATTGATGTGCCAGCTTGGGGCTTTTATTTCATAGAGAAAAGAATAGGAAGGCATAGAGCAAGCGGGCTTTTGACTGACTGACTGACTGACTGACTGACGGGGACGAGGTGTGATCGTCATCGTTCTGTCAAAGCGCGCTTTTAGAAAAAAACAAAACAAAACAAAAACATATCCGGCCGTGTTGGCAACTCTAGGCCTGCTTGCGAACTCTTTCGCAGACGCGCGAGCACGAGTCTTCCACGTTGGCCGATGCAAGTGGAAATTGTACGAAGCAAGAGACGAAACGAGAGCAATTTAGTGTTTACAGCAAAGTCACAGCAATCGCCGCTTTTTGGCCGTGTTGGTGTACGTATGGCGAACCCATTCCATCTCAGCATTACGATCGTCAACAGTACCCAGCTTGATTTGAAACAGCTGCATCTCAAAGCGCGGGCCAACCTCGCTGAGCTCGACATGCTCCTTGTCAACCGTGTTCGATTCGCCGCCGAGTTTCTTAAATGTGTGATGGCGAAAGGAGATAAAGTCGCGATTGTTTGAAAATGTAAGCACGCGCGTTGACTCTGGTTTGGGTACAGGAAAAAGGTACTTGAGAATGTTTGACACACGCTCTCCGAGTGCTGTGTTGAAGTTGTCAAAAATCAGGTGCGGGTACGCCTCGGACATGGTGCCGCAATCCTCAATATCGTGCCGCATGACTGCGTTGGTAAGAGAAAAGGTCGCGGTCGGCCCATACGGCAAATGGCAGACAACGAGGGCGTCGGGCTCACCGCGGTGCTCCTGGACAATGACAATGTCTGTAAAGTCGTTGGACCGGCATGTATCTACAAGTTCTGCAAGCTTGACATTACCACGATTGATGCGCTGCGAGTTGGGAAACATCAAACGCACCTCCTTGGCAAACTGTTTGAGGCGAGAGCTCGGGTCCGACGAGGTAGTCACACAGATTTTCGGGTCTCGAACGCCCGCGTTCGCGTACTCGTCATCCATGTGCGTCTTGGGTTTGATGGTGAATTCGTCATCTCTGTCAAGTTCCTGGCGAAGCTTGCCTTGCTCGTCGCGCAGCTCCGTGGGGATCGGCTTGCCTGCTGCAAGGGCCTCCCGAATCTGGCGCTTCTTCTCGTACTGCTCCTTGTCCTTTCCCTCGAGCGACTTGCGGTAGATGTACTCCTTCCGCATACGAATGTGCTTGCGCAGCGACATCTTTGCTACGCTCTGCTCTCTGTCGCGCCCCCTTTGGCCAGGTCCTCCTCCGCGGCGCGCGCTTTGAGCCGAGGGCCACTCGCTCCTCTTCTTCGAGTTCTGTCGCCTCGACGTCCACTCAAGAGACGACAATTTGGGGTCCCTGTCCAGACACCCAAAACCATTCTAGGGATAGTAACCGCTTTTTACATAACTGAAACCATAACGGACGGGGAATCGCTGCAGAACATCGTCAACTTGTTGATGTTCTGGGGCAGCGATGGACACTCGACCGGCAGCGTCGGAGAGCGAGAAAGCTGCTCTGCAGAGAGCAGAGCAACGCGTTCGCGAAGCCCGACTTTGGCAGTGGGAACTCAAGGACGTTTTGCTCGAACCTGCCATGCGTCGCGCACGAAAAAAGATCGAGGCTGACCTTTTGCAAAAGTATCTTCAAGAGGAAAACGCTCACCGCCACTCTTGAACGCCAAGCGAAAACATTGTAAAGAACACCCGTAGAACGATCAATCTATCGAAATCAGCAACAAGAACAAAGAAAACAAAAGCATGCCAAGCCACACGAGAGCCGCACGAAAAGATATAAGATACCCTTGACACAACGCTCTTATTGCCCAGACTTGGGCTTGATTGTATGCTGCCATGCAACCTTGCGATTCGTGAGAATCCGCAAGACTTGAATCGAAGAGTCCATAACGGCATTCTTGCCAACAAGACGAGTTGCGCCATCAGGAGTGCGCGTGGTTCCTTCGGCGCGAATAAAGTCACCCTCGAGTCGGAAACTGTCCACGACGCCGTGTTTAAGTGCAGAAAAGATGTCGTCTACTGTGCAACCCGGGAGCGATTGAAGACACTCGCGACGCTTGCCAGACTTGAGATCGGTCACAGGATACACCAGCGTAGGTTCTCGGAGCGCGACCGCAGAGCTGATGCAGTCCACGACGCCTGTCGACCCAAATAAATCCATCACCTTGCGAGCTGCTTGGAGTTCCTTGCGTAACTTGGCTTCCTTGTTGTCTGTCGTTGACGAGGAAACGCTCTCTTGCAAGTACCCAGGAGCGGCAAAAGCGCTCGAGCCGAAGGCATACTCGATTTTGCCCTCGCCCGCTAACGACAACAAATTTGTCTCGAGCATCGCAGAGCAAGGCACGGCAACGTATCCCTGCTCGAGAGCAGCTTTCTTGGCTTGCTCCAGCTTTTCGAGGCCCACCTCTTGACCGAATTTGGGGTTTAGAATGAGACGGTCGCACTTGTTGAGCGCCAAGCACATGGGAAAGCGCACGCTCAAAAAGTGCGCAATGAAACGGTGCAAATCAGCACGACTCCAGCGTTCCGCAATCATTGGATCGAGCTTGCTCCGTGCCGCTGCAGCCGTGACAATGCTTCGCGTCGGCCCTTGATAGCCCGTAAGCAAGGCTACCAGACGGTCTTCTGCCGCATGTTCCGAGTTACGAGCGCGAGCCGCGCGCACCACGCCTCGCCACTTGGCGACGACATTGCCAAAAATCCAACGATGCAGCTCCTCGCGCACCCACTTGATATCCTCCTCTGCAGTTGACGCAGATTGAACATCATCCATCACAGCCACACCATTGCGGTCGCTCGATCCAGATACATCCACAACGTGAATAAGAACGTCGGCGTCGCACAAGTCATTGAGAAACTTGTTACCCTTGCCTTGACCCTTGTATGCGCCAGGAATAAGCCCCGCGACATCCTTGATGAGGAGCGGAAGCAGACGTCGTCCTTGGCCGTCGCGGCCATGCTCGGTCTCAAAGGCAGCATCGCTCGGATCCGTCGCCACATCAGTCACATCGTTTGAGGCCCACCATCCGACACCATAGTTGGGCTCAATTGTCGTAAAAGGGTGCGCCGCTACTTTGGCGAGAGTTTGCAGGCGTGTTGTACAACAGAACAAGGTAGATTTGCCTGCCGAGGGCTTGCCTACAAGTCCCACGACAAACTTTTTCACACCTCGACCCTTGGCCACGTGACCAGCGTCCTCTACAGGATTCTTTTGCCGTCGCGCGACCTCAATGCATGCCTCTTTTGTGGCCTTTTCTACGAGCTCGTTCTCAACGCTCTCCTCGGGCTCTTCCTCCCAGATTTTTCGCGTGCCAGGCAGCATGTCATCCTCTTCCTCGTCCTCGGCTGCATCTTCATCCTCCTTGCCACTCTTGGCGGCTGCAGCTGCTTTTGCCTTGGCATCTGACTCACCGCGCGCCTTGTCAAGCAGAGCAATGTTTTGCGGATCTTCAAGCCAGGTTTCCGCAGCCGAAATTGCAGTGTACACACAGGGCATGCCTGCCTGCTCATCGAGCTCGGCGCGCACATGCTGCAGCAACGCCGTCTCGACACGCTGCGGGAATTGCAGCATTCCGAGTGAATGTTCAATGTGTACCCGAGGTACCTCCTCCGGGTAGTTGGCTGGATAATCTACGACGAGCTCGAGTTTCTGGTGAAGGGGGGAGTCCTCGCATGCCAGTCGGAACGCTAGAGCACCGCAAGGAGCTCCGGCACCGCTCGCAGCTGGCCGGATGATTTTCATCGTGTCAGGATAGATCGACTCGAGAGCCTCGACCTCGTCTCGCTGCTCCGCCGCACCTTCATCTGATGTGCACGTGGGCGGAGGTGGCGGCTCGTTGGATTTCGAGGCCTGCTGCTGCATCTCGGCTGCCTTGCTCGGCGATGGTGGAGAAGGAGGAGGAGGGGGACTAGAAGTAGCTAACGCGGCCGAAGAGGCCATGATACGCTCGTGCTGCGCATTGAGAAAGTCTACGATGAGATTCCGTGCCGGTGCGTTTGACGGAATAAGGTGGCCCTGATCGTGCTCGTAGATTTGGGCGTCTACGAACCGGGCAGCAAGCTCCTTGCTCGAACTAAGGTCCACAACGCGATCTGTACGTCCCATAATGTGCAAACTAGGGGTCGACATTTCCGCAAGCTCGGCATCCTGCCAAAAGGACGCCATGCTCGTCATGCATGGCGCGCCACCCAGAATCACAAACTCCAAACCCTGTCATTGGCGTCATTGTCAGTCAATTTTTTCTCCGCAGCGAGGTACGAATCTACTTACAGGAAATCTTGAAGGATTAGCGGCAATGCGCGCCGCGGCGGCGCCGCCCATGGAAAAGCCAATAATGCCATCGAAAGGACCCTGTTCTTTCCAGACCTTTTCGAGCATGACAAAAGACTCCTGCAGTGTGCGCGTCTTCTCTTCCTCATCGGCCTGGTGCCGCCACCACGTACGCGTCGGGACGCTGTCGCCCTCGCGCAGCGGCAGCTCGTGCGGCGCGTCCACAAACACCAGATCCGCCGTCTTGCGCACCTTTTTCGGGAGCCATCCGAGCCGCGCGCGCAGAATCTCCTTCGTCTGGCTGCTCCCGTGCAGACACAGCACGCGCAGCAGTCCCTCGCCTGCCGCCGCCATCCTGATCCTTCCCTTTCCTGGCCCTGCCGCGCGCTTCCTGGCGCACCACCGCTCAAGAGGTTCTGGATGAGAGAGAATGCGCGAGGAATGACGACGCGTGCGATTTCAAGGATGTCTGGGATTCATCTAAGATGAAGGACTCGGAGTGAAGGACCTGCGACTTGCGGCTCTGCCGGGCTCCGCCAGGAGGATCATTCACGTGCATTTCCAGAGCACATCAAGCTTCGCACGAAAAGCAGCCACCAGCCAGAAGCGACACGAACATCGCCCGCAAGGTAATCATCCAAATGCATGCCATGCCATTGATGATTTGCGAACGAAGACCGCTCGCTCTCGGGACGTGCTCTCTTTGAAGTTCATGGGCGGGTCAGCCAGACAGCACTTCTCTGGCAGCACGCGCAGTGTCTGTCTGATCGCTTCGAAAAGGGCTGAGCGGTTAGCGGTGACCTTGCTTGTCTCTCGTTGGTCTTGCCTCGAAAGGATGCAGGATGCGCATTCCGGTCTGCTTCGGGGAAATCGGGCTTACTTCGGACTTACTTCGGACTTACTTTGGGCGGGGCAAGATGAACAAGATAGAAGAGTTCAAACCTGCAGCGTCCGCGATCATCGAGCGGCCCTCTTGCGCGCGAGAGACCGCCGAGGGCGTACCGGAGCGCCTGCCGAGCGGACGGTCATCCGGCGCTCACTCGCTTGCAGCGCTGCAGCCTCGGGCATAGGGCCAACACACGCGAGCTGCAGCAAGGCCACTTTTGCAGGGAAGACAAGCACACGTGCTCGAACTCGAAAAGTCTGCATACTTGCGAGCTTGCAGAGCCCGCGAGTTACAGGCCAGGCGCTTGCTTGTCTTTTCTATTCACTAATTGCTGCAGATAAACAAGATCGTTGATACGCGAAAGACAAGGACTTATAAGTTTAAGGTCGAAATGACTACCTCTAATGAAGATGTGATTGCCGATGCAATCCGACGAATGTCAGAACGTGAGACCTACCTACAGTAAGTAAAACGAGCAACTCCAAATTGCCAACAGGCCTCGTTGCAATGAATTGTGTTTATTCTGACCTGAACTCATGTCTTACCACTCACCCTTCGATGGCATTGCACATAAAATGTTCAATCGTAGTCTTGCGTCTATGAAAATTAGCGATGATGGCGCGACAGCACTGGCGAATGCGCTAAAGGAGAACAAGTCGCTGCAAACGCTTTAGTAAGTTGCACGCGGGAAAAGCAAAGAAAGCTTGCAATGAACGAAAAAGACTGACCGTCTCGCAATGGTACAAATCACCCAACCCAATACGTGATGCTATGACTGTTCGTCTCTTTCTTCGATCATGCTGCCATGCATGCTTTTACGTTTTCAATTTGCCCATAAAATGCACAATCGCAGTCTTGTGAAGAACGAAATTGGCTGTACTGGCGCGACAGCGCTAGCGATTGCGCTCAAAGGGAACACATCTTTGCAGGTGTTCAAGTAAGTTGCACGCGGAAAAAGCAAAAAAAGCATGCAATGAACGAAGATGACTGACCAGCTCGCGATACTACAAATGACCCAACCCCGATACGTGATGCTATGATTGTTCTTCTCTTCCTTCGATCATGCTGCCATGCATGCTTTTACGTGTTCAATTTGCCCATATAATACACACTTGCAGTCTTATGAGGAACAAAATTGGCGACGATGGCGCCACAGCGCTGGCGAATGCGCTAAAGGAGAACAAGTCGCTGCAGTCGCTTCAGTGAGTTACTCGCGAGAAAAGCAAAAAAAGCATGCAATGAACGAAGATGACTGACCAGCTCGCGATACTACAAATGACCCAACCCCGATACGTGATGCTATGATTGTTCTTCTCTTTCTTCGATCATGCTGCCATGCATGCTTTCACGTGTTCAATTTGCCCATATAATACACAATTGCAGTCTTTCGAGTAACAAAATTGGCGACGATGGCGCCACAGCACTGGCGAACGCGCTAAAGGAAAACAAGTCACTGCAAAAGCTTCAGTAAGTTACTCGCGAGAAAAGCAAGAAAAGCATGCAATGAACGAAGATGACTGACCAGCTCGCGATACTACAAATGACCCAACCCCGATACGTGATGCTATGATTGTTCTTCTCTTTCTTCGATCATGCTGCCATGCATGCTTTCACGTTTTCACTTTGTAAAAAAATGAAAATTAACGCAGTCTTTGGGGCAACCAAATTGGCCATGATGGCGGGGCAGCACTGGCGAATGCGCTCAAGGAGAATGCGTCGCTGCAGATACTTCGGTAAGTTGGGAGTGAGGGAAGAAAAGCCGCATTTGGGAAGCGAGGAGAACTAAATAAAAGACAAAACATTTTTTGTGGCAATCTTCCTGTTCGTCATTTATGTGCACGTTCACACCATTTTTGAAACGAGAGCAGTCTTCATGAAAACAATATCAGTAGACACTGGTTGCACAAAATATACGCACTGGTGAGGAAAAACAGGTATGTGTAGTTTCAAATTGGAGGAGAAGTCAGGATAATAAAAGATGAGCCATTGGAATTATGATTGACTTCTCATCAACGTTTGCAAATACTACAGGAGAACTACCACGTATCACCGCTTGCGCAACGATAACGTCATTGGGCAAGCGGGCTCAGATGCTCACAGGAGCTCCGAAGGCCAAGCGGGCGCAAGAGCCCAGGCGGGCTCGAGATCGGGACTCAAAGAGCGCGCAACGATTGAAGCCCAGAAGCAAGCCGAATTTGAGGCTGCGAAAGAATTGGAGTATGTTGAGTTGAGATCTTCGCATACGTTGGACCGAGATTAATTAACGTTTTGCGAAATTTTACGTAATCACCACCGTCGACATCGGTGCTTCCCTTTGGGTCTCATGTTTTTTCTTGGATGAATATAGTCGATCCGGTGATGGTATTGGCCCACAAGGCGCCAAGGAAATGGTGAAGAGCCTCGCAAAACACACACAGCTCCATTCTTTGAAGTAAGTCTTGGGAAAACTACGGAGCAGAACGAAGATAGATTTTGGGTTGCATGAACAAACCAAACTTACACAGCGAGACGTGGTCACTTATCTACTTTATAACCACCCTCACAGTCTTTCCAAGAATGGCATCGGCGATAGTGGTGCTGAGGCTGTGGCATGCGCGCTTGCCGAGCATAAGTCGCTGCAGAACTTGAAGTATGTGGTGAGAACGGTCAAAAGCGTTTTGCAAAAGACCAAGAAAGACTGACCTGGATTTCTGCGGTGCTCCGAACTTGCCGATAAAATTGCAATCGGTTCCATGAGCGAAGTCTTGGGGCTGACGAGATAGGTCTCATTGGCGCCAAGGCTGTAGCGGATATGCTCGAGAATAACGAGTCCCTGTTGTCGCTCAAGTAGGTCAGGCGAAAAAGTGCACGAAATTCCGATAACTGACGACGAAGCAATTCATGTCACTTTACTTTGCAACTTGCTGCTCGTCGTCACACAAATACAGCCTTGGCTGGAACCGTATCGGTGACGGTGGCGCCGCGGCAATAGCGAGATCGCTCGCCGCGAACAAAACGCTGTGTTCTCTCGAGTACGTAGAAACAGTGCGTTGTAATTAAGCAATGAGACTAACCACCAAACTACCTCGCGGTGATATCGTATTTTGATCTTTCTTTACGAACCAACGCAGTCTTCAAAAGAACAGAATCAGCGCTGATGGCGCCAAGGAGATAGCGGAAGCATTCGTGAATTCGCAAGTGTTGGAGCTGCTCAAGTAAGAATCACAGTATCGAGAATGAGGTGTGTGCAATTTGATGAAGGCTGACAATTATGTATGGCAAAACGGCTTCCAAATATTCACAATTTGGCGGTGTTTTCTCAAATGGCAAGGGCAGTCTGGGGTGGAATGCTATTGGCGATGATGGCGCTGTGCATGTGGCCAAAGCGCTCGAGGAGAACAAATCGCTGTTCTTCCTTGAGTAAGTGATACTAAGACAATTGGGGGCACATTGAATGCAAGGAGTCTCACATTTTCCAAATCAAATGCAAAATCTTGTTGAGGTACGCAGTATTGCAAGGAACAAGATTGGCAACGTAGGCGCTGTTGCTGTGGCGGGCGCACTACTGAAGAACAAGTCGCTGCACACACTGAAGTAAGTATTGGGGAGCGAGCATTGCGCGAGGAAAGAGTAGCATGGACTCACAAAGATGCATTCACGACTCCTTGTGGCTTTTCCTCACGTCTTCATGAATCCGTATCACGCAACACCCTGCAGATTTCGTAGCAATGACATCACGAAGGATGGCGCTGAACAGCTAGCAAATGCGCTTGCCAAGAGCGAGTCACTACAGGCGCTAGAGTAAGTTCTATTGTTCAAACATGGCGGAACTCAAGAACCGAGTATAACTAACGACAGCTCGATGCTCGTCGTGATATGGTTTAATGTGGATGTTCGTGGGCTCTGTATGACGATCAAAACACTCCTCATCTTCACAGTCTCGCAAAGAACAAAGTCGGTATGGCTGGCGCAAGATCTCTCGCGGGCGCTCTCAAGGAAAACACGACGCTGCACTTTCTGGAGTAAGTATTTATGATGATGGCAAAAGGAGCAAGACGAGCTTAGCTGACGAGCATGTTCATCAACTATTTCTTCCCAACTCGCGCTTGATGTCGCAATTCACAGTATATCTAGCAACCACATCAAGGATGATGGTGCTTCTGCGCTGGCAGGTGTTCTCGCTCAGATCAAATCTCTCGTGACGCTGCAGTACGTTGACATGGCGGAGTCAGGGTGTCGGCGCTGTTAATAACTGACCAGCAGTCGCTCATCTTTTTGACGATTTTTCATACCCCTTATCGCGTACAGTCTTCAAGACAATGCGATTGGGGACGACGGCGCGAATGAGATTGCGAAAGCGCTCGCGGCGAACAATTCTCTGCAGTCTCTAAAGTACGTTGAATTCGGAAAGGCGTTGCATTAGGGGCAAATCGTAACTTACGAAGACGCCGTCGAAAACGCTCAATTCTCTGTGATTTTGTCATCCTGTTTCTTTACAAATGACTGCAGTCTCTCTGGGAATCAGATCGGTCCACATGGCGCTGAAGCTCTTGCCAAAGCGCTCGTGAAAAACAGCACACTCGAGGAGCTTGAGTACGTTATGACAATGATACAAGAACGACCGATGACATGATGAAATCTCTAACAAACGTGCGCACTATCACGCCATGCTCGGCGTTACCATATTTCTTCTTTCAGCCTTGGAGACAACAATCTTGACGATGAAGGCGCCGAAAAGCTGGCAAAGGCACTTGAGCAGAACAAGTCATCTCTTCAGTCCCTCGAGTACGTTTGCCGGCAACACATCAGACTCAGAGGCATTGTAGCATGCAATTGCTGACTAATTCACGTGAAAACAGTCTCACTGGATGTAGGATTGGAAACGAAGGCGCTGAAGCTCTTGCCAAAGCGCTCGAGAGCAACGACATCTTGCAGGAGCTAGCGTAAGTTCGACCCTCACTTTTCGCCTTAATGACGTGGGCATAATGCAAGAATGACTCACGTGATTGATTGACAGTCTTGGCCACGTCCCTGCTGATATTTTTGCTCGTATTGGCTCTCGCCTCAAGCTTGTCAAGGATGAGCTAAATGAGCTGAGCAAGGAAGCGATTGAGGCGCTCAGGACAGATCAAAAAGTACGCTGGGGGCGTGCCAAGCTCATGGTCGTGGGTAAGGCAGCCGCAGGCAAGACGTCGACGATCCGCACGCTCCTGGACCAGCCGTTCGTACCCGAACATGTCTCAACGATTGGAATAGATCTGATGCTCATGCACACGCGAGACTGGAAGGAGCGAAAAAACATTGGCGATGCCGATCTCGGCGAACAACTTGCAAAGCACAAGTACCGAAACAAAAGAAAGCATGGAGAGCTGGATCAGTCTGAGGCTCAGTCGTCGAAAGACGCAGCGCGTAGCGTTCCCAAGGCGCCACGCGCTGCTCCACCTGCCGATTCAGCCAGTGGTGCTTCCGCTGTGCGTCATCCTCCGCCGCAGTCTCCATCAGTCCAGTTTGATAAGGAGGTAATTGCGAAAGCTGTGAACACCCCGCTTCGCATTCGTGTCAAGGAGCAAGCCAATAAGGAGGAAGAAGAGATCAGCTTTACGATATGGGACTACGGTGGTCAGGAGGTCTTTTACGCGCTGCACCACCTGTTCCTGACGCAGTATGGCGTTTATGTTGTGGTCTTCGACATGCGCGAGGTGCTGGGTAAGGAGCGTTTCAAAGAGAAGCTTGACGTGGAAGAGCTTGCGAAGCTCGCCTCGCAAGACGACGCGATTCAGACGCTTCGTTTCTGGCTCGACTCTATCCGATTGCACGCGCCAGGTGTCGAGGTTGCGCTGGTTGGGACATATCTGGACCAGGTTCCAGAGCTTGATCAGCATGATGACATCCAGGAGATCCTTGAAAAGAAGATCTTTCGCGAATTGGATGGCGATCCTAAGATTCAGAGGAACATTTGGAAGGAGGAGTTCCTTCAATTCTTCCCCATTAACAATCAAGATCGCGGGGACGTAGACGGACACGTTGCGCGTCTCAAGGATCAGCTGACAAAATCCGTGGCGGAGAAGGCGTTTGTGAAGGAGAAGGTGCCTCTTCGCTGGTCCTACTGCCTGGACCGATTGCTTCAGCAAAGCGACCCATACATGCGGTTTGGTGATGTTGAGACGCTTGCTGTGACGAAGTGCTTCGTTGCCAAGGAGGATGTTAGGAAGATGCTCGAATATCTGCATGAGCTCGGTGTGCTTTTGTACTTTTCCAAGAATGAGGCGTTGTGCAAAGTCGTTGTGATTCAACCGCAATGGCTATTGAAAAACTTGTCACGCGTCATTTGCGACCCAAGCGCAAAGCACATGAGAAGGCACATGAAGAAGCTACGGTCGGGAGCCGGAGACCACGCGGCCCTTCCTGCCCATCTTGATTCTGCACTTTACCAGTGGAGAGACGACGCTATTGCCAGTCGTGCTTTGCTGGAGTTTTTGTGGCAAGGCAACCCTGTTGACTTTTTGGTATCATTGATGGAATCGACATTGTTGGCATGCCCGAGCCCTTGGGTCAGCGATGACGCTGGCAAGAAGGACTCAATTTTGGTGCCGAGTCTCTTGCACGCTGCATCGGAACAAGACAAGGAGGATGGACGAAGAAGGGTCGGCGACTCTGCTCTTGCCTACGTCGACTTCGAGCTTTTGCCAAAGGGCTTCTTCCAGCGTCTCGTGGCTCTTCTTTTGCAGAGATTTCCAGGTGTAGCGACCGTGGGTAAGAAGCTTTTCGCGGACGTCGCAAGTGTTGATTTCAACGGCATGGAGTGCCTCATGGAGGTATCGCAACGACGCATCACCTTTCGCTTCGGCAATGCCAGACAGAATCGCCCGCTCGTATCGCTTCTCGCATTGTTGAGCAAGGAGCTGAAGGAAATCGACGAAACGTTCATGAGGGGCAAACTGGGACAAAGGTTATATGTCAGCTCCGACGGAACCGACAATGACAAGTCTTGTGCTCTTGCGGAATCCCTTGCACACCCTCTGGAGGGCAACACGATTCGAACGCGATCGTCATGTCAACCACTTGAAGCCTTTGCGTCGTTCGTGGATGGGGCCTCTCAGGCTCAAATTTTTGGAGAGTCAGCGGGCAGCGCAGGATTTCGGTTTGATGCTTTTCTCGGTCACGCGTGGGGTCCCGGCAGTGTCACGCATGAGAGGGTGAAGGCTGTCGAGCGAAGGCTGGCGGAGCTAGGCATTCGGTGTTGGATTGATGCAAATAACATTGAGCCAGAGATCTATCGATCCATGGCGTTTGGCATCGACAAGTCCCGGACCACCGTCATCTTTGTGACGCGCGAATACATGGAAAAGGTGAATGCGGGGCGATCAACGAATGACTATTGTTGCATGGAGTTTCACTACGCGATGGACCGCCATAAACCTGTACGTGTGATTGCGTGCGTGATCGACGAGGATATGGCGGACAAAGACAGATGGGATGGCGAATTTCGATTCCGTTGGTGTGGAATACCGCTGTTCGTCCCAATGCATAGCGAGGTTGAACCTACTGATGCGGAGATTGCCGAACTTGCACAGAGGATCAAAGACACGATTGCCCAATACCAGCTGTAGGATGAATTAGATGAACCGAGTAAGATTGCGAAAGCACGGGCACCACGGACTATAAGTAAAAGGGGAAAACGACCAGCGATTGGTAAGAAAACTTAAATTGCATCTCTATCCTGTATAATCTTCTCATTTTGTCATTGCTGCGACAAATTCCTTGTACGAGATCTGATTGTTCTGAGACTGATCGAAATGCTGGAAAACAGTCATGACAGTCTGTTCGTCGCGTCCGAGGCCAAAATTGGCCATACAAGCTGAAAATTCACCAAGAGTCACACTCCCCAATGAGTCGCTATTCACAAGTCGAAAGGCGTCGAGAAGAGTACGTGACTCGGTGACACCCTCGCGTGCTTTTTCGTGCACCTTGCGGAGAAGCGTTTCCTTAAAAGACTGCACAATTTGTTGTGTTTCGGCGCTCTCATCCGCTTCACGCACACCGAACTGGCGCTCTACCATTTGACAGAAAACATCATCGCTATCGATCGTTGCACTCATGTCGGTAAAATGGGCCATGAAAGCCTGCTCGTCGACAAGATCATCGCCACCTGTCCAATGCTCGAGGCCATCGTTTAGCAGATTTTCGACCTCCTCCTCCGAGGCCTGGCCGCTGCGAATGAGAGGATGTTGATCCTGCGATCCAAAGGCGTCGCTCTTTTGTACAACTTGTGCGCCAGGCTCCTTGCGGGAAATGAGATATTTCCACGCACGCTCACAGATTCGATGACGCCGCTCATTCATCGGTCCTCGAAGGCCACTGAGAAACTCGGTGTGGTTGATGCGTCCGTCTCCATTTGTGTCGAAAGCACGTTCGAGTGTTCGCATTGCGTCTGCACTGAGAAAGACGCCAAACTTGTTGATGGCTTCCTGAAACTGCCAAGGTTCCATGGCGGCATCACCATCATCGTCCTGCATGTCTCGCGTGACTGCATCGAAGATGCGATTAAGACCACGGATTGTCCATGTGCGCGCTCCACCATGGTACATTTGGCGACGGAACTCTTCAAGGACAGTGTTGCGATCGAGCGCGTCTGCGTTGGAGAGCTCCCGGGGATCCCAGACATCATTCTTTTCCTCCAAAGGAGCCGCTTCAGCAAATCCGTGAGGAATGAGGTATGACTTTGCATAGCCAGCAGCTACTTTGACGATATCGCCGCGTTTCCGTCCTGCCTCGAGGTCTTCGAGCAATCGTACACGCAGCATCTTCGAAGATAGGTACAAGTGCGTGCGCTCTCGCGTCAACAAAAGCGTGACCTTTCTATCTTTATTTTCCAAGACTGCGAACCCTTGCAAGCTGATTTGCACCCGTTTTCCCGAGCTCGGTGTGCGTGACCTTGATGCGAAAAGATTGTACTTGCCGCTTGCAAGAGGCTCACATCGATGGATGGGACTTGGGTATTTTCTCTGTGACACAATACAACAGAGAAAGAAGAAGGTCAAGATAGATAAATATCCGTTGAGAAAAGGGGGTCCCCGAGGACCCCCTTTTTCGATCGCGCACACCGTCTTTGCCATCCATGCAAAGTGGAGCGTCTGCAAACGTAGAGTTTGCAAGCGCCACCGCGCGCTTGAGCGGGCAGCACCAGGAGCTGCTCCAGCGCAATACAGCGTAGAATTTTTGCCAGGGTGCGATAGCGGAGGCGCGAGAATTCTGGACGATGGCGTCCACTAAAGATTGGCTCAAGCAAGTGGACGAGAGCAACAACGTGTTTTTCTACAATGCGCAGACTGGAGAAACGCAATGGGAAGCACCTGAAGGGTATATTGACACTCTTGGGAAGGATTGGGTTGAAGCTCTCGATGAATCAGGCACATTGTACTATTACAATATCATCACCGGGGAAGCATCGTGGGACCATCCTGCCAAAGATCTTGTGGCTCCTGCTGATGCTGATGCTAATGCTGCTGCTGATACTGCTGTGACAGAAGAAGAAAACTTGGCAGCCGCAGACGACGCCTTTCCCGTGAAAGAAGGAGACGAAGCGCTTGCTTCGGCACAGGATCAAGCTGACGATGATGCCCCAAGTGCAGACAAGCAAGACATGCCAGAGTGGTCGAAAGTCTTCGACCCAAGCTCCAAAGCCTACTACTACGTCAACAACCACACGTTAGCAAGCCAATGGGACGAACCCGAAGGCTTCCAGGAAGTAGATCTTGCAAAGGTAAAGCTTTTAATGGCGCCCGAGGTTCGCGCTGCCATGCTCTTGCAGTCAGCATTCCGTGCCAAGCTTGCACGACGTGATGTCCGCGTGCAGCGTGCCAAGACAGCAGCAAGTTCTACAGATGAAGTTAGTGGCTGGCGAGAAATGCTGGACCCAGCTTCAGGATTTCCATACTACTTTAACAGCGAGACAAATGAGGTCACCTGGGAAAAACCAGCTGATTTTAACAAAGTCGATGCGGACAACTCGACACGAAAGAAATCAGACCCGATTTCAGAAGAAGAAGAAAGAGAAAACAAATTGGTAGACAAGGATCAAGGCGCTTCGGGAGCAAAAGCCGAGATACAATCTGACATTGATTCAAACGACGCCGAGGATTCTCCGAGTGGAGAACACGTAAGCGCGACGAAAGATCTCGGGCCCGAAGAAGTGGTCGAAGATGCATCGGAAATGATCTCCAACGATGCGGAGACATCTCGTCGCATGATCCCCGAGTGGGTTCAGGTGTTCGACCCGCAAACGAAACTGTACTACTTTTTCAACAATCACACATTTGAGAGTCAGTGGGAAGAGCCTGAAGGTTTTGAACGTTTGGACTTCTCCAAGGCCAAGCATTTGATGGCGCCTGAACTTCGTGCCGCGCTAATGATGCAGTGCGCTTTTCGCTCAAAGAAGGCGCGGCAGGCAGTGCGAGCACAGCGTGGTCTCGTGAGCTCCAGCAAGAATCTCAACGCAATTGATGGCGAAGAGTCGAGCGGTGTGTGGAAAAAGCTCGTCGATCCTAAGACGGAGCTTCCGTACTACTACAATCGCGAAACGCATGAGACCACATGGGACCCGCCAGTCGAAGAAGTCGAATGTGGTGAGAAGAATGCCAAAACAGAAGCAGGGCCTCCAGCCACCAACAGTAGTGGAGATGCTCACATGCCAGCAGAGGATACGACAGACAGTGTATCACCTAGCGTTGAATGGGTCGAGGTTTTTGATCCCCAATCGAAGCGATACTACTTTTTCAACAATCGAACGCTCGAGTCACAGTGGGACGAACCTGAAGGCTTTGAGCGCATAGATTTCTCCAAGGCAAAGGTGTTGATGGCACCCGAGCTGCGCGCTGCAATCATGCTACAATGCGCTTTTCGTGCCAAACAGGCCCGCCAAGATGTCCGCATTCAACGTGGAAAAGTCATGGCTGACGAAAACGACGGGGTGCTCTGGCAAGAATTGCATGATCCAGCATCTGGTCAGTCGTATTTTTACAACAGAGAAACGCAGGAGACGACCTGGGACAAACCGCGCGAGCTCATGACGGAGAGCGAACGCGAGCGTGCCGACGAAGCCGCCAAGGCGCCAAAATGGTACACCGCTGTGGATACCGACAGTGGAGATGTCTATTTTTTCAATGCAGAGACTGAAGAGGTTTCGTGGACCAAGCCTGAGGATTTTGACGGTGACGAGACCTTGATCGCTTCTGATCAGGAAGAAAATGAACGCCTTCGGCACATTCGCCGGCGAATGGCACTTGCTGTGCAGGGCAAGCTTCGAAAGCGAACCAAAGAAATGGATGCGCGCATGAGCGTCGTTCGCGCAGAACAGGCCAAGGCCTCTGTCGTGGCCAAACATCGATGGTACGAAGTCTTTGATGAGGAGCATGGTGCGTACTATTACTACGATGTTGATACGCGAGTCACTGTCTGGGAAAAACCTGCCGACTTTGTCATGGAGGCAAGTGATGAGTTGCTGCATGCGGCACTTCTCATGCAGGGGCTCTTTCGTGCCAAAAAGGCTCGCTCCGACGTTCGTCTCCTGCGTGCTATCGAGCTCACCAAAGATGAACCTCCGGAAAAAGAACCACAGTGGGTGAAGATCTTTGACAAGGACGCAAACGCTCATTATTGGTTTCACAAGCGATTGCACGAAATCAGCTGGGAGCCACCGCTCCAGTTAACGCTTTCACAGGGTGAGCCTGGCTCTGAGCTGTCTGAAATGGATCCTGACGAATCTCCTCGGATGGAAGGAGATGATCAAGCTCTTGCTGTGACAGATGCTGAAATTGCTGCAGTGGACGACAAGAACAGCAACGACGCCAATACTCGTTCAGATACTGGTGCAGTCGAAGTAGCAGAAGCTGTGGCTACAGGCTCACAGCAAGGGTCTCAAGATGAACAGCCAAGGGAACAAGAACCTGCACAAGAACATGAACAAAAGGAGTCGTCACCGCCACCATCACATGAACAAGAACAAGAACAAGAACAAGAACAAGAGCAAGAACAACAAGAAAATCAACAACAAGAGCAACAACCTCAAGAATCCGCACGACGAATAAGTTCGAACCCTGGCACTCTTGAGCAAGAAGGACTTTTGTCAAAGGAAAAAGACAATACGAAGAGAACAGATAATGGAGAAAGCGTTGAAACAGCGCGTCAGCCAGAGACAGTCTCCGACGCAGTGGATGTGTCGGAAGATACCCTTGAAGCCAAGGTGAATAAAGTGGCAGAGGAGCCCAAAGGAGCGGCGAGTCTTGTCGCTGCAGCTACTCAGGGTTCGCAAACAAGTGACACAGCGAGCGAGACAATTGATCCAAATGCCCTTGCAAATCCTGAAGAGCGACGCGAAGCGCGCGCTCGCGAGCGAGCGCGGCGAGACGAAAAGCTTCGCAAAGCTGAAGCAAAGGCAGAGAAGAAGCGAGAAGCAAGAGTTCAAGCTCGTAAAGTACACTTGCTTTCCGCACAAGCGTTGCACAAAGAAACACGAGAAAAGGAACGAGCAGCTCATCTTGCGCAAAAGAAAACTCTCATGGAGAAGGCGCAAGCGCAGCATGAAATGGACGCGAACTCCAAGGAAGCAATCAAGAAGAAACGCTTTGAAGCCGTGTTAAAAGAGAAACAAGCTGCTCAGCAAGAGCGCGCCAAGGCTCGCGCAGCCGAAAAGGCGCAACGTGCAGCAGATCTCAAAAGCTGGACACAGCTGTATCACGACAGTGTGAGCAAGGAGCGAGCGCGTCATGCTGCAGAACAAGATGCAATCTTGCAGAATTGTTTGAAAGAACGAAAAATTGCTCAAGAGAAGCGCGAAGTTCGGCGCTCGACCCTTGCGCAGGACAAGGCAACGCGACAATACGCAAATATTTTCGAAGCTGTGCGCGCTGGAGTTGCCGATGTCTCAGTCCTTGCACCACTGGTTCCCGAGACTGGGGATGGACTCATTGACGTCCGCGACGAATTCGGGCGCACTGTGTTGCATGAAGCGAGTTGGCTTGGATTCTCATCTGTGGCCAAAGCGTTACTCACGCTCGCCGAGAAACTTACTCCGGGGGGGTCTAGTTCGCTCGTGCAGGCAGTTGACTCGTGCTGCACCCTTACAACGCCACTCCACGAAGCAACGCGAGCTGGTTGGGGCGGAGATCTTATTCGCGTTCTTCTTGCGGCAGGCGCAAACATTAGCGCACGCGATCATCTGGGTGACATCCCGCTACATTGCGCTGCGCGTCACGGACACTATCCGACCATTCGCATTTTGGTCGAGGTCGAAGGCGGGCTGGAGACCCTTTTGGTCCGCAACTACAAGGGGCGAACAGCCTTGGAACAAGCGGAGATGCGCAATGATGGTCTGCTTCCCAAACGGATCGAAGAGTTGCCCGCCGCCAGAACCAAGCGCAGGCTTGGCATCGAAACGGCCCCGGCGGAAGAACCCGCTTCGACGGAGCTCGAGAGCGGCGAAGTCTTTGTTTTTGACGGCGATTTCTCTCAGACTGTGGACATTTTGCGCACGTTTCACAACGCGGCGATCGAGCAATTCGGTCCCGAGCTCAAAGCCAAGCGAAAGCTGCAAAACCGACATGGAAGTCTGGGCTCTCCCTCGCAGGCCCGTAAGTCCAAACTTCAAAGAGACAACTTCTCTATTCGCAACATGTTTCCGCAAGGTGCGTCTACCTCAAAGAAATAAGTAAGATAAATAATATGAAAGTGCAGTGTGACGTGACAGCGAGAATCACCAAGCCAAAGGTTCGGGCGCAAACTTGCGTGCAAGCATCTTCGCTCGCAACAAATCTTGTTCAGAAGCAGGATCGTCGAAATTGAGTGCGAGAGCGGCCGGAAGCAGGGCGTTGCGCCACAATTGCGCATACAGGTGCACCCAGGAAAGTGCAGAGCGATCCCCAGGGCCAAGAATCTTGTCATAGACACCCGCCTGCAGAAGCTTGTCAAGACGCCGGAATCGCAGCATGTGCAGAAACGCCGAAGGAAGAACGCAGGCGTTCTTTTCAAAGACAGTGTACAAATATTCGTCGTCGCTCCAAACAGGTTGCACACCGTCAAGATGAGGTGCTTGGAGCTCGGTTTGATCGCCCGAGTTGGCCTCTACCTCACCCATTAACTTAATGCTTGCTTCCTCGCACCCTGCTTGAGCAGCCTGAGCCGTCGTGGCGGGCATGCCCGCGAGCCAGAGATCCGAAAGCGAGTCTGCTCCCTCCACCGCAGCTACTGGCTGGCCCCAGTCTCCCTGTCTCGAAAAAGCACCAAGATGCTGAACAAGAGCGAGAAACTGCACCCAGTCAGGATGACCGCAGGATTCGGCGGCGCGCATTCGCGAAGTTGCGCGCGCAAGACCCCCGCTACGAGAGAGCGCATCCCAAATTGAAATTGTGCAGCGGGTCGAGGAACGTGTGGCCTCTCGTTTGGCCAAAGCGTGCACGAGAGAGAGACGTTGCATCTGTGAAACAAGGAAACCACCTTGCGCTCGCAAGTTACAGCGCATCGGTACCACGCGATAGGTCTCGTCGCCATTGTAGAGCATTTTGAAGGAGCTTCCATTCGGCATATCAACAACTTCGAATCCCGCGCGTTCGTAGAGACCAACAAGTTTGCCAAAGCGAGCCATGTCTTCTTCGGCTTCGAGAAGCACGCAGCAATAGCCAAGATGGTCACGCATAAAATCCTTGCACATTTCCAGAAGCGCAAGTGCGACATTCTGGCCCCGGAGTTTTGGGCGGACAGACACGGCCTTGATGAAACCTTGCCGCTCCTCCGCACGGGTCGGCTCGCCTGCAGCACCGCATTCATGCAGCTGCGCCACGAGCTTGCCTTGCGCTCCGCGCTTGTCCTCATGGAACACGAGCCACTTGACCTCCTTGCCGCATTCCTGGCGCTCGACGCGAAGATTCGGAGGCAGCGCGACGGCTCCGCAGCCGGCCATTTTCAGGTCGTCCTCGAAGACGTCGTCGTCCGCACCCATGGTCGCTCGCTCGCCGCGTCTCCTCGCTCGCTGGGGCGCTCGCTGGCCGGCAGGCTGGCCGCGACGCCGAGGCGGCGCCGTCTCGGCCGCGTCCAGGTCGCGTCCTCGACGCCGCCGCCGCCGCCGCCGCCGCCCCCGCCGCCGCCGCCGCCGCTGCCGCCGCTGCAGGAGCTGCCGCAGGAGCTGCCGCTGGCGGCCGCGTCCGCCGCGCGCTCCGCGTCGAGCTCGCCGCGCGCGCAGACCGGGGTCTCGGGCGCGAGCGAGGCCGAAGGGAATCGGGTCTGCTGCCGCCAGGTCCCGCCCGACCCGAGCGAAACTGGGAGATAGGAGCGAATAGGAGGCGGAAGGCGTTGGCAGACTGCGTAGGAGGATGTGTACAAGACCGGGGCGGGCGGGGTTCATGATGGTCGCCGTGGCTTTCTGGTGAGTCTGTTGCAAACAGGAGGTCGTCGAGATTGGAGGCGCGCAAGTTGGCGGGTGCACAGAGCTTTGGTCGGGGAAAAAGGTATGAAAGGGGGGCGAGAATCATGATCGTCGCCGTGGTTTTTCCGGTGAACCTGCTGCGCCAAGAGATTGTCAAGATTCGAAGCATGCAAGTTGGCGGGTGCACAGAGCTTTGGTTGAGTAAGGTGTCTAGAAAAGGGAGTCCCAAGGATTGTCGTCGTCTTTCTTGGCGGGTTGCTGTTGCTGCTGCGGCGGCGGTTGCTGCTGGTGCTGCTGCTGCTGCTGCTGCTGCTGCATGTAGTGTTGCTGGTGCTGCTGTTGTTGGGGCTGCGGCGCTGTCATGGGATGCTGCGCAGCTTGGGGAGGAGGAGGACGAGCCTGGGGTGCTGGAGGTCGACTACGCACCGGGGCATTCGGTCGTGGATGCTGCACCCTGTTCTGCGCTGTTTGCTGCTGTTGGTACTGTTGGCGCTGCATTGGTTGTTGAAATTGCTGCTGCGGCGGCTGCTGCTGCTGCTGCTGCTGCTGCTGCTGTGGCGGCGGTGCCTGTGCAGGTTGCTGAGGGTGTTGCTGAGAGTAGTGGTGCTGTTGATACTGCTGCTGGGGATGCGGAGCCTGTTGAGGTGCACCAGGTTGAGTAGGGCGACCGCCCCATGAAGATGCAGAGGCAGAAGATCCATTTTCCCCCAGACTCATAGAATTCATCATTCCAGCCCAAGCATCTGCAGCGCTGTCCATTTGCTGCTTCGGCTGTTGAGGCGGAACAGAGGACCACTGGGATTGCTGGCCCTGCGGCATGGACGGAGCAGGATGAGGATTCGTTGGCGGAGGTGTGGGCGAGGCCTTGTCCCACGCAGCCGCGGCCCAGTCATCGTCATCATCATCCTCGTCGGAAGAATCGCCTCCTGCACGGAAAGCATCAAACGGGTTCTCGTCTTTTCCAGGTACCCCTGTAGGAGACGGCACGCCCCCCCAGCCTGGCGCAGAAGGCGCCTCACGCTGAGGCGGTTGTTGGTGATTGTTGCCAAAGGGGTCGAAAGAGTCAGCATTCGCTGCCCAAGACGAAGGCTGTTGTTGTTGTTGTTGTCGCTGCTGCTGCTGCTGCTGCCAGTGTGACTGGGGTTGAAGAGGTTGTGAACTCATGTTCCATCCAGACGAAGCACCCGTTGCATTCGGTGCGGACGCTGAGCCCCCTACAACGTGGCCTACCATGCGCCCAGATCCATTTGCGGAATTGGGCGTTAGAGGTTGCGCCGTGGGAATGTCAGGACTACGACTACGGGTTTGACCGTCGCGCGCAAAGTCCTCCATGGTGAATGTCGTTGGCTTTGTATCTGCGCTCGGAGGACCGACCTCCACAGCACGCTTGTGAAGGCTGAGAGCGTTGAGAACGCGCTCATTCAGCTTGATGAGGATATCCATGCGCGAAGCATCCTCCTCCTGACTGAGCTTGGCAGCAATGACGTTCTGAAAGCCCTTGACCTGTTGTACGAGCTCTGTAATGAGATCGTTGGAAGCGGCCTCCTCCTTTGAAGATACATTGTACACGAGTTCCTCGAGCATGGCCGTTGCGTTCGAAATGACCGAATCCTGCTCCTGCGGCGACAGGCCCTGAAGCTGCGTCGTGGCCTGCGAAAGTGCGGACCTGCTACCACCCCCCGTCGCGCCGCCAGTGTGACCAGAACTCCTCGTCGCGCTCGCGGCCGATGTCACATTTGCTTCACGCGAGGAGTCGTTGTAGGCAACCCCTTTGCGCTGAAGCAAGGCAAAGGTATCGAGAATGTTCTTGGCCATCGCAGGCCGTTCGCGATACTTTGCGCTCCACATCTCGAGCAACGCAAGTGCCTTGTCGGCCTCCTCTTGCTTGCTCCTCCCGCCTTGCTTGCCGGCCTTTATGAGACGCATGAACTGCTTCATCATCTTCGGAATGGACACAGCCATAATCAGGTCCGGGTGAAACTCGTCCATGAGTGTCTCGAGCAGTACAAACGTGTTCATCACAATGTTATGGTCCGGGATCTTGAGCTTTTTCCGCAACCTGCGTACAATATCCGCCAGCTGCTTGGGCTCCTTGATCCCGTGGACTTTTGTGGCAATCTGCGCGTTGAGCGCCTCATCAGGCCCGTCGCCATTGACCGCGGCCTCGATCAGGTTGAACAGCTCCGAGTCCGCCTTGCCCTTGCTGGCGTAGTACGACGCCGTGATCGCCTTGAACGACATCTCCCCGCGTCCCGCTCTGCGCCGCGGCGCCGCGCAGGATACTGGCCGGCAGCACCTCGCTCGGCGAGGCTGCGCCGCGCGGCGCCCTCGAGCCAGGCCTCGCCCGGTTCGCGCCGGCGCGCTGGCGCTGCCGGGCTGCGCGTGGCCGCGGCGCTGCGCGCCTGTCCTCGCGCTCGCGGGCCCGTCGCGCGCGCCGGGCTCGGGCTCGGGCTCGGGCTCGGGCTCGGGCTCGGGCTCCGTGGCGCGGATCGGGGTCTGCGCGGCGAACCCGGCCGCGCTCATTTGTGCCGCTTGCGCCGGCGGCGGGCGGCACGAATGTGGCCCCCGCGCGGCGGGCACATTTGTGCGGCGGGGCGCGGGAGGGGCACAAGAGTGGGGGTCTGCGCCGGAGCCCTCGCCGGCGCTTCGTTCCAGACGACCAGACCCTCGACGCGGCGCCGCGGAGACCACCTGCGCGGGAGCAGCGAGCCAGCCGCGCGGCGATGAGGACGCTCGCGGCGACGCTGGCGGCGGGCGTGCTGCTCGCGAGCGCGCAGGAGTCCAGGGCCAATGTCTGCAGCTTCGAGGTCGACGGCCTCGCCTTCGATCTCAAATCTGCGAGCAAGGAGTGCGTATCTGCTGGGGCTGGGCTGGGAGGGCGCGGGGAGGAAGACGACGCGGAAGATGCGGAGTGCGGCGAGCGTGCATGTCGAGGAGCGCGAGATGAAGACTGACGCCATCCTGCCGAATTGCGATGTCCAACGATCTTTTTTTTGCACAGGTTGCCACCGTATCAGAAATACATGGCCGAGCAGCAACTGTCGGCAATCTTTTACGTTAATATCTGCGAGCCTGTTGTAGCAGGCGTCACGGAAAAGGGACCATGCGCGGACCACCCAGACGCCGTGGCCGTGAGTGTCAATTACCAAACGTGCCAGCCCTGGGGACTTTTGCAAAATGAGCAGCCTTGGAAGGGCATCAATGGCAATGTAGGCGCGGGCATCGAAACTACCTACGCTGGTCCGAGCGACGGGCTGTGCGCACAAGGTCGGGTTACCCGGATCCAAATCAAATGCGAAGAGACAATCACGGCGCCAACTTTTTTGGATACAGTCACCGTCGGCCCAGACCATTGCGAAGTGACCTTTCTGTTCAGGTCCAAGACTGGGTGCGGAACCCCCGTTGGAGACGCCGGCGCATCGGGCAGCGATGCGGGAAACACAGGTGCTGGTGGCTCATCTCCCACAGCGCCGTCCTCTTCTCCCGGTCACAAACCTGCTTCTTCGCCCACGCAACAAGGAAACGCGCACAATGGGAGCAGCAATGACCCGGATACGGGCAGCATGTCGGTCTTCCTGACCCTACTCTTGGTTGGCACCTTTCTCTATTGTGTGATTGGCATCTTTCTCAACATGCGGAATGAGGGACGTGAGGGTCTTGAAGCCGTTCCGCACATCGACTTTTGGCGCGCTCTGCCTGCCCTCGTTGTGCATGCTGCTGCAATCACCTTTTCGTGGGTAAAGGGTCTGCTTGGTTTTGGCGCCGAAGGTGGCTACCACAGCTTCTCGCCCACTAGTGCTCGCAGTGGCAATGTAAATGGGGCTGCGGACTACTCCATGCCACCGCCGCCCTCCTCAGGCGGAGCAGCAGTCTCGCCAACAAGCGAGTCACAAGTCCCCATTACCGGTCAACCGCGTGGACCTTCCGGGGAATACACAGTCATATGAACAAAAGACACGCAATCAAATATTTTGGCACATACATGAGCTCAAGTCTTATTCTCTCCCTCCCTACCTCCCTCCCTTTCTCTATCGTCACCCTTTCACGTTGTCTGTCTGTCTCTCTGTCTCTCTCTCTGTCTGTCTGTCTGTCTGTCCATGTTATTGCTATACTATACCATGGTGAAAGCACCAACGTGCGCAGCACTTCTTCAATCGGATGCAAGTAAATGTTTCATAAAATACAACTGTCTCTCAGGTTAAAGATCTCTTCAAGGGGAAACTGAACTGAGCTTACCAGCATGCGGACCAGCCTCTGTAAAGTTGCGCGAGGTTTTCGTGAGAGGTGGCCTGATTGATGAGTTTCTCCACCTGCTCTTTCACCGACAATGCACTTGGTTCGCCATCGACCTCACCCGAGCCAGCAAAGTCTGTCCCTTGCAACTTGTCGCGTACGCGGTCAATCACATCCACAGCGCGCTGGTTCAAGGTTGACTTCTCTGGTTTCTGGGGTCCACTTCCCGCGATCTTGTCGCTTGACGCGGAATGCCGTCTGTTTTCACTTCTTGCTGCAGTCGATGAAAATCCATTCGCAGTTGCGTCTTTGCTTGCACCAGCTTCCGCCACAGCGGCAGCGACGGCGGCAGAGGCACTTACAGCAGTGTCACCTTCCTTGCCATCCTTGTCTGGATTAAGAATGCGCCAGGAGACAAGCGGGTCGTAGACAAAGGCCTCAAGCATAGTGAGAATCGATTCGTGGTTTTCGCGCAAAACATGCATGACCGCATGGCACGTGTGTCGAAAAGTACCATCAATCCCGGACGCCTCCATAGCCTTCACGAGCATTCGTGTGAGACGAAAGGGCACCGTTTCCGGAAAGTTCTCGCGATGCATGGTGGACTCGAAACAATCGCCAAAGTCAATGTGCAAAATTCGACCGGAGCTGCGCTCGAGCATCAAATTGGAGGGATGCCGATCGCCAAGTCCCAAAATGTAGCCCACCATGGACATCGCTGCGAGGGAGCGTGTGTAGTTGGTCCGACGATCAATCCAAACCTCGGAATTCGGACTTTTCAGCCAAAGAACACGTGCCAGATCCTGCCCAGAGGTGTTATCCAGCGCATGCTGAAAGATCTCAACCTTTTGCATCACCGTCAGGTCATCGTACTTGGTGTAGAACTCATTCATCAGCTTGTGCTCAACTTGAATCGGAATGCGCCGCGACTCGCGGTACTCTTCAATAAGGCGGTGCAGAGTGTCGGTGTGAGGCACCCACTCCACAACACCCGAACTCGAGGAAAGGGGAACCACGGCATACCGCTGGATCTCGAGACCGAGCTTGCTTGTGTCTTCGTCAAGATGCAAGAGTCCGTTCACGAGACCAAAGAGCTGCATGACACGTTCGTCCATGCGCAGGTCCTCGTTGCCCTTCAGAAGAAACATGTGAGAGAACCCGTCACTGCCCATGATGGTGATCACTCGAGGTCTTTGCTTGGAACTAATGATGCGAACCGACGGCTCGAAACCTGCAATGCGAATGACCGGCGCACCCACCTGATAGGTGCCAGGAACGGCGAGCTGCAGGTCGCGCGCGCGCAAGAGAATGGGCGATACGTTTCGAAGCTCAATCTGCTTGTGCTGGAGTTGCTGCTTGATTTGACGGAAAACGCCATAGTACAGATCCCAAGCCTGGTCCAAAAACGTCTTGTTTTTGTTCCCTGAGGCTTTGAACTGCCAAAGCCATTCTGCAGCCTCTTCCAGATTCAGGCCATACGCCTGCACAAAAGCTACCTCGTGCAGGGTTTGAGGCCCATCTTCGTCCATGTCGTGGTGTAACGAAATGAGAATTTCCGCCATCGCATCCACGTCAGGGTTCTCTGTAAAGTATGCTCGCGAAGCGTCTTCGAGCCGAACATACCACTTTTCGTGCCAGAGCACCGCGATACGAATGAGTTCACGGGATACGACAATCGCTTCCTCCGCAAGGGCCGGGTAAAGATTGTGCATGCCGCGAATCACGTGCTTTGCGGCAGCAGAACGCGCGGGGTCATCCGACTTGGACGCCACCGTTAGGGGGTAAATGAGCGTCTGCGGATGCGCTTCTCCAATGCGAAGCAAGAGCTCGCACACGAGATCGCCATCGGTCTTGAGACGCGCAATCAGTTGCGGAATGACGCCCAGCCACACATCAATCTCAAGTGTTCCAAAACCCTCGTGCACGGAGCGCTTCACCGCCTCCTCTTCGTAATGACTGAACCAAAGAGTCAAGAGTCGAAGAATGTCTTGCAAGACGTCAATTCCGCGTTCACGTCCAAGAGAGATGGAGCGAAAGAAGCCATTGATCGCAGGCACGACAAATTGTCGCTGATCTTGGAGCGCCCCACCCTCGTCCGTCTTTGCTTCACCATCCGCATGCGCAGCGGCAAGTTGCGGCGAGACCGAAGCTCGAAAGTTGGCCAAAGCCCAGGCATGCCAGGCCTTGTAGTTGTTTGGATCCAAGTCCGTCGCGTCCCGATAACACTGCAGAATCTGTCCGAAAATGTGCTTGCTCTGTTCTTCGAGCAGCAGCGGGTCCCGTGACATGAGACTGTCACCTCTCAATGACGTTGAGTCATAGCCTTTGTGAATCGTCGCTGTGATGGACATGCGCGCGCGTCGAGGGCGCGCTCGAGAGCGTGGCACAGGGCCTAAGCGTGGGGATCCTGGAGGTGATGTCGGCCGCGCGTCAGATTCATGGTTTGCCCCACCGCGCCCATTCTGTGCAGATGGCGCGCGCTCCATCGGCTGCTGGGGAGCAACAGGAGGGCGGGCTCCAGAGTCCGTGTCGCGTGGGCTCGGCGCCAAGGCGGCCTGTTTGTCCTTGACTGCGATCAGCCACGCACCCAACTTATTACTGCACTGGACCACGAGTTTACGCAGCGCGTCTTTGCGTTGGAAATTCACGTCGAGCGCTTGTAAATCAGGAATAAGATAATCTTCAAGATCCGCATCGCTTTCATCAACACGAGGGCCTTTGCCCTCGGCTTCGTCAGCTGCATTCATCTCCGCGCGAAGCTGATCGAGATCACTCATGCTGAACAACGCGTTTGCATCCCCGATCACCGCCGCGGACGTCTTTGGCTCGTTCGAGGCGAAGACATCGCCGCCGTCGGAAAGGTCCCCGCTTCCCTCCTCGTCACCACTCGTGAATGCGGATCGAGGCGACCCAGCCTCTTCACTGACCTTGTCACCTCTTCGCAGCTTGTGCAAGCGTCGGGAAGAACTCGCAAACATACTACCATCGTTGCTGCTCTGGCCACTGTCATCCCTTGCGTGCTCACGTGTAGCGTGTTCCGTACGAAGAAATGAGGAACTTTGCAGACCAAGGTCGAGCGGGTGGTCTGCTTCCAGGCATCGCATGAGTACCAGTCGGAGACGTCGCAGACGGTGAACCGCCTCGACGTGGTGGCCGCTCGCCCAAATGTACTTTACATACGCAAAGGCCACGCGTGGTTTCACCTTGAACTTGCGCGCACGGATGTGGGCACGCCCGCGCTCGCTGGGGGTCACCATGTGAAAACTCATGTCTTCCTTGCTAAAGAACTGGAGATCTGCCTTTTCCTCGTCATAATCAAGTAAAGCAGTCAAACTTCGCGTTCCCTCGGCACGCAACGACATGCCTTGGTTGTCGATGCTGGCTCCGATGCCAAGACGCATCAAAGCCTGCAGCGAAAGATTCAAAAGCTTTTCTTTGCGCGCAATCTTGGCAAAATGGAGCCAGGTGTCCAGATCGTCAACGGGATCGACAATGATGCTCCGATAGGCAAGAATCAGCATGTAAGACGAAGCTGTATTCTGCACACCTTGCAGCCGTGCCGACCATACGCGCCGCAGACGATTGAGATATAATTTTGCCTCCTCGGTGTTCTCTTGGCGCAAAAGCTTCTTGTAATCTAGAATCTCTTGAAGCTCGACCATGTGCTGGACTTGGATCAGATGCGGATACGCACGTCCGTAGCTCTCCGCGACGAGCGAGGTGAGCGCTTTGTCCAGGATCGTATACGAATGATCGATAAAGGTTTGGGCATGCTCTAACCGGCCTTCATGCAGTGCCAAAATCACATTCAGGGTGCAGCCATCCGTGCGACTTGTATCAAGATAAGGAACAAACCGAGCAAGGTTTTCCCACTTACCCAGCGCATACGATGCAAGACCACCAATGGTCGCGAGCTTTTGCGCGTACCACCGAAGGTCTGACTCCGTGCTTTGTTCAGCATTCGTTGCCATATTGCTGCGCTGTGAAATCTCTTGCGAGTACCCCGAGACTTCGGCCACCTCGCGATGTTTTGACAATTCTTTTTCGACTTCGTTTGACACAACGCCTGAAAACGCGCCCATGCCCTTGTAGTAGTCGCGAATGTCGCGAGATACCGGACTCAAGCTGTCGCCTGCAGCGTCAAAGGGGCTGGTCGCACGCACGGCGCCCACATATGCCTGATCCGGAACGTGTGGGCCTAGGTCGACGGGTGACGAGAGGCCCACCAACGGCTGTGGGTACGAAGTTGGCGACTTCTCACCAAGCGAAGAATAAATTCGGTCTGTTGACGCGCTCTCGGCGTTGTTGGGGGCTGGAACGAAGCTTCCACTTTGGCCAAAGAGCGCCTTGAGTTCGGGTTGGGGCCTTTCGGTGGCGCTCTTTGGCGAACGAGGGCCTGTCACTTCATCTTCGCCATAGGCCAATCGGAGTGCTCCAAGTCGTGACTCAGAGAGTTCCTCGTCCGTGTTGTGGGAAACTACGGATGAAGAGGCGTGCGAGCGATTCCGCATAAGCACCCCGATGGGCTGGCCGAGCGTCGACGTGGTGCCGCCGGGACCCTCGTCCAGAGATCGACGCCGACCCGAAGCATGGTCACCATTGCCCAAGGACGGATCGAGAATGGCGAGATGATCCGAGGATCCTCGAAATTTGGGCAGAAAGTGTGACAAGACAGGTGGAGACGAGGCAGAGCCCGGTGAAGACGGCGTTGCATCGGCTCGGGGAGAGTGCGCGCTGCCCTCGCGAGGTGACGACGCGACTCGTGCAAGACTTTGATCGATCTCGCGCAGCTCAGCCCAGTGACCCTCGAGGAGGGACAGCACAGAATTCCACCCTCCGACCTTGTTGAGACAGCGCAGCCGGCCCACCGTCAGATTGAGTTGCTCCTTGACGGGCCACGATGATCTTGAAAGGCCATTGCGGCTTGATGAAGGTTGGCGGCCGCGCAAATCGCACTCGAGCTGATGCATCTTTTGATCGTATGCCTGCAATGCCTCGTCCCATTTTTGCAGACGCTCGTACCACAGAGGTTTGACTTCTGTTGTTTCGGAAAAGTGAGATCGCGCAAACAGGACAACTCCAGCTGCAGCGTGGTGCATTTCGAGATTGTTGTTGATGTTGATGAGCTTTTCAATGCAGTCCTCGGGAACGGTGCGAAACTCGAGCTCTTTAAAGCGCAGCGCCTTGGCATACGCCTGACAACGGATTGCCACATCGCTCAACACACGAAGATCGATGGGCAGCGGCTTGTCATCGTGTTCCATAAAGTCCACAAGACCTAGGAAGACCTGCAAAAGGTCTTTGGGGATCTTGGGCGATTTCATCGCCAGCTCCATTTGATCGACCAGGCTATCACGCGCATTACTCTCAAGGTTGTCCCAACAGGAGAGAAATGCGGCGTTGAAGAGTTCGCGCGCGACGGGGTCGTACGTTTCTGCGAGCGCATGGCATACATAAATAGCCTCAATGGGTGACTGCCGCAACAGCGCGAGCGTGAAGCGTCGCATCCACTCAAGCCACTCTGCTTCTGTGCTGATTTGCGCCGTGTGCCATGCGGGTTTGAGCTGGCTCAGATCCATACTGTGCGAACGAACCATGGACTGCGTGCGTGTCTTGCGCGTCGCACTTTCCTTGAGTGGTTTCTCAAGGTACAAAAGTTCCACTTCGTTTTTGGCGTTGAGCCACTTTGGGCGGTCGAGCGCCTGTCCCCGAAGCACGCGGTTAACCAGGGCCAGATAAGACTCAATGGCTGCGCCTTCCTTGCCTACGATTCCTGTCGTCGAATGCGGTGATCCAGGCAGCAACAAGAAGAGGCCGGACGCTACCACTTCGCCAAGGGCCTTCTCCACAAGGGATACATAGACGGCAAAGTCTTCCTCGAGACGAAAGACAAGAGACTCGAGAGCTTCCATGACGAGAATAAAGAGGGTCCGTTCTCCCTTGTTGCGAGCCACTTGCGCGGCAGCACTCGCTGTTGAGCTCGATGCCTCGGTCGCCGAAGATTCGCTCGACTCGGGCACAGAGACAGAAGCTGCAGCTGCCGCACTACGCGCTTTGCAATCTTCCAAGGCATGCACGATTGGATGAATAATAAGAGAAGCGTACTCACTGACGTTGCATGAGCGTATGATGAACTTGAGCGTGCTTACAGACTTGGCGCGAATCTCCAGCGGGACCAACGTACTATCGATGAGCGCACACAGCGTCGGGATGACGAGATAGAGGTGTTCGTCAATGGCGGATCTGAAGCGTGACAAGACGTGCAACACATGCGTTGAGTCGACAAATTGAAGAGCGTCTCGCTCGCTGTGCAAAAGACTGAGCATGTCATCGAGCACGGTAGCCATATAAGGCCGCAAGGCGTCCGGCGAAAGAGTATCCACCAGAGCGTCTACGAGTTCTACGATGGCAGTCTTGTGTTTTCCGTTCCAGATTTCGTGGTTCAGTTCAAAGATTGCCGCCACATATGGCGTGATGTCGTCTTTGACAATTTTCACGAGAAAGATCAGCTCTTGAAGCTTTTTGGAAGTGATAGGTCGGCCATGCAGGCCCGCGCGCTGGATAACGTGGATCAAACGGGGCATGACGAGCGGGAGAAAGAGCGAAAAATTTGACTCGAGCGCCCGGAAAACACGATTGATCGCCTCGATGGCCGACATGAGATGCTCTTCGTGCTCAAGCTGACTCCGCGCAAGGACCTTGGACAGCGCCGTAATGGCGACGCGAGGATAGTACTCGGCGTTCATTTGCACGGCTGACGGAAGGATTGCGCTTGCAGAAGTTTGATCGAGGAGGTCTGCCTGGACCTCTTCGTCTGCAAGCTGGTCTTGAATTTGCTGGTTGGCTGCGGCTGCTGCATAGGCTGCGGCTCCAGTGAATACCTGGGCACCATTCGTGGCATGCCAGGCACTGTTCGCTCCTGCAGCTTCATCGAGGGCCGAGCCCGCAGACACGCTCTGCGCTGCTACTGCGGTGCTTGCATTTGCAGGACCGGTAGCTTTCGTCGCGTCTGCACGCGTTCCCGCAGCGCCTGAAACCGAGATCGTAGAGGCCTTCACGGGCGTCTGCGCCAACACGTTTGGTCGATTGGCTGCAGAGGCTGCAAAGCTATGATCTCCAGGCTTGCTGCTGAGATTCTCGGCGCCCGTCGAGCGACCAGGGGCTTGGTGGAACTGATACAAGGTACTCTGGCGGCGCTTGTTCTTTGAAGTGTGCGACATGACATTAATTTGCTGGGCCACAACGCGGATCGAAGACTTGCGCCGACCTCGACCTCGTCCGTTCAGAGCACGCGCAGACGCTCTGCGCGCCTGATTGCTGCTGCTCGTAAGTGTGTCTTGAAACGTAGGATTTGCCGTTGCCGCGCGTCGGTGCGCACCACCTGGAATGAAACCTGGCGGCACACCCGCGACGTGGGCATTTGTCCCAGTGACCCCAGGTGGTCCCGGCAGCATCATCAGACCGGAGTCCTGGCTCTGCTGCGGTTCAGCACTTGGGAAAAGCGCGGATCCTCGTCCTCCAGGATGGCCAAAGTTCGCTCCGCCAAGGGTGCGACGAGCTCCGCTGTGGTCGCCGCCAAGAATGCTCGACATTTGCTCGAGGCCGGACATGGGAAAGGCGTCGGCAGGTGGCGGGCCCGGTGGCGGAGGTGGCGGAGGCAGAGGTGGGAGATCCGGGAACGCAGTGGACGGAAGATGAGCCGAAGATGGTCGAGGCACTGGACGAATGACAGGCGAGACTTCATGTGCTGGAACCGAGGGCTGTGGAGAATGTAAAATAGCAGCTTCATTGATCCCCTTGGGAAGGGAATCATGGCTCTCCTCTGTTGCGAGGGTCTCGGACGAAGTCCCAGGCACAGGATACAAATCAGACTTGACGAGATAGGAAGTCCGGCGAGATCGGGATCCCCAGAGACCCCCAGAAGCTGCTGGCATTGGTCTCGAGCCGGGAGCCTCACCCGACTGCCAGCCAGACCGAGTGGTCGCACGGGCTCCAGAAAGTATCGCGGTCTCCAGCGGTCGGTTGTGATCTGCATACAAAGTGGGAGGCGGCTGCAAGGATGAAGAGTTTTTGGACAGAGCCCGAAAGGAGCCACTGCCGAAGCCATCAGTGGTGCTAGCAGACGCGTGATAGGAATGTTGCTGGCCGTGACTATCGAGGTCGAAGCTGCTACCCTCTACAAAACTATCTGTAAAGTACACTTCCTCCTCGGGTTCGCTTGAGCTGTCGTCTGCTTCATCATCGGAATCGACTTTCCTTGCAGCGAAAGCTTGGAGAACTGCAGCTGGAAGGTCGCGACTGCCGCCAAAGGCCAACAAGAGCTTTGGAATGGACGCTGCACTTTCGCCTTCAAGAGAACTTCCTACACCTTCCGCCGCGAGTTGCTGGTGATTCGTAAAGAGCCAGGGGTCGAGAGCGCCGAGTACACCATAGGTGATCATCGCTTGCTTGCGAAGTTCTACAGGAGCGCCCGGCATGACCATGGTCTTGAGAATGCTTTGGAGAAGTTGGGGGAAACACAGGTAAGGCCAAATGGGAAGAGCTGCGTTGCTTGCCATGATGGCGAGCGTGGAGAGTGCCACCTCTCGCTTGAGAAAGGTGGAGGACGATCCGTCATCAAGAATGGTGACAATGATGGGAAGCACGCGCGCCAAGAGTGGCGAAAGCGTCGCTTCATCACCGACACGTGCAACTTCGCCCAAAGTTGCAAGCATGGCCGTTGCTACACCACGATGCACGCGATGAATCTTCGGGAGAAGAGTGTCAATGACCGTGGAAATGTGCGGACGCGCCAACGCTGGATTCAATGACCGAATGAGGAGACCAAGCAACATGACCGACTCTTCTCGGTGCTTTGGTTCGACGGCAAAATTCAGCTCATTGAGATGGCGTAAGAGCACCGTGTGCACAGATGGCATAATCCTCGAAGGCGCTTGTGATGCGAAGCAACCTAGCGCATCCACTGCGACGGCGCGAACTTCAAAGTTTCGATCATTGGCCAGCACCATAAAGGAGCGGATAAGCTCTGGGCTCTGCAAAAGAATTGGGGCGAATCGTTGCGAGAGGTCTTCCACCACGTACTGGCGCAACGCCACGTCCTCATCCGTCATGGCCACCATGACGAGCCGCGCCATGATGTGATGGACAGCATGCATGTCAAGGGAAGGAACGCGGTCATCGTCTGCATATCGATCCTCCTCGTCAACGACAAAGACTCCATTTGATGAGGCTTGCGTATTGGCGGTATTAGAGGTTAGCGGAGGCGTTTGCGGTCTTCCTTGCTGCTGCTGTTGTTGTTGCTGCTGTTGCTGCTGCTTTGGCTTTGTGCTGTCCGAAGCGGCTGAGGCACTGTTCGTTGCATCGTCCTTATTTCGAGCATCCACAGAAAAGATGCCAGCATGCGCAAACATGCTCTCCGAAAGTGAGAATCGTTGGCGAGGGTCTGACCCAGAGCTCTGTGAAGACCTCTTGCTTAATATTCGCGAAGGCGACCCTGATGCAAAGGTTTTACCCGAGACTGCAGCGGCGAGCTTGCAGGTGGCAGCATGAGCCGCAAGCGCACGCGTGAGCACATAGCCTGCAGCTCGGCATGCTTCCATTCTCACGCGGGGATCCGCGGCCTCGAAATGCCGCGCGACAAGTGATACGAGAATCGGGATAAGGTCAATGCTCTCAAACTTGAACGTCGACAAGGTCCTGAGAGCCAGAATTTGCATTTGCGCGCTTGGGTCAGAGTCCGCGTACTGCTCCTTTTCCGATCTTTGCTTCAAGACGTTGGAGTTCACGGTCGTACCGGTGTTGGCCCAAAAATTTGCGGCCCTCCATTTGAAGTCCTTCCAGACTTCCCGCATAGACGACCCATTGTCCGAGGTGCGCGAATCCGCACGAGCGGAGCGGTGAGAAGCGCTTGCGGGCGACGCGTTTGCAGCGCTTTCTCGTCTGGAAACATACGAGCTGAGCGTCTCGGTCTCGAGTTGGTTGTTGAGGGCAAGCTTGCGCGTGAGCTTGAACTGCTTTTCTTGGACGTGCTGCTGAAAAGCGCGATTTTTCTTGCCGCCGCGGACCGCGGAGACAGACAAAATGGCCGTCACTTCCTGAAGAAGGCGCGCCTGAAGGACAATGGCGTCGTTGGCAAGGGTGTCGGTGAGAACAGCTAGCGTGGCGACGAGGCCTTCGCTAAGACCGCCACCGAATAAATAGGGAATGAGGGCGCGGAGAGGTTCATTAGAACCGAGGACGCCTACAACGTTGTGGGACTGCAAAAGCAGGCGGAGACAGTAAAGTGCCTCGGGGCAAAAGGGCCATCTGGGTGTGGCCGTGAGGCCGTCGCGAATGGTTTCGATGACTTGCAAAAGGTGGCTTTCGATAATCGCAGAGGCCTTGTTGAGCGTGCTCATTTGGCCAAGAGCACGAAAAGCTGCCGGGCGGCTGCTCACGCGTGCGCTCTTTGCGGATTCGTCAGTGTTTGTTGTGCCGTTCGCAGACGAATTGGAAGTAGTCGAAGCCGACGAAGGTGGCACTGGGGACGAGATGGGAGGCGTTGAAGAGGGCGGCGGGGGTGGTGGCGTCGATGGCATGCTGCTGCTATTGGCTTTGCCCCGATCCCAAGTCGCGGCTAAGCGATGTTGCCCCGCGGAAGATGATGCGGAAGTGGCGGCTTGGCCTTGACCTGATCCCGAAGTCGGAATTCCTGCGTTCATGGGAGATGAACTTGCCGACGAAATGAGGTAACGAAGACTTTGTGAGAGAAAAACAGCAACCGATGACGGATCTGGACAATGCAGCGCCAATCGAGGAAGAATCATCATGACAGTTTCTCGTACGAGCGGATCGCTATGGAACCGCACATCGGGAAGCCAAATGCACTGGTCAAAAATTTCATCGAAACGAAAGCGTATGAACTCCCCCGTACACTCGCCAATCAGCTCGTAGAACCCTAGCAAAGCGCCGTGCAAGGCCGCAGCATTGCGAAAACTCTGTCCACTCGAATGCGAGAGGGTAGATGGGCCTGCATCACCATTTGCACCGGGACCAGCACCCGCAGCAGCACCAGCGCCACCCGCGTGGTCGTGGTGGTGGTGATGCAATGCGTCACCCGATCCTGTTGATCCGTGTCCGCTGCCGCTGATGAAGCCAAAGAGGCTGCTTGGCTTGCTCCCCGCAGCGGCTCGCTTGAGCTTCGAGAAGCGACGACTTCGTGGAGATGTGACACCGCCTCTGGACCCCGTACTGGCGCTGCGAGCCCCGGAAAAGGATCCGTATGGGTCTGGGAACTGTTTCCTTGCGAGTTCCCAAATGTCGTTGTACAGTTTGTATTTTTGACGCGCCTCGCGCTGTGCGATGACGCGCAGTGCGTAACGAAGAGCAATGGAGGCCGTGAAGCGAATACGGAAGTGTTTGTCACACAGTGCACTGTAAATACTGCCAAAGAAGTCTTCGCTATGAATGTTAAACAGTGTTGGCGCGTTGAGGGCAAACTCTTTGAGCATGAGCACAGCGGCCAAGCGCTTCATTTCATGATTCGTTTTGGCGTCGAGCCAGGCGATTGCCTTTTTGGACTCTCGCTCGACAAAAAAGGATGTCACAGAGGCTGGACCGGTAGCCAAGGTTCCGAGCACGTGACATGCAGATTCGAGCGCCACGAGGCCAGCGCTCTTGTCCGAGGCAGGAATGCGGCCCGAAGCTTCCTGCTGGACGATGCGTGTTAAAAGGTTTATGACCACTACCTGAATGTTTCTATTTTTCACCTCGGGGTGAGCCATGTGAACGATTTCGTTAATGAGGATCGTGCACGCGAGACTGTCTGTGGAGCTCGAGGTTTTCTTCCACACCTCCATTTGAGCAATGACAGTTTTTAGAACGCGAGCAAAGCTCTCGCTTGACCGGCTGCGACTTTCTTGCTCCAAGTAGCGCCGCACGCGCTTTGTCGCAATGATGCGGTCATCTTTGTTTTTGGTGCGGAGCGACTACAGGTGGATAGGCCAAGCAAGACAAAGCGTCAGTATGTTGGGGTTGGTTATTCGTGCCTTCCACCACCACCATCACCACTACCACCAACACCATTTCTTCTTCTTCCTCTTTGAGAACAAGCTCTTGATCTCTCGCAGCACGTGCGCCTCCCATGCCGCCATGATTCTCCTACGCGCTACACCTGCGGCCTGGCGGCCTCGACCCAGTCGGGCCTGCGTAGTCGTGCGGCAAGGGACCGGCACGGGTCGAGGGCCTCGCGTCGAATTCACATTTTTCCTCCACCCTCTCCTCTCCAGACGTCGCTGCGACGGGAAACTCACGTCGAGGGTCTTGCGCAGCGTCTGCTGGCCCTTGTCGTTGACCTGCTGCGACTGCCGCAGGTTCATGCTGGCCGCGCCGCCGCCGCCGCCGCCGCAGCCGCCGCGCGTCGGTCTCCCGGAGGATTTTTTTGCTCTGCGCCGCCTCGTCTTCGCGCGAGGGCATTCTCCACTTGCGGCGCCGGGCGCAAGTGCGAAATGCCCGCCCTCGGAAGTGAAGTATACGCGCCGCAAGTGGCGAGGCGCGGCGGCGGGCCGGTTTTGCAGCGTCGTACGCGCGAGAAGAGGGGCAAAGTCCCGGATTGATTCCTTTCGCGGCGGCAGCGTCAGTCGGAGCTTCCCAAATCCGAATCGAGAAACCCGCGAGCTGGCCGACGCCAGGAACTCGCCAACGGAGAAGATGCTCGTCCACTCGGCGCGGACGTCCACGACGAAGCGGGACACGGACGCCTGGCTGGAGAGCGAGGGCGGACCCGGCCTCGCTCTGGCGCTTGCCGGGTGCCGCAAGTTCTGGGCCGACGACGAAGACAGCAACGACCAAGGTCCCAAGACGGGCGAAAACGCCAGCGACGCCCAAGGGCTCAGCGGCGGGCGCCTGCGGACGCTCATTGTGATTCCGCCAAAGTGGCGTGAGGTGGCTGTGTTGGCGCTTGGCGAAACGCGATTGCCACGGCTCGACTTTCGCTGCTCTGTCATTTTGACGAGTTGTCCCAAGCTCGAACGTGTGGACGAAGGATACACCGTGAATGGGGACCTGACCATCGAGCATTGCAACGAGCTCGTCGAGTTGCCGCCGAATTTAGCCGTCTACGGCTCGCTGACGATTCTTCGCTGCGCCAAATTCGCGCGACTCGGACCTGGAACCTTTGTTTCGGGGGACTGCCGCATCCAGGGTTGCAAAGCCTTCCAGCACCTCCCCTCAGAGTTCCGAATCGGCGGAAATTTGGAGTTAAACATGTTGGACGAACTCGAGACGCTTCCTCGTGATCTTGCGATAGGAGGGCGTGCAATCTTTTCCTATGGCCCGACGCTGGCTCTCCGCACGGACGAAGAAATTCTCGCGCGGACCGCTCCCGATCGAGTCAAGAGCGAGATGGTAAGAAAACTGCAAGTACCTACGCATCGCCGAGCCGTCGTGGCAGGAAGCTTGCGTGCTCTCGGCTGCAAGCGACTTGAGCTGGGCGAAAACTCGTGGGTAGGCGGGTCGCTTTGCGTCGCTTCGGAGGGCGGGCCGACGGGCCTGCTGGGTTCATCGACAATTCCATCCCCGCGACTTCTTCCATTTTCAAGACTATTCGTCGGTGGAAATCTATATCTTGAAGGTCTCACCGGCGCCGCCGAGCTCTCGGAGAACTTGAACGTACGCGGCGAATTTGTCGAGCTGCGTTCCTGCTGGGGCGTTTCTCACCTTCCCTCGAGTTTGTTCGACGTGCGCAGTGCGACGAAGCCGCTGTATATTCGACTTATTGGAACTGGTCTTCGCGGAGGCGCTCTTGATGTCGTTCGAACCATGCAAGTACCTCACGTGAACGTGGAAATTTCGGGCGCTCAGCTCGAGGAACTCGCGGCTGCCGCGCAGCAGTCCAGCAAGCAGCTCGCGGAGCAAGAGCTCGCGGAGCATATTCGTAACTGGCACCCAACACTTCACCTCGAAGTCGACCCGGCTTATCAACGAGGGCTCCAGCTCTTCCTCACCAAACTGAGGAGCTCCAAAGAATACACCAATGAGGTGCTCCGCGTCGGCCTCGTGCGCCGCGTGCGTGAAGCATTGGAGCTGCTAGCTCAGGAAGATCTTTCTACGCGTGCCGAGCTACTCTCGCGCGTGTGTGATAGTGTCGACAGCTGCGGAGATAAGCCCATCTGGGCACTGAACCAAATATGCGCTCTGGCCGCCATTATCAAAGCTCGCAGGGACGCTGACGCGCTTCGCGAGGTGGGACGAGCCATCATGCGGCTTGGAATTGTACATGACTTTGCAATGCGCAAAGTGACGGCGCTGGGTCCGAGTGTTGACGAGGTGTGCGTGTTTTTGAGGTACGAAGTTGATCTTCGCGAGCGCCTCGCGCTTCCTGTATCAGCGGTAGAAATGCTGTATCCTCACTATGTAAACATTGGGTCAGAAGACCTCGAGGCGGCCGCACGAGCTGTGGAAGCCGCCACGGAATCCTCATTCCAGCAGTGGCTCTCTGCTTGGGATGAGTGGCGTCGATTCCTGCGTTGGCAGCAAGTCGTTCCTTATGATCAGCTGCAATGTGCTGATGCTTCTTTTCGATTTTCGGGAGCATGGTCTCGCGCGGTTGTGCTCCGTGGCGAAGAGTGCGGATATGACGAGGTGGCCGAGTATTGGGAACGCACAGGGCTAGACCTTTTCACGAATTCTCGAGTTGATGCACAGACGTTATTTTGCGGGTTGTTGCGTGCGCCCGGCCCGTCTGAGTCCTCGCGTTTGCAGCTCGAGGGCGGAATCATTATGGCAGAGGATGCAGCAGAGCAGAGAGACATTGACGCGGCCGAATCCGCGTCGTTCGCGCGACACCGCGCGGAAACAGTGGGCGGTGGCCGTCGTCGCAATGCTCTGTACCGCCTCTGGGCAAGCATCTGTTCCATCCTTCCTTCGCGCAATAGCAAGGCTCTTTTGGTGTGAGAGAAGAAGAACAATGTATATACGTTTTTTTATCGTCTTACAAAATAAAGTCTTGAAGTAACCTGTCGAGCTCGTCTGTGTTTTCCTCGACAAGTCCGTCAAACGAGGATGATGAAGAAGAAAACGAGGCACCAGCACCAAAAGTAGCCGTTCCTGTTTGATCTGGAAGGAGGCTAGCGCCAAGCATGGCGTCCACAGCTTGTTGAGACGGCTCGGTCCCGGTGTTGTTTTGGACAAAGATTGAACGCGTTTGTAACGACGCGCCCGGTCGATGGCCAGACGAAGGTTGAGTTTTGGAATAGGGCTGCGGCAAAGCGAACGAGGACGCCTGATTTTGGCGCCTATTTTGCGTGTGATCGTTCTGCGAGCGCCGATCGAGGTGGTGTGTGGGTGCGTGGCGAATGGCCTGCTGCTGTTGTTGTCTCTGATTGTGTCTCTTCTGGCGTTGGGCCTCTTCATTGGCCTGGTGCTGCTTCAGCGCACTGACCTCGCGCACGAGATCCCGCAAAGCATCTTCCTGCCGGCGAATTTGCTTCCGCAAGGTGTCGCATTCGCCAAGAATTTCTTCTCGAAGAACCGAAAGCCGGGCATGTCCGACCTCGGCGTGTCCGTAATAAAAGTCGCGGCCCGGCGCAGCACCTGCCGTATATGGGTCATGGGCTCGTGTCGCGATGTCAACGTCTCGTCCCTGTGCAGGAAGAAACTCGCGAGGCTGATTGGAAGGCATACTCATTTGAACGTGGTGTCGCGCGGGAGAATGTTGTGGGGACACTGGATTGGCATCTCGAGGCTTTCGAAAGTGCTGCGGCGACCCGTCATTCGCTTGGTGATTGGCTTGATGATGCAGATGCTGGTTTCCTGTTGCTTGTTGATTCGAAGTGTTGTTGTTGTTGTTTTTGTTGTTGTTGGTGGTGTTTGTGCTCTCAGTATCCGCAACTTTTATTGACGATACGGGGGCGGTATCGTGGTGATCCTGATGCTTGGCACCGGTATAACGTCCCTTTTCTCGCTCAAAGGCCATGCGAAGTTCTTCGCGCTCGCGCTCAAGACGTTCCTCCTCTTTGCGTTCCTCTTCCTCGCGCTCGCGCCGTTCTCGTTCGAGACGTCGGCGCTTTTCTTCAAGCTGCTCTCGAAGAAATTGCTCTGTTTCGTGTTGCTTGCGAAGTTTTTCTTGGATACGGAGCTGCTCCTCTGGAGCCGCGCGGTCGAAATGGAATCGGGAGTGACGAGCGCTTTCCGATTCACGATGCGAATTAATACCCGGACTCATGTGCCGAGAACTCGTCTTGTTGTCAAAGTCGAGCGGGGGCACAAAGCCTGATGCAAGCGCTGTGTAATTGGAAACCTTGGCAGTATTATATGGAGTGAAGCCATACGTTGGTGCTTCTTGCGGACGCGTGGGCGATGCGAGAGCAGACTGCACGTATGACGTTTTACCCTTTGGCGCGCCGTCAGTAGGATATGCAGATCCAGCGATGAGATCATGCTGATGGTGTGTTGGGGATGTCAAGGTACTTTGCGTTCGAAGATTGGCAATGAGACCACCGTGAGAGTCTCGAAGGGGCGCCCCTGCTCCTCCTTTGCCAAACGGATTGTAATTCGCAATTTCTTGACGCTCGCGCTGTTGCTCGCGCTGAAGTTCGAGTTTTTCCTGCGCCTTGCGTTCATTTTTCAGCGCAATTTGTATGTCAAGCTCGCGCCTAAACTGCTCCTGTTTGCTCAGTTTGGCCAAATGTGCCTCATCGGGAGGGGCATGTTTGGCTTGCAGCGTTTGAGCAAAGGCGCGCGGAGGCAGCGGTCGCGTGGGGGATGACGGTGCATTCCCGCTTGCCTCGCTTGGCATGATCGCCGATGCTAGCTGCGCTCCGCCCGGCGCCCAGGCGGTCGCTGATTGTTGATAGAGATCTTGACGCGAAGGCATGGCGTGGCCGCCATATTCGCTCTCGACCCCAACGCCAAGGTCGCGGACCGCACCGCGCGGGTCGGCAAACATCGTACCCCGCCCAGCGCTGGGCGAGAGAGCGAGAATTGATCTCTTTCGTCCTGCGCCGGACGAACGAATGAACGTTGACTCAACCTGCCACGGGTGACAAGGCCGTGGTTCTCACGTGCATGTATGTATCCGTTGGTTATTATCGTACCATCATCGTACGTAGCAAGTATTTTACTTATGTGTTTACGACTTGACTGTGAGTGCAAAGGACAGACTGAAATGAGGGGACAGGTGGCCAAAGGGCTATTTCTCTCTGGTCAAATGAGAATCATGAAATCCCTGGATTGTCATTCTTTGGTCGGACAAAGTTTTGTCGAGTAGTGAAAAGAGTGCGCATTGAGAATTGACTCGGCGGATTGTGCGGCATCGCGCATGCTGTGAGCTGCCAAGGATTTCGTTTCCTCTCTCTCTTTTTCGTAGGGATCTCGCCGATCCATGCGCGTAATCTGATGAACAATTGCGATGTGTCTTCTCCCTTCACGGCCTCACAAGCAAAGAAAGACCTGTGCCACTGCGTGGAACAGAAAGGTCCCCTAAATTGGGGTTCATTTTCAATTTCGAGCGGGCAATGTTTTAGCCAGCCTCTTGCCGACTCACTGCAGTGAGCCTTACTTTCATGCAAAAGCCGGAGACGTCAATCCACACAGGTCCTTTTCTTCTTCTTCTTCTTTTATTTCTTCTTCTTCTGATTCTATACCTCTTCTTCTTCATTCTAACTAGTACTACCTTGACCCAATGAGCTGCGTGACCCACTTCTTCTTCTTCAGCTCGTTCTCATCCTCTTCCCCTGATCGCAGTCAGTCCTGCCATCGCTTCTCGTATGTCCTTCCATGCGCGTGGCAGCCCCACTGGCCGGGTATCTCCGGCGGCCACCGCGCCGCGAGCTGCACCCGGCCTGCTTCCCCTTTTATAGACACTCCTCATGCGTCCCATCCCAGACGCCCACGGGACCCCCCGGGAGGTACCGGGACTGGCGGGTGCTGTCCCGATGTCCTTTCTTGCGGTGATTGCTCGCGTCGACGCAGGCGTCCCAAGGTGGCAACGACGGGCGGAAGCCGCACCGTGGCGGCAGACAGTCGCGCAGCTGCTCAATTACTCTGCTCGATTGCCGCTGGCGGCTGCATCGAGCGGAAATTTTGCGTCGCGGAGAGCTCGGAGAGGAAGATCGGGGCCGGGGCCTTTGCTGCTTGGCGAACGAAGCAAATGCGGAATTGCAGGTGGAAACGGCAGCGACCTTTGGGCGAGCCGAGAGCGAGAGATCTACGGGTGAGATCATCTTTTGCGTGAAGAATTGGCGGGCCGGAAAGCAGAGCAGAAATCTCGGGCCCGGAGACGGGGTCGAAGCGTGAGACGCAAGTGTTTATCGTCTTGAGACGTGTGTGTGAGCTTGAGAAGCAGGTATCCTTCGATTAGGCAGGAAGGGGACGTAGAAAGCTTGAGACGCATATTTATCCAAGAAACCGAGATGCCCAGCGTCGTCGTCAGTCATGTACATTCACTCGAGTCGCGGCGCAATATGGACCAGAATCGCTCATTTGCATCGTCTGGGTCATCTGCGAAAGTATCCATGACGAACTCGCTTCAAGGCCAAGAAAATGACGGCAATTTCATGTTTGCCGTGGCTTTTGCCTGTGTCGTATCTGGAATATGCGCACTATGCACCATGGCGCTGTCGCTGATCATGTATTTAAGCTCTCGTGGGCGTTACGAGGTTGGAGAGGCTTTTATGAGCAGCATTGGAGAAAGCCCTCTACTATGGCGTTTCATCGTATTCTTCCCCATTGGCGCAGGCGGCATCATTGCTTGTTTGAACATTTTGACTGCCTATCTCGCTCGCCTGTCGTTTTTTCAAGCTCGGGATTTCTCTATTGACGCCGATCCTGAGCTCGCACTGCGCGCAGAAGACGCGCTGACAATTTCAGATGTCGAGGAAGGTGTGCGTAAAAAGTATGGCGGCATTAAACAATACGCAGCCAACGTATGCCTTGCTCTGTCGCTGGCATTCGTGATTGTACAAGCCGTTTTCGCGATGACGCTTCAGGGGCTCGTGAATGAGATTGATGTTGCCGTTCGCGACGGAGAGCTTAACGACGCCGAGCCTGGCAGCACCAAGGCGCGAATTCTCGATGTTCAAGTGGCCATGTTCAACGAGTGCTGTGTGTCCCAAAACTACACAATGCAAGGCGTAATTGAAGCCTGCCCGAGCAACTACACAATTGGCAGTCCTGTATCTTGTGAGGTGGAGGATCGTTTGTTATTTTTCCGCGATGCCTTGTGCACATGCTATCTATCAAGCGAGGAGGCCTATGAGACATACTTGCATCAGATTCGGGACTTTGACGTTTGCAACATTCTTTCCAAAGCAGACGTTCACGTTGACAAGAACGCAAACGTGCCGGGAACGGGCTTGAGCATGTCAAACGTTTTTTCTGTAAGTGACACTACAGTGGTGGGAGACCCGTCTGAGGGAGGATGTGGTGTGGGCTATGCCAAAGGCTTCCAGTATGTCTTTTATCTGTGGTTGGCATCCTTTCTGCGACCGATTGTGGCATCCTTTGTCGCTTTGGCTCTCGTCCAGCTTCTTGCGGTTCTCTATGGGCTATATCGCATCAGAACTGGATACGGAACCGCGTTAATACATGCTCGACTTCGCTTCGAAGAAGAGGAAGAATTTCGCGCTTTGCGCGCGTCGACTGTCGGACACTCTCGATCCAAGAAGAAACCCCCTGGAGCGAAGCAGTCGCGCGAAGACTTTGAGCCGAAAGGTAAGCCTCGTGCCAACCGTGTCATTTCACTTCCAGGAGCCAATACCAGCCACAGGTAAACAAGCTCTTTTCGTGCTTTTAGTGTTGCAGCTGGCCTTTGCCCTCGCCGCTCTTTGCTGAAAATGTTTAAAGTTGGTCAACTTTGAGAATCAAGTAGCACGCCACCTCTTGACTATTGCGCGAATGGCAACCACACTGATCGAACTAGATCAAGGTGGAATATAATAAGACTGCAGACATAGAATAGATTGGTTGTTTCACTTGTTCGTCCCAGCATTGCAACTTTTCCAATCGTGGATGCTGTATTCAGAGGTGGTGATAAAGTACCTGACACTTTGTACCCCATTTAATTGAGCGTGAAGTCTTCGTGGCGAAAGAATTCCCCTCGGTCTTGAAGCGACTTTGGCTCAGGATCGACAATGCTTGCATCAAAAGTGTATGCGCGCTGAAGAAATTGTCCCGCAACCACTGCCACATCAAGGTCGGCACAAAGCGCCTGCGTGTGACGGAGAAGAGATTCGAGGTAAGATTTGTCAACGGCGGCCTCTCCGGTCGCTGCAAGCGTCGTGCTGAGTGCCTGGAAAGCGCCGCGGACGGTTGCGAGCTTGGTGGCCGCCTTGAGAACGTTGACAACAGCCGCAGTGCGCTGTGCAGACAAAAGCCCATGCGTTTGTTGCGCGCGATGGCAGTCAGCGTCGATATTGGGCCAATAGCGCGATGTGTAAATTGCGTCTTGCTCGGCATGATACCACGCCTCCTGGCGATAAATGGAGCTGTTAACAGCATTGTGCAACTTCCAGATGAAGAGACGCAAGGATGAGGGCGTGTCGATGGCTATAAGTTTGTCAGCAAGGGTGAGGGTGCCATCGATGTTGTCGACTGGATCATTCCAGCCCAGCAAGAGGTATTCGATCGGGTAGAGATCGCGCTCACGGCCAAGAGCCACGTACTTGTTGAGATGGAAGCGGCAGTATGGGCACGGGTACATGGTTGCAAAGAGCGGCATGTAGGCTTTGAAAGCTTTGACAATCTCCTCGCTCTCTTTCGCGCAGGCGATCTCAGCCACGGTATGCTTAAACTTCCACACGGCATTTCCGATAAAGTATGGAAAGGTGAGACGCATATCTGCGTTGCGCACGTACGCGCGACCGAGGGGGACATCCAAGAAGGCGACGTATTGCGAAAGGTCGCCAGTGGCACGGTGATCCACGCCAGACTCTGCAAAGCGTTCGCGGTTTTTTTGAAAACCATTCAGATAATGACGCGTCAAACGCCACGCACGACGAACCCGCTTGCGCTCACTCGGGCCAAGCGATGGCCAAGCCTCCAGGACGTCGCACGCAAAGGGCTCGAATTCATGCTTGTGCTCTTCAAACCAGTCACTGTCGTCATTCTGCTCCTGAGCGCTTTCGGCGTTGCTACAAGCGACAAGCAACCGCGGCATAAAGTCTTGATACCACCATTGCACCTGAATCATGGAGCCGTCGACGCGTTCTTCATGATGCTCTAAAATTACGCGGTTCCACTTGGCAAGGTAAGCTTCAGCACTCATGTCGGACGGCGGAAGCGTTGGCGCTGCAAAACCCTCGGCGTAGCCAGCCTCGGTTCGTGCAAGTTTTGCGCGCTCGTCATGAGCTTGTTGAAGACTCTGCTGCCTCTCTTCCTGTGCCTCGCGTGCTTCGAAAACGGCAGCGGCGTGTGCAAGGTCGCAAAGCTTGCCCGTAGTAGCGTCCTTTTCCATGTTTGTGAGAAGAGCAGCTCCGACATGGACTTTGAATTCGAGCTTGGTCTCATCGTGATTTGCATTTTCCTCATTGACGCGACTATGCTCAGCAAGTGCCTCTGGAGAAAGCGATGCGACGTCAAAGTTAGCAATTCGATCGTCCAAGGCTGTATTTTCTTCATGCACGGCTTTGCGCAGCTCGTTCCAGGCGCTTGCGTCAATCTCGTGAATGTCCAGCGCGAGCACAAGTTCGACTATTGCGTCGATGAAAGCGACAAAGTTGCGCCACGTGTACGGAAGTTCTCGAGCCGTAAGATGCGTGTGATAGTTTGCGGAAAATTGTCCGCGGTGCACGCGATAGGCTGCGCCTTGGATCAGCCTGAAGAGACCTGTCTGCAATTCAAGCAAGCTCGTTCCATCATTATCTCCCCCGAGCTTTTCGATGACCTGAAGGACCTGTGCTTTGCCAGCCTCGTCGAGAGCCACAAAGGCTTCTTCGAGCTCCTTGCCGGCGGGGAGAGACGAAGCTCCGCTGCCCATCTTTGCACGCGATTGCAATACGTTTTGCGTCCCTCGTCGCGACCCCGTAGTGCGAGAAAAGAAAACAACCTTCGAGCCGTTACGAGGGGACGGGACACTCTAGAAGTGTCCTATTCGACTCTTGAGTTCTGCTGAACAACCAGAAAGAGACAAGAAAGCAAACAAAACATCTCCTGGAAGGCAGCTGTGGCAAGTTCTTAAGTTCATCGGGAGTCTGCTCACTTGTTGTTTGAATTTTTTTAGCAGGGTTCTAAAAAGATCGAATCTGACCTTGTCAATTTCCTTGACCAAGCAATTTGGCTTCTTGTACACCTCTAGCGTGAGAAATATAAATCCAATGCAGTGACCGCTAGACGGTGAATAGTGGAATCTTTGCCGCAAAGCGTCCGGAGGTTGTTCGGCATCAATGAAAGCAAGGCGGGGCTCGCCATCACACCTGTTCAACCTTGGGCGACGAGAGAATCCATTGCAGCCTGGGCGATTCCCCGTCTTAACTAAAATATCATGGTGGCGACGCAGCGCGCGACAAATTCCAAGTGCGATGTCGCAAAACTGGTTGGCGCGGATCACGAAAAGACTCTCGCTCCCTCAAATCGTGCCCTTGTAAACAGGAACCGACTTGAAGACTTGAGCGTGAGGACATGATTCTATTTCATAATTTACGTCTAAATGCCCAGCGGTGAAATTTTATGAACGCGCCTGGCGGCGCTGCAGTACGATCTGATGGAGCGAAACTTACGTCATAGTCGGATCGGAGCTGTAAAAAAGAGCAGGGGCAAAATTCTTTCACGTGGTACTAGGTGACTTCCTGCCACACTTGCCTTCTTCAGTCAGCGTGCAACAATACTTGCAAGTAAGACTATTTGGAACATCCGCGTCGGGTTTGCTACAGCCACAGAAAACATTGCAAGGCCAATAGTAGATTCTGGAATAATCATCGTCGCATCCCTCCGTGTAATCAATTCCAGGATCTTTGCTGAGCCTCCAGCGGACAGGATCTCTCCAATTGTCGCGGCAGCAGAAATCGTAGCGATCTCCATTCCACCCACAAATAAGGTTGTACGTAGAAGTTCGAGTTATTCGCGGCAAACGGCCAAAGCCATCAGGGCAGTCAGGATCGATAACCGCGCATGCCCCCTCATCGTTCTTGCAGCACATATCACACTTCAAGCTGGTTTTATCGCTTGCATCGGGCTGACTGCAGCCGCACGCGGAGGCGCAGCTACCTGCGTAAAACTGGGAGTAGCCAGCAGGACATTCGGCATCGTAGTCGACGAGGGGCGCAAGACTCAGTCGCCACCTCACAGGATCCGTCGGGTCGCCGCGGCAACAGAAATCGTAGCGATCGCCGTTCTTTTTGCAGATCTCGTCGTATTGGTCGTCTTCAAGAAGCAGCCGACTGAAGCCAGCGGGGCAGTCAGGATCGATGTGAGCGCACGTCTCCTTATCGTTCTTACAGCACATATCACACTTCAAGCTAGTTTTGTCGCTTGCGTCAGGCTGACTGCAGCCACACGCGGAAGCACATCCATCTGTGTTGAACTGGGAGTAGCCAGCAGGACACGCTGCATTGTAGTCGATGAGGGGCGCAAGACTTAGTCGCCATCTGACAGGATCCGTCGGGTCGTCTCGGCAGCAGAAACCGTACAAAGCTCCGTTCTTTCCACAGATCTTGTCGTAGTCATTCTTCACAAGCAAGCGTCGGCTGAAACCTGCGGGGCAGTCACCAATCAGTAAATTTCGTAAACCTAGGCCAAGTCCCAGGCCAAGAGCGAAGAGACTGACAAGAATACAGGTACAGCATAGATCCACAAAGCAGGCATCTGCTTTCGGGTCCTTGTCGTCGTTAGCTGAATTTCCTGCACCCGCATTCACCACAACGTTTGTGCTGTTCAGCTAATTGTGTAGGTTGTGTGAAAGCTCATCCTTGCAGGTCCCGTGCCTCCGACTGGTTTTGCCACAGAGATCTGAGGCGCGTGCTCGAGTTCATCCGGTACGTCCTCTAGGTCGTCGTCGTCAGAGCTTGCAGAGTCGTCTTCTTGTGCCACGCGTCCAGGGCGATTGCCATTGAGGGCAGTGCTTGTGGCGGCAGCCACATCATGCAGAGGTACATCGGGACGTTGCGTCCTCGCTGCCGCTCCGGTACCTTGAGCTGCTTGTCTGCCGCTAAGGCTTGCCAACGCGGTGACACGGCCTATGCCCATTTGGAGGTCGAAGTCTCACGAGTTCCTTTCAATCACCTTGTGCATGTACTTCAATACGTCTTCAGCGAAGTCGCAATCGAGATTTGCTTGAGCTCTGCCGCAGGCGTGTGCACGTCCGGGTGTGGCATCGGCTGCTGCCAGGAATCTTTGTCGTACTGCCCAGAATTCCCCGGAGGCACGGATCCTTTGGCAGCGGAGGCACGGATATACATACCTTCGCTTTCAAGTCCGGTCAATCGATGCAATAGTCTTCTCTCTTTTCCTTAACCTCTGCGGCAACGACGTATGGCGGGCGATTTTCAGTTGCACAGAAAACAGATTCTTTCTTGGGTATGATTTTACGCAGTGATTTTACGTAGCATGTGCAGGGAAGGAACTCTTGTCGAACATGGGATAGTAACCACAAGGAAAGTGCCCAGAACCGGGTAGTACCGCAGAACGGAGTATGTCCAAACAAAGACAGCTTCATGTAGCGCAGCATAAACGCTTGTAGGCAGCGTGCTCCACATGAGATGAAAGACTTGCATGACCATCCGCAGTGTGTCTTCTCGAAAAGTTTCCGCGGATGCGCAAGACACACGAATGCCATCGACGAGAAGAATGCAGCTCGGGGTAAGAGGGAGATAGACGCCTTGATCCCGAATCAACTGTCGTTCCGCGATCATTGTGGTCTCATTGCTTCCCCCCAAGAAGATTCGGTGATGGCCTACCTTGAGGTCCTGAGCTTGAAGAAGCCGCCCTGTTGTAGCCTCGGGAACGAGATGGTCTGGGGTCACATAGAAGCTGGCGCCATTGCCGGTATGAAACTGGAGGAACGAGGCGATCTGCTTGTGACTTCCAAAGCCGAAGGCCCAGCTCGAATGCGCTGGAAGAGCAAGTACAGGCTCGAAAACACCTTCCCCTACCTCGATCTGATCCCCAATCGAGAGATTGCGAACACGCTTCAACCCGCCATCCTGCATTCTGACCGGATTATTTCCCCCTAAACAGCCGGATGAGCTGGACGAGCCAGGATCTGCACGGTAGCATAGACCAGCGTCCTGGTCATGATAGCAACATTTATCGCACTTGAGGCTGTCGGAAAAGCTTACGTCCGGCTGTCCGCAGCCACACCAGTCTCTGCACCGATTATTATAGAACCTGGAATAGTCGCGATCGGTTCTGCAATTAGCTTTGTAATTAATTTCTGGATCCAGGCTGAGTCTCCACCTGATAGGGTCTTCCCAGTTGTCTCGGCAGCAAAAATCGTATGCGTCACCGTTCTTCCTGCAGATATCATCGTAACTTGAGCTTGAGAGTAGCTGCCGGCTAAAGCCTGCGGAGCAATCCTCACTAAGATCCTCGTCCGCGAGGAAGTACCACAAAAGTACTCCCAATAAGACAATCAAGATGACCCCTCCAACAAGTTTCTTTAACATGCGGAGATCTTCGTCTTCAGGGTCGTTCCTCGAATAGTAATTCGTTTGATTTCTACTCGTGTAATTCAATTCGACATTTGTGAGCGTGGTATGGTGATGCACGATCCTTCGGCCGGAGTCTGTGACTGTTTCTGCGACGGGAAATTGCTGCGCATTGAGAGTGGTGGCTTCAGCGGCGTACCCACTCCCGTACGGTACATCAGGGCGTCGCGTGTGCGCCGCCGCTCCTTTGTCACTCGCTGCTCGCCTGACTGTGAAGCTTGAGAACGCAGTGACACGGCCCATGTTCGCAACTTTGCTCCTAGCCTTGCGAGCCGCTGGTGATGGTGGTGGTGGTGGTGGTGATGCTGCTGCTGCTGCTGCAAGCCACCCCTTTGCAAACACGATTGGGTTTTGGATGCAGGACGCTGCGACACGGGATTCAGTGGTTGAAACACTCCGAGGGCTACTACAAAAAAGTCGTGGGCATAAGCGTAAACCTCACCTTGTCTGAGGGTTGCGCACACGCACCTCCTCATACATCTGCACTTCGAAGTGCAAGACCGTGTGCACGCCGCGGGCCCTGGCGTGGACACCACGACTCGTCGATGAAATGACGCAAACATGCCTCTCACCCTTGGCTACTGTGTAACAACACGTGTGCGATCTTGCCTCAGCCCAAGAAGTGTCGTACTACAGGCTGCTCCTGCCATTCCACTGATCTTTGCTCCGTGTCCGCAAATGATTTCTTTGCTTCCAACTCCGAGAAGGATCAATCATGATTGACCAGGAATGTCACGCGTCCGGTAGGGTTAAGTGAAGGCACAGGACCCGGAGATATCGATCACCTCAGTTGTGACGCATACTTCCCGTATTGACGGGGAGGGAGCTTTGAGGCCGACTGCGTCTGCGACTGACAGACTGCATGCCACTGCAGCCATTGCCAACCCAATATGAGACCGCAAACATACTGTGGGGACCTTTCCGCCACTCTTTTCATTTGCCATTGGTTGTTTCTTCTTCGAACAAATAAAGACAAGGCATTTTGCGATTTCAAGTGTTTTTTTTATGTTTTTTTTTAAAGACCGTCTTTTTATAAGAGCAGGAGCAAAAATATACGGAGATTTTACAGACCCGAAAATCCGCACTTGCGTTTCGCAGACCGCGGCGAGGACGCCTGGCTTCGGCTTGGCCTGGAGAGCGCGAATCTGGTCTTTTCGAGCCACGAAATTTCGTAGACGGAAAGTTATCGCGTTTGCGGGCCGCGTGGGGTGGTGGTAATAGGCGCTAATATGGGCAGAGAGTTCCCAGTCGTAATAGGGCAAAGGTAGACGCAAAAGCGCCAAATAAGGTACCAATGACTGTTGAAATTCCCAGCATCCTGAACAAGCTCCTGGTGTAGTGAGCGATGACGTCTTGTTCGAGGGACCGCTTTGGGGAGTACACTTGCTAAATGTGTTTTGTTGTGGCACATTTCTTGGTCCTCGTCGGCCTGGGCGTCATGCTTCAACGAGCGGTGCANTTTCGCAAAATGCAAGCAAAACCGACCAACAACGATATTTAACAGCAAGTTTGTCTTCTCCACGCGTTTCCTTGCCTCTGCCTGGCATCTAGCCCAGCTGCGCGGCAGTCTCCTCCGCAAACACGGTCGCAAAGCCCGCGCAAAGTCGCCCTTTCGCGCAGTTCTGCGCTGGTCCATCGTCGATGATTAGACGCATGAGGTGAAAAAAGGGGGGTGACACAACTTTACAACGAAGGCTTGCACGGCCGTGCCGCCGGGTGTTCTGGGCAGCCAGGCGGCGGCGGAGCGAGCCTGCGCGCCGGCGAGGCGATTGGCTGAAGTGCGGAATATCGCGAGTGCCAAATCTCCGTACACCAATATGGGAAATCGTCTCCTGGTCTTACGTGGAGACGGTCTTTAAAACCCTGGCTAAATTTCGGGTAGTGGCACTACCGGGCACTACCCGAAATTCTCGGCAAATCATTTTCTCCGATGGGCGGCAGGTTCGGGTAGTCCCACTACCCGAAATTTCCGGTTGACCAAACAAAACCTACTTTAAATACCTTCGGGGTCTCCTTTATTCTTGCGATTTGGCGACGTGGTCTCCACATTGCCCCCGCTCCTCCTTGCAAAGTTGCACGGAAATTCCTCCGGTGGTCGTGGCGCTACAGCTGCTCGCGCAGGCTGCTGGCACCTAACCACGGTCGTTAGACTCGCAAGCCTAGTTCAAGCTGCGGCGCTGCAGCGAGTAAGCGAGCCCTCGTCGCGCGTCGGTGCGAGCTGCGCCCTGCGGACGTGCCGTGGCTGCTCCTGCGCCCTCGTCCTTCGTGCAGCAACCCGTAGCACGCAGTGGCCCGGAGCGCGAAGTTGCAAATGGCGCGATGGTCGATGACGAGGAGGCCGAGCTCCTCGCAGCGCTGAAGGTCAACGACAAACCAGACGCAGAGGATGAGTTGAAACGCGCGAACAGGAGATTGACGAGGGCTCTGGTGATGAGCAAGACGTGGATGATTGCGAGTACCAGAACGACGAATATCCCACAATCAAGCTGACGGGGCACGGTTCTTGAATCTTCGAGTCCCTACATGCCGTGCCACCTTTTGGTGTATGCGGACCCTTCCTACATCATGCAGATTGTGGTCGTCAGATTCTCGGCATTGGAGCGCCGGGCCTGGAGGCGCTACTTCTCTGCGCTTGTCACGAGGACCTGGAATTCATCTGCATCGGCACTGGCGAGCCCGCTCCGCACATCGTCGAGGACTACAGCAAGCCCCTCGGTTTTGCACGAGATCACCATACCGTGGAGCAGTATCTGCAGCTCTGGCGTATAACGACGACGTTATCACAAACGGAACCCCTCCACCGGCCGAACGGATCCTCCCCGTCGCGGGCTCGTTCTGGAACCATGCCATGGGGGGGAGTGGACACCGTACGGAAAACGCTCGCAGGTCGCGCGCAGCGGACCGCCCGCCTGAGCCTGAATGCGATCATGTTCTTGGCCTGGCTTGAGTACATCTTCTACAACTGCTTCCGTGCGTCAAAGCTAACGAACCTTCAAGACAAATTGAGCCAATGTAACTCTTGGGAGTCGTGGGCGTCGCTAAAGAAGCGAATCTCATTCGAGGACTTCCTGGTGGCTCTGCGCATCAACTTGAGTGGTCCTGCTCAGAGTCTGAGTGCGTTGTTTGGAGAAGGAGGCGACGTCTGCCGGGAAAATGGAACTGCGGAAGCCCGGGAACCATGCGAGGAGGTCCCAAATATGAGGTCATCGGACGACAGGAGCAAGCGCCTCCCAGGCATCATGGCGAACCGCACAGAAGGAGCACACATGCAAACCTTGCTGGCCAAAGGCCGCAAATTCATCGTGCGCTGCGTCAAGTGCGAGCATGGCCAAGACCCGAGCGAGCATGCTAGAGAGCCTCACGAGACGCAAAAGTGCACGGGATACCAGGCTTCCATATTCAAGTACTGCCATGCGCGTTTTCACTCTGCGGAAGGCGATAGATATGTAACTCACGCTGACGCATGATGTTTATGTGATTCTGCATGGTCTGTCGTGGCGCTTGGCGGGCCTCAATGGCATGTTTCGGGGGGATCTGGCGCACTTGCAAAAATTCGAACACGGCAAAACAGATTCTCCGAGCGCAACGCAATTTCTATTTTGATTAGCGAAAAATACTCTAAGAGGGTCTTAGCCATATAATTCCCCATCAATTTCGGGTAGCGCCACTACCCAGACCTATTTCGATCAAATAGACCACTTTCCTCGCTTCAAGCGCCAAACCAATCCCCTCTCAAATCTCGACCAAAACTAATCCTCAAAATTTCAAACTCTAGGACAACCATTCTCTTGGAGAGAAGCCTGCATGGACAAATTTTTGAGTCACGCGGGAATGTTTTGAAGGTGCTAGGACGAATCACAAGATCAAAATTTCGGGTAATTTTTCGGGTAGTTTGTGTCGCTAGCCAGGGTTAANCACCTTCTCCTTGATCCAGTTCTTCAGCAGAACTTTCAGCTGCGCAACTGTGCTCGTTGCGTCGTGCGGTATCTGATATTGATAGAGCGCTGCAATAACCTCCCGTTTCTTTAGCTTCGCGACGTCGGGTGCGGTTGGCGGCAGCGTCTTGTGGTAGCTCGCATTGTCCATTATGATCAGGGACGGCTCATGAAGGTTAGGTAGGAGCTGCGTCCGCCACCACAATGCAAAATTAGTCCCGTTGAAGTTCTTGTGGTAGTCTCCTTTGCTCGCGTCAGCTGCTTGCGGACAAAACGTCCAAACAGAGCCTGGCACGAGGCCAGCTTCACGATCTGGGTATTTTGGACTCGAATTCTGAATGGCAGCCAAAATACAATACCTACGTCCCTTGTGTTGAACGCGCGTCGTTGTGTCTTCCGCGTCCATTGGATCAAATAGACTTTTGTCAAACCTATGGTAGTGTTGATGCACGTATGACTCATCAAGATAGACCTCCCTTAGCTGCAACTCAGGCGGAAGGGATCGATTCTGTAAGAGTCTGACGATGTAATCGTCGCGCAGAGCAATATGTTCGACCTTCAGCGAAACCTTTCCCGGACGCTTCCCACGGCAGAAGCCCATCGCGACCAGATAGGACTGTGTGGCGCGAAGAGCAGCACTGTAGTCTTTGGCGTCTATCACACCGCCTTCGTCATGGATAATCGAAAGCACCCCAGTCTCTACCAGGTAGTCTGTGATGTGTCTGGCTGACACAGCCTCATGGCGCAGCCGCCTTTCGCGTACGAAGTCACGAATCTTGAAGAATACCTGCTTCGTCGTTGGAACACGTCTCGGCTTCGCCTCTCGATTGCCGCGATTCGAGACTGGTTGCAGACTGCGATCGCCAGTCTCACTCGTTCGAGAGTCGGTCCAGCTCTTTATAAGAGGAGCGAGTGTAGACTTGGATATGCCCAGCATTGCGGACACGTTTGCCATCGCGTTAATCGGCCACTTGCGGCCTGTCTTTTTCTGCGAAGCCAACTGATCTTTTTGATACGCGAAATAAGCGTGTAGAGCCATGAAGCGCTCTTGAGACGTGAGCACCGGTCGTCCACGAGCTTTTCTGATTGCCTGAAGTTCTCCTTCGCAGCCCTCGATGGTCGCCGTTACCCGGGTTTTGACGCTTTCATTTCGCGGACGCCCTTGCTCTTGAGATAGTGATGTCCGGCGACGCTTGGGGGACCCGCTCATCGTTTTAGTACACACCCCCTCTTCACCGCAAGTCCGCGTCGTGTGCTCGCTGGCGTTGGTCGTAGCCGCGCGCTTCGTCGCGATCTGCACGCCGTCGACTTTTTCCAGTTCATCTTAAAAAGCGCCGCTTCTCGCGTGGACGGAAGGAAAAATTAGAGGCTAATTACCGATTTATGGTCTCGTTGACTGTAAGGCCATCTACTAAGTGCCTCAAAACAGGCCTCAAAAGGGGGGACCCTAAAACAACATCGATTCTTGTGCGAGGAGTTTGGTACTGCTCGGGCGTGCAGCGGCCAGCGGACACGAGGGCGAACCGTTGGCGGGGTCTTACTCTCTCGGGGGCGGTTGTCGACGAGAACTAGCGGGGTTGGGCAAAGTTGCCTAAACTGGATAAGAGTACGCGAGACTCGGCGCCAGGGCCCAGGCAGGCCTGGGCAGCCTCCTGGCGGTCTTTGGGGCCCTCTACGGCGAGCAGGGAGCGCGGGAGACAAGTTTCGAGCTCGAGATGAGACGAGATGAGATGAGATGAGATGAGATGAGATGAGGTGAGATGAGGTCGTTTTAGCGGGTAGCCAGCCCTACGCCCTGGACTAGTTCGAACTCTGCTGTCGCTTCTTGGCGGCAGTGAAAGCTCTCTTGAGCTGATCGTCGTCAAGCGCGACCCCGTCGATGCCGACCAGGCCCGGGAAACGCTCGCGAATGGCCTTGACCACGTCCCGAGGCTTGATGTTCGGGTTGGCACTCGCACCTTCGTCGAGGAATCTTTGCAGTTCGTCTGGAACTTTGCTTTGCGACCGCGCTTGCCGGTCGTTCTCCTCGTCTCTTGGACCATCCCGGAAGTGATGCCTTTGGACTCCATGACGAATGCCGAGATGCGAGTCTTAATCTCGGCGACGCTCGGCAAGGAGTACCGCGCGGTGGACACGGCCTCCATGAGACGTTCGCGCATCTGGGCTGGGCCCTTCCTGGCGGAAGAGTTCACAACGCCTCCGTTGAAGAGCGCGGCGATTTGCCGCTGCACATTTGGACGTAGTTCGCACCATACTGCTGCCCATGCGAGGGGCGCCTTGCCCAGCCTTGAGAGCGCGAATGCGTTGCGTAAAGGTTTGCGAGTGCGTACTCATCCTTGTCTCCGTGGCCTAGCGTGGTAGTTTTTGTGCGCCTTCTTATGTGTCATCCCGCCCAGGGTAATCACATTCGTTTTGCGGAGCTCCTTGAGCGTTTTGGTGGAGACGCCCTTGACGAGCACAGCGCGCGCTTTGCGGCCCTGGAAAGAAGCTTTCGGGGCTACTCAAATGATCGATGTCGTCGCCCCATTTACGTTGCGCAGCTCGCGGGTCTTGTTCATGCTGCCCGTAAGCTTCTCGCCGGCTAGCCTTTGCAGGATGCTTGGGTCCCCAAGGTACACGGAGCTCCGCCATGCGCACGGTGGCGGGCACGATGCTTTTGACCATTATACGAAGGCGAGGGTCGTCCGCCGGAAGCTGACCTTGATCGCGATCATGCACGCTGGGCAGTTTCTTGAGGTGGTTCCCACCAGACCCAAAGGCTGCCGTGAAATCCGCCACGGTCCTGATGAGGCGAGGATCCTCATCGTCGGCATTTTGAGAGGCGTCAGCGTCGGAACCCACATCCTTAGCCACACCAGCTTTGATTGCCTCGGTGGCTGCTCCGCGGTGACGCTTCGCCCTCGGCGGCATCTGCAAGATGTTCCATTTGCCTGGCTGGCCGCCACGCTTGCGCCCCGAGGGGATCGCGCCGTTAGCCCCGCTGTTTTCGGCGCCCTCTGCACGTGCCGATGATGAGATGACGCACGGCTTTGTGCAAACCTAGCGCGGCCTACAGCCGCTCCCAGCCCTCGAAACTCCGGCTGCGAGGTCCCAGGGCCCGGGTGAGCTCCTCCAGCGCGTGGCAGCGCCGTGGCGCATTTTGAATCCAATTTGCTAGACACCCTGCCAGAGGCCCTCAACGACGACTTCGTCCCGCTCGTGCGCAACGACCACGCCAACTATCTCCGCGCCGCTTGCCATTGGTGGGTTGGAGGCGTCTGGGGTCCGCTGCGCGATGCACGCCTCGCCAAGGCGAAAGTCATCCCACAAGAATCGATCAAGGGTGGAATTCCCCCCAAATAGGGAGGCACTCTAACATGTTAGTAGGTAGGTAGCCTATTTTTTAAAATTTAACACGGAGTTCGCGAGAAAAGGGCCATCTGACCTCTCCTTCTTGCCAAGGGTTCTGGGCATCAGCCCTGTCCGGCTTTGCTTCGATCGGCGCGCGGCCGCGGCAGCGTGCGCGCGCCCCCGGGGGAGGACGCCGGCCGGAAGGGCGCGGGCGTGCGGGCCGTCCCTGCAAAGTTGCTTCGGCCAGACCTAATCAGCAGCTTCTCATCAGCAAGCATCTTAGGGAACAAGCAGGCAGAACCGGGACCTGCGAGGCCCTGGGCGGGCGTGCGGGCCTTGCGGAGGCGTGGAGGGCGTGACAAGGCCATGGACGTGCTGCATGGACGGGGTAGAAGAGTTGGATTGGCGCAAATGCATCGGAATGATCTTTGTTTATCGTTACGTCTGGGGTCAGCAAGTCGTCAAACCTCCGACCTCTGCTTCTTGAGGGCATGCTTCATGTTGGCGAGCCTGGTCTTGAGCTGCTTGTCGTCCGGGAACGAAGCCGGCTTGTCGCTCTGAAAAGACGTTGGATCTCCGTGTTGATGTCGGCTTCCCAAGGTATGTCCATCCTGAAGGGATAGCGCTTCTCCAAGCTCTCGAGAATAAGTGAAGCGGACTGTTTGGCGCCTTTGTCTCGGATGCCTCGCTCGAAGATCTCGCGGATAGTTGTTCGCCACGGCTCCATGTCGATCTTCTCGCCGTAGAGCTTCCCGTGTGAGGGACGGTGCGCCCAGCCTGGCCGGTTGCGGTCTGCAATGGGGATGACAAAACCCTCGCGCGTCGTACTCAGGTTGGTCGCTGCGCATCATCCGCACAGCAGAACCGGCGGCGGCGCCTCTTCAGCTGCCTCCATATGGCCCCGTTCCCGCGCAAGCCCGTGCGTAAACCAAGCGCACAGGCTACCCTTGACCGCGCGCCCTCTCGCAAGCTTCCCTGGGCAGCAAGGCCCGCACACCCGCGGCGGCACCGCGAGCCCGGCGCACCCCTTCGATCCCGTCTGCTCCCGCGTTAGGCGCGCCGCCCCTCCCCCTTCTGCTCCGCCCTTCACGCGCCCGCCTGCGGGACGCCCGAGTCTAACTTTGCAACGAGTTGACTTTGCAGACCAAGACTGCGAATATTTTCTTCATGCACGGCTTTGCGCAGCTCGTTCCAGGCGCTTGCGTCAATCTCGTGAATGTCCAGCGCGAGCACAAGGTCGACTATTGCGTCGATGAAAGCGACAAAGTTGCGCCAAGTGTACGGAAGTTCTCGAGCCGTAAGATGCGTGTGATAGTTTGCGGAGAATTGTCCGCGGTGTACGCGATAGGCGGCGCCTTGGATTAGCCTAAAGAGACCTGTCTGCAATTCAAGCAAGCTCGTTCCATCATTATCTCCCCCGAGCTTTTCGATGACCTGAAGGACCTGTGCTTTGCCAGCCTCGTCGAGAGCCACAAAGGCTTCTTCGAGCTCCTTGCCGGCGGGGAAAGACGAAGCTCCGCTGCCCATCTTTGCACGCGATTGCAATACGTTTTGCGTCCCTCGACCCGACCCCGTAGTGCGAGGAAAGAAAACATCCTTCGAGCCGTTACGAGGGGACGGGACACTCTGAAAGTGTCCTATTCGACTCTTGAGCTCTGCTCAACAACCAGAAAGAAACAAGAAAGCAAATAAAATATCTCTTGGAAGGCAGCTATGGCAAGTTCTAAAGTTCATCGGGAGTCTGCCCATTCGTTGTTTAAAATTTGCTAGTATCTGAACTTGGCCCAGTCGATTCTTTTGACCATGCAATTTGGCTTCTCGGACACCTGAAGCGCAAGAAAGATAAATCCAATGCAGTGACCGCTAGACGGTGAACCGTTCAATAGTGGACTCTTTGCCGCGAAGCGTCCGGGAGGTGTTCGGCATCAATGTAAGTGAGGCAGGGTTCGCCATCACACCTGTTCAACCTTGGGCGACGAGAGAGTTCATTGCAGCCTTGGCGATTCCCCGCCTCGACTGAAACATCATGGTTACGACGCAGCGCGCGACAAATTCCAAATGCGATGTCGCAGAACTGGTTGGCACGAATCACGAAAAGACTCTCGCTCCGTCAAATCGTGCCCATGTAAAGAGGAACCGACTGGATGATTTGAGCGTAAGGACATGATTCTTTTTCATAATTTAGGTCTAAATGCCCAGCAGTGAAATTTTATGTACGCGCCTGCTGTACAATCTGATGGAGCCAAATTTATGTCATAGTCGGATCGGAGTTGTAGAAAGGAGCGGAGCGAAATTCTTTTACGTGGTACTAGGTGACTTCCTATAACAAGAACCCGCGTTGTTTCGGCAACAATACCTGCAAGTAAGACCATTTGGATCATCCGCGTCGGGTTTGCTACAGCCACAGAAAACATTGCAAGGATAAGAGAAGAGTCTTGAATAATCATCGTCGCATCCCTCCGTGTAGTCGATGCCAGGATCTTTGCTGAGCCTCCAGCGGACAGGATCTTCCCATTTGTCGCGGCAGCAAAAGTCGTAGCGGTCTCCATTCCATGCACAAATAACGTTGTACGCAGAATGTCGAGTTATTCGCGGCAAACGACCAAAGCCATCAGGGCAGTCGGGATCGATAACCGCGCATGCCCCCTCATCGTTCTTGCAGCACATATCACACTTCAAGCTGGATTTATCGCTTGCATCGGGCTGACTGCAGCCGCACGCGGAGGCGCAGCTACCTGCGTAAAACTGGGAGTAGCCAGCAGGACATTCGGCATCGTAGTCGATGAGGGGCGCAAGACTCAGTCGCCACCTCACAGGATCCGTCGGGTCGTCGCGGCAACAGAAATCGTAGCGATCGCCGTTCTTTTTGCAGATCTCGTCGTATTGGTCGTCTTCAAGAAGCAGCCGACTGAAGCCAGCGGGGCAGTCGGGATCGATGTGAGCGCACGTCCCCTCATCGTTCTTGCAGCACATATCGCATGTCAAGCTAGTCTTGTCGCTTGCATCAGGCTGACTGCAGCCGCACGTGGAAGCGCATCCATCTGTGTAGAACTGGGAGTAGCCAGCAGGACATTCGGCATCGTAGTCGATGAGGGGCGCAAGACTCAGTCGCCACCTCACAGGATCCGTCGGGTCGTCGCGGCAACAGAAATCGTAGAGATCTCCGTTCTTTTTGCAGATCTCGTCGTATTGGCCGCCTTCAATGAGCAACCGGCTGAAGCCTGCGGGGCAGTCTCCTGGGTCCGTGTCAGAGAGGCTCAGCCCGAGGCTTAAGCTTAGTATTAAAACAAGAGCCGCAAGACCGCAGCCGACCTTGATCCAAAACCAAATCTCTGCCTCGCGATTGGTATCGTCGTCTTTTACACTTGGTGCTTGCGCTTTCGTGCACATGGCATTTGAACCATTGTAAAGTGCTGCAACGGGAGGTCTTTTCACGCGTCTGATTTCATCCGGTGCCTCTTCCAGATCATTGTCGTCGTCAGAACTTGCAGCATAGACTTCTTGTGCAACGCTTCCAGAGCGATTGTCATCGAGGGCGGTGCTTGTGAAGGCCACCACGTCATGTAGAGGTACATCAGGGCGTCTCGTCTTCGCTGCAGCATCGATATTTCGGGCGGTGCTTGGGGCGGCCACCACATCATGCAGAGGTACATCAGGGCGTCGCGTCTTCGCTACAGCATCGATATTTCCGGCAACTTGTCTGCCAGGAAAGCTTGACAGTGCAGAAGCACGACCCATACTTTCTTTCTGGATTGTCTAGCAGGCGTCCCTTGCAAGCAGCAGCAGATGCTTGAGCTGCGCGAACGATTCTTTGATCGGGATTTGGATGCCGACGACCGGAGGATTTGATCGAGCTGGCGCGAGAATGACCAAGACCCATATCACTTTATTGTCTTGGAATAGAAGGTCTACAAGTTGAAACACAGGTCTCTCTTGTGCATCACTGCTGGTTGTGGCTGTGCGCGCCGCGGCACGCGTTGGGAAGTAGTTGCACCTATTTGATTGCCCCCCCTTCATTATACTTCGACTCAAAAGGTCTGCAAGTTTACCCCCGTGAATTTTTGACCGATATTCCTGCCGCTACAGCTGGCTGTGGCAAGCACCGGGGAAGCGGCACGCACCGTGGGCGCCCTAGAAAGTAAAAAATAAAGCAAGTTTACTGGGTCGCTCGCGGCAGCGGTAGCGGCACGCGCCGTTGTCGATCTAAAACACGCAAACTTTCCTCAACTCCAGCGACATATGTACACGCTGACGCTAGCAGCAGCTGGCTGCAGCTGCGAAGTCAATCTCGGTGTGTATACTCGATTCGAGCTCCGATACTCGCACGTGACGGCGTTATGGCTCCCACTTGACATCGTGGCACGCGCTGGGGCAAAGCTCGGAAGCATGCGCATCCCCGTGTCTGACTTCGGAGCCTGAGGTATGACATGACCTACTCGCACTCCCTTCCATTCGCGTGCGAGCGCGAGTGCACAATCGCGTCACGAATTTTGCCACAGCCCTTGCTGCTACAGCTACTGCTACTAGCCCGCCGCTTCTCGAGCCAGCCTCACCACCGCCCCACCCCGACCGTCGTCCATCTCGGCGCTGCCTGTGCTGCGCTGCTGCTGCTGCTGCTCCGAGCTGCGCGCTTCCGACCGCCGACGCAGGCGATCAGTGACGACCAGGCGTGTCCCCGCGTCTGGTAGCCGCAGCCTCCGCACCGGACCCGGTGGCCTCGCCTCTGCTAGACGCCGGTCGCGGCGCGGGGCGGGCGACTCTCGTGGCGACTCTCTAGCGCGACGAATGGTCCGCACGAGCCACGCGCGGCAGGCGCCGAGCGCGCGCGAGAGAGCCCGGGGGCGGCACGCGCGGCGCGCGCGATGGCGAGCTTCGCGTACGAGGGCTTCGTGGTGCCCGTGCGGGGCGCGGGCGCGGCCGTGGGGCGCGTGGACGCCTTGCAGGCGGACGCGCGCACCTTCTTCGAGGCCCATGTCGCGGCGCGGCGGCCGGCCGTGGTCCGCGGCCTGCCCGAGGACCTCGCCGCGCTGCGCGCCTGGTCCAACGAGGAGCTCAAGGCGCGCGCAGGCGACGCCCGCGTCATGGTGGAGACCCGCGGCGGGGACGCCGGCGCCTCGAGCTTTGGCCAGGGCGTCAAGACCAAGGTTTCCTTTGGGGACTTTCTCGACCGCGTCGAGGCCGGCGACGAGTCCATGTACTTGACGACGCAGGACCTCGGCACGAATGAGCTGGGCCAGCAGGAACTCATGGCGTCGCCGCTGTGTGAGCTGCGCAAGAGCACCTTGGCTGCAGACAAGAAGTTTCCACTTCGCCCTGCGCTCGCGGGCAATCTGGTCACCTCGTCGGTGAACATGTGGATGGGCAACTCCAAAGAGGGGACGTCGACCGGCTTGCACCACGACTACCATGACAACTTGTACATTTTGTTGCGTGGGCGCAAGACGTTTCGTCTATACAGCCCAGCCGACGCCTCGCTCATGTACACGCGAGGAGAAATTGCTCGCGTGCATCCGAACGGGCGCATCAATTACAAGGGTTTTCCAACGCGCGCAGATGGCGCCGACGATGGCGCAGAGCGCCGTCTCAAGCTTGGGCTGGCCAAGCGCGACGCCGAAGAGGCCCTCGACCAGGCCGAAGCGGCGCTCGAAAGGGGTGAAAAAGGAGCGCAGGCGCGTGTGGACGCAGCCGAAGCTGCGCTCGATGCCGCATTAGGCGCTTTCCTCTCGGCGTCTTCTTCTTCTTCTTCTTCCTCTTCGTCAAAGGATGACAGCGAGGGTCCATCTCTCTTCGCCGCGGACCCAAGTACTGCACTGGGCGCGGACGACGACGACGATGACGAAGATGATGACGACGACGACGGGGGAGACTTCGATTGGTCAAATCTTCGCGATGACTACCAAGAGAGTGACGACGAAGCTGGCGAAAGTGACGATAGTGGCGACGACGACGACGACGACGACAACAAGAGAGTCGCGACGGCAAAAGCCAGTGGTGACAAGGGTCGCGCAGCGAAACGACCAAAGAGAACAGGAGACGAGAAAACAGAGGACGAGAATGACCCAACGCAGACCCCGCTAAACTTTTCCACTGTAAACGATCCTGACCATCCCGACAAGTCCAAGTTTCCGCTCTTTTCGCGAGCGACTCCTCTCATTGTCAACGTCTCTGCTGGCGAGATTCTCTATCTTCCCTGCGGCTGGTTTCACGAGGTTACTTCCTCGTCGCCGCCCAAGTCCGAGGTCGGCTTTCCCGGACATTTAGCCCTGAACTACTGGTTCCACCCGCCGAGCACTTCGGACTTTGAGAACCCGTACAAGAGTGAGCATTGGCTTAACGACTGGAAGGCTCGTCAGCCGTGCCCTCCCTAAAAATGACATGCCTTAATTTCCCACCTGCCTTGCTTTGCTGCTGCTTGCTGCTGCTGTTTGCGATGCGTCCACCCTCGGCTGGCTTTCGCTCGCAGATTGATTTTCATCAAGTCAATCCTTGTCGTCGCACTGGTCGCTGCTGGCCGCACCGCTGTTACTGCAGCTTCCAACACCAGTCCACGCCGTATAGTATACTCCACCACCCTCGCCAGCCAACCAAGATCAGCCAGCAAGCTAGCCAGCTAAACTGCTCCGCAGGTGCAGCTAGCCAGCCCGCCAGCCCAGGCAGCCAGGCGCGAAATTCCTCGACCCAAGACTGTCGCGCAGCGCTCCTTCCTCTCTCCGCCTTGCCTTTTGTCCTGCACGCCCAGCCAGCCCTCGCATCCACCCATTGCTCCACTTCGCTCTCGCGTTCGTCGCCGTCGCTGTCGCGCTCGCCCTCCCCGCTCCCGGCCCTACCGCCGCTCCTCGCTCTTTCTTTCCCCGGCTGGCTGCCGCGCGTCCGTCGGCTTTGCGCTCCCTCTTAATCCCCCTCTATCTCCTGAGGAAGCCCCGCCTGCCTCCGCCTGCTAATCCTCGCGCGTCGTCTCGCCTCGCCGCCGCCGGAGCCTCCGCCGTCCGGGCTCTCGCTCGAGCCGGGGCCCGGCTCCGCGATGCCGGGCCGCAGCGGGGTCGCGGCGAGCTGGGTGGGTCGGCCGGCCGGCCCTCGCTCCTGCCGATGCCGAGGGCTGCATGCATGAATGAGCGACCGGCCCGGCGTGCCGCTCTCGCGCTCTCTCTGCTCGCGAGCGGCTCGTGCCGCCGCGCTTGCATGAGCAGAGCAGCTCGCCCCCGGTCCCCGGCCCCTGCGGCGCGCCTGCCTGCCTGCCTGCCTGCCACGCTGCCGCTGCCGCTGTCCGCACCGTCGAGCCGGCCGGGCGTGCTGGCAGCGGCTGGCTCGCGTTCGGGCTGCGCGCGGAGGCGTTTCTGGTGCTGGTCTCGAGCGTGGCCGCGGCGTGCCACTATCTTGGCGCCTCACTTGCCATGGTTGCTGACTACTGCAACTAGCGAGCAGGAGCCAAGGCGCGGCAGAGCCGGAAAGAGACCCGGCTGCGAGCCCGGCCGGCAGCAACGCGAGCGCGAGCGGAGCAGAGCAGGGCAGGGCAGACCCGCAACGAGGACGAGCGCAGGAGAGCTGCCGAGCACGGCGAGCAGCACGAGGAGCGCGATGCCGCGGAGGATGAGGATGAGCATGAGGATGAGAACGCTCACGAGGGTGACGCTGCTCGTGGCGGCGCTGGCGGTCGCGACGACGACGACCACGACGACGACGACGATGGGGCTGGCCGTGGCGGCGGACGTGGAGGAGGTGCGTGCGACTGCAAGCGCGGTGGACAGCAAGGGCATTCGCGGAAGCAAAAGAGATGTGCAAGAAGAAGAAGAAGGAGGAGAAGGCCGTGAGCTGAATGGCATGATGGGATGCATGATCTGCTCGACGCCGACGGCACCGCCCACGGACCCGCCCACCAAACCGCCCACGGACCCTCCCACGCCGGAAGCGGCCACAGATCCGCCCACGGACCCACCCACGGATCCACCCACGCAAGAACCCGAAGAGAGCCCAACGCCTCCACCCTCGACCACCACGGAGGAAGCGCCAACACCAAAGCCAACCAAGAAGCCAACTGTGGCAGCCGCCTCGCCCGTTGCTTCGCCGACCCGCAAGCCCACGCGCAAGCCCACGCCTCCTCCCGAGACGTTGAGCCCCACCAAGAAACCCACAAAGCCCCCTACGCCCAAGCCCACGCCCAAGCCCACGCCGAATCCTACCCGTAAAACAACGCCAGCAGCCGCTCCCGTCGAGGATCTATGTAACAACGGCGTTTGGGACGAAGACAACAACGAGACTGACGTGGATTGCGGCGGTGAGATCTGCGGCGTGCGCTGCAATGCCACAGAGCGCTGCGTCGCAGCCTCAGACTGTGAGCTCGGTCTCGCGTGTGGATTCGCCACGGGTCAGTCGCGAGGCACCTGCCGAAGAGACATTGAGGTTTCACTCGACGCTCCCATTTGCGAACCTGGAAGCTCCTGCAGCGCGAGTGGCGACGACTCTAGCAGCTCCGACATTTGCGTCCTCACGCAAGAATTCGTCGAAGCGCGCTGTGTCGAAGACCCGACCTCCAAAATTGTCGATGATGACGAGAGCGAGTGCAAGTGGGCCTGGCGCTCCATTCTGGCCAGCACGCTCCTTGCTCTCTGCCTCGCTTTGAGTGCACTTGCCGGAGAAACGTCTCTCGTCACGCAGTCGCTGGACCTCGGTCAAGTCATTGCAAGTGGCGCCTTCCTCGTGCTTCCTCTCGCTCCCGAGTGCTACCTGTCCTTTGTGACAACCTTGCGCTGGTGCATGCTTGTCCTGCTCCCGATTCCACACCCGCTCGAACAAGATGAAGCCGAAGATGCTGCCAGTGACAGCGTCATCAATGGCACCCGCCGCAGGCTCGACGTCATTGACAACATTACCTCTGGCGAGATGGACTGGGAGAACCTTGGACTCTCGAGAATGGCGCGCGAAGTCGGCATCGATCGCCGCTATGTTCTTGGCGGCTTTCTCCTCCTCCTCTTTGCTTTAATGCTCGTCTATTCGATCGTGCAGATCATTCGCGCTCGCGGAGCGCACTGGCGAACGTGCATCCGCGAGTCTTTTGTGCGCTTGCCCTTCATGCTCTGTTATCCGCTCTTCACCCTCGCGGCATACACCATTTACCTGGTCTTTGTCGTTGATGCGGTGGGCATCATGGCGCAGCGTGCAGGCCTCGCTTTTCTCGCAGTGCTCGTCTTCTTCCTTAGCGTTGTGTGGTTCTTTGTCTCCCTTCGCCACACACTTCCCTCGATGCCACCTCGGACCTTTCGTTCGCTCCATGCGGACTGGCGCTTGAAGCACCGTCTCTTTTGGATTGCCCGGCTTCTCAGCACCGCCTTCAAGGGTGTCTTTGTGGGCCTCGTAACGCAGCCAGCTCCGATTCAGGCCGTCCTTTTCCTCGTTGTTGGCGTGCTCTACTGGGTCGCGCTCCTCATCTTCATGCCTTACGAGTTTTCCCTGACCAACCGCATTGCGCTCTTTGCTGCTTTTCTTTACATCCTCAACACGGCCATCCCTGTCATTTTCGCCATGGAGTCCGTCTCCTTTTCGGAGGATGTCATCGATACTCTTGGCGAGGTGCAGATTTGGCTTAATATTGCTTCGCTGGTGCTCATGCTCGCCATCATTCTCAGCCAGATCATCGGAAAGCGCCGTCTCAAGAAGCGCGGCGAGCTCGTCAAGGACAGCGACAACCTTTTGGAAAAGTCTACCTACGAGTCCAACCTTCAGCACCACGAGTCCATTGGTGTTTCCGAGACGCCTGCGGGTTCTTCCGGCAACGCGAACAGTGCCGACCACGAGGAGACGCAGCTCATGCTCAACTAAAAAAAGATGAATGAAAAAGACCTTTGGCAAGCCCAATACCCACTGAACAACAAACAAACAAACAAACAAACAAACAAACAACACTCATTTTCATTTCATTCTTTCACCACAATACTAGGCCTATACCGGGGCTGATCCCACCTTCGCATCGCAATCCAGGGCACCCCGCAAGGCAGGCATGCAACTCCACTCAACTCGACTCCCGCCCGTTCATGCGTCCGCGAGGCAAGTCCTCTTCGTGCCGGGTGGCACTATCGTGCAAAGTATGATCTGACCGTCTTCGCTCCTTTCTCTCTGCGGCTGGCGTGCCTTGGCTGGCTGCGGTTCACGGCTGGCCGTCTGCACATTTTGTGACGTTCGAGCCCCGCCTCGCCCGCCTCGCCTCGCCTGTAGTATCAGCGGGTATCATAGCTAGCTAGCTCGAGCAGCCGCAGCTGCAGCAGGCAAACCGCAACAGGCGACGCAGAGGCATGCTTGCGAGGCTGCGAGCGGCCGCGGGCGGCCCCGCGTGCCGCGCGGGCCGCGCGGCCCCTCCCTGGCGGCCGGCGGCGCGCCGCGCTGCGTCGGGACCCGGTGCGTCGGGACGCGCGGGATGGACTTGGACGATGTCCATGACGACGTCGACGCTGACGCCCATGTCGACGGCGGCGAGACGGCCGCCCTCGGGGACCTCGAGGCGAAGGGCGCTGAGCGCGAGCGCGCAGGCGGCGGCGTCGCCAGCGACGCCGGCGTCGCGGGAAGAAAGGGCGGCCGCCGCGCAGAGCCAGGCAGTGCGCAGCTACGAGGTGCGCATCACGACGGGCAATCGTCGCGGGGCGAGCACCACCGCCGCAGTTTACGTTCGCCTCATCGGCAAATACGCCAATACGCAGCGCATCGAGGTGCCCGGCGAGTTCACGCGCGACACCACCGTCGTTGCCGTGATCAAAACGCCCCACCCCCTCGGCAGAATCCGCATCGTTGAGGTTGGCCACGACAATGTTGGCGATCTCGGCGTCGGCTGGTATCTCGAGACCATTGAGCTCATCGAGCTCAAGGACTCTGCCTCGACCCATCGACCCCAAGAGTACAACCATCATCAACAACATCGGGCAGCGCATGGCACAATGCCCGCTCATCAAATACCAAACTTGCAAGAAGGAGATGTGGTGAGGACGCTCATGTTTCCTGTGCGACGGTGGCTCGGCAAATCAGACATTGGCGTGGGCAACTACCCGACCTCAGTGCAGCTACGTGTTGGCATCGCTGATTCCATGACTGATCCAACGAGCTTCATGCTTCCAGGCGCTCAACTCATCAAAGGAACCAAGGCCGAACCTTTTTTCATCAAGTGCGGAGCAGCTGCTTTTCCGCACCCAGAAAAGGTCCGTGATGGGGAACGTGGCGTCGTGAGGCCAGACATTGGTCACGCAGGCGAAGATGCGTACTCGATTGCTACGGTCCGGACCCCTGACCGCAATGCCCTCGAAAAATTGGGCAAGCTCAGGGCAGGGTCTCTCGTGAAAAGCAAGCTCCCCACAACCGTCACAATCAGTGTATGTGATGGCGTCTACCAATGGCGAGATAAGGGCATTGATGCCGGCGAATGGTCGCGGTATCTCTCGCGCATGCTCTTGTATCAGGGTCAGCATCATGTTCGCGACCCGGACGCACAGGATTCGATCCAGTCCGAGCGTTGGACGCAGAGCTACAAGGATCTAGGCCTCTTGCCTCCTCTCGTTCCACTCGCGCACCCGTCTGCAATGCTCAAGGCAGCAGAGGAGCGCATTCGAGAGACAGAACTGCTAGGATCCAGCACGGCGTGCGTTGCCAGTCTGCATGGACTTGACAACATGATGTTTGTCGCCTGTCTAGGCGACTCTGGCGTTCTCGTGTACCGCAAGAGCATGGGCGTCATCTTTCGAACGCCAGAGCAAGAGCATGCCTTTGGCTACCCTTTCCAGCTCGGCCATCACGACGTCTCAGATCATGCCAGCGATGCTCTCGTTTCGCATTGCCGCATCACCTCGGGGGACGTTGTCATTGTTGCATCGGATGGTCTCTTTGATAATTTGTTCGAGTCTCAAATCTCCAAGATCCTCGATAAGCACATGGATACGCGAAACGCACAGCTCTGCGCCACCGAGCTCGCCTCCGAGGCGTATGCCAACTCTGTCAGTGAAAGAATGGAGACTCCCTACTCTCAAGCCGCAGGCGAAGAATTTAATTTGGTGTGGTGCGGTGGCAAAAAGGACGACATTAGTGTTGTTGTTGCTTTCATCGTCGACAAGTAGTCGATGATGCTGGGTCCGTCCATGCCGCGTGAGCGAGTCTCTGCAATTCTGCTCCGTAGCGAGCGGGATTGCTCCGGATTGTACTGCGGCGCTCGTTGCTAAAATCGATTGCAACAACGTCTGCCCGTCAGCTAAATGCCATACTCGTTGCCCAGGAAAAGCGAATTGAGTAATCTAAGAGCATATTGGCTCGCGTCAACTCTGCTTGCCGGCTCTATTGTCAAGTAAATGCTGGGCCAAGGATCGCAAATTTGAAGCAAAGAGAACCAACGAGCCAAGGGGGGAAATGTGCTTTGCGAAATCTGACGAATCACCGCGAATAAAATTCCATGTATAAAGATACTTTGCACTGAATTGCAGGCGTTACTTGTTCTTTTTCGTCACGTTGCGTTGTCATCGTCATCAAAGTCACGTCTTGCGACGTGTCTTGCATCGGAGAACATAGGCGGCCTTGAGTTGGGCAGAAGGTGCCATGAGGGAGCCAATCGGAGGCAAACGCACGCTTTCCTCGCGAATCTTATCGTCATCGTCTTCGTTATGACTAGCAGGGTCGCCTTTACGTCTACTTCGCCGACGGGATCTTGGGAGCTGCTGGGCAGCCCCAAGGCGGAGTCGCGAACGTTCTCTGCCTTTTACAATCGAGGCTTTGTCTCCTGGCATTGTGCCCCCCGCCACAGCTGCTACGGATCCTCGTCCGTTTGTGACAGTCTCACCAGCCGCGAAAGCCATGGCAAGCTCCATAAAATGTTCCTGGAATTGAGGTCGAGCGCGGAGCCGTGTCCTGCAACCTCGCCACCACGCTTGCACGGAGATGGCAGCTTTCTTGGTGCGTCGATAGCGCTTTCTCCAAATGCGACCTCGTATCCTCGCTTGCAAAAGGACTTCGGGTCGCCTTTGACGCCGAAGTTTGGCAAAATAGCCCCGAACACATCGTTGAATGGTGCTTGCAGCCTGTCTCTCAAGAAAACATCGCTCAAGAAACGCAAGCCGCGCACGCTCAGCACGCGTCTGCTGGACGCGACGGTCGATGAGTCGTCGAAGCAAAAACGCGCGGCGCTGACGCTGGATTCGCATCGCCGAAGCAATCTTAAGAGCACGCATCTCCTCGTGATAAAACACCCACGACCGCCAGCAGGAGAAGACGAGTCCGCGTAGTCGTCGCGTGCACATTTCGCGCACGCCACGCCTTTGCGTACTTGTGAGATGCCACGTTGAAAATGCTGTCGAGAGTCGAAGCTGCCGGATGCGCGCCAAAACGCGGGCCCGGAGAGCAGCAGCCCCGCGCTGCTGTCTTCGCAGTCGCGCCACAATTTTCCGGTCTCGACGAGCTCGCACAATTTTCTGTAGCATCTTTGCTGCAGCCTGCCGCTCGCGGTTCGAGGCTACTGCGCCTTCGTGAAGCAAACGCAAGTAACGCTGTCTTGCGCGCTGCTTGCCATGCGCGACCCCGCAGCACAAAATTGCGCATCGCCTCCATTGGCTGCCTATCTGCGAATACTTTGCGTGCAGCTGAATTGCGCGCACTGCATGATCTTCTTCGCCCTCGAAACGACTCGTTGCGAGGGCTTCATCAGCCGCGAGCTGCGCGAGTCGAGGTCGGCCAAAGGCAAACGCTGCCCGTCCCAAGGCATCAAGCTCTGTAAATTCCAGGACACCGCCGCGATCCATGGCAATCTCGAGGGCCGTCACAGCAAAGCCGAGGGCTCCTCGGCTCGCAAAGCGTACGCCTGCAAGTGCCCAGGGCTTTGCATCTTCCCACCACACGGACGAGGTGAGCCATTGTGTTTTGACACTCGGGTCGGCTTTGACCGCAGCGCGAAAAGCCGCATCGCGCGATTCCCGAGCCATCTCCGCGTCAGGGTCTGTAAAACACATTGCCACAGCAAAAAGATATTCTGCCTCGCGCGCGCAGTGTGGCTCGCGCTGAACAATGTTTTGCTCGAGAAGCTGGTACAAGACGTGACGAGCTCGCGCCGCATGATCCGCACAAAGCTCTAAACCGGCGAGATTTTCTACAATTGGCCATGGAAGAGCCGCCAAAAGCCCGTCTTGTTCCCCAGAGGTCTCATCAGACTTTGCGATACTGTGGTCTCGCTTGGGTTCTTTGGATTCGCCACGAGACCTTTTCTTTCCTCGCCGTGGTTTATCTCCCTTCTTTCGTTGCGCCTTTACCTTTGACATTGTGGGGGCATTGATTGATGTAGGCTGAACCATTGTAGACCTCGAGGTGGTTTTCCCCTGTCGTTGCGACTTGGACCTTTTCAAGCGGAGATCGGGCTTGGTATCTTCGATTTCTGCAGCGCATTCCGGAATTTTATCTTGACGTGCAAAGTCGGGATGATCGCAACCCAAGTCGTTTGCAAAAGCGACAAAACTTCGCAGCTGCGCGCGCGCAGCCCGGCGATTTCCTGACGCAAGAAGTATTTTCGTAGCCGTGCTAAATTGACGAGGCGTCCAATCGGACCAGGGTCGACCAATCAGCAAAACAGCTTTGACCGCGCGCAGAGCGCGCTGCAGGTATGACTTGCCTGCGAGGCCACCCTCTTCGTAGAACTCCCAATTGATGCAAGCAATCGAAAGCTGAGCTGCAAAATCATCCAACGGCGCCCCCTCGAGAATGGCAAGCATACGCGCATGGTCTGGACGATGTTTGGCGTCTTGGCCACAGCGTGACGCAACGCCTTCATCGAGGACTTTTGCAATCTGTGCGTACTGCTTCTCTCGAGGCAAAACTTCAATTACGCTGCATAGTGCCGCCTCGAGACGGGCCTTGCGCGCTTTTTCCACGCGCCTAAGATGCGCCTCAAATTCTTCACCTTCTTCCGGTGCCCACGTCACTTGACCGGGTAAAAGTTCATGTGCGAAAAAGCACTGTTGCAACTCTACATCTGCGTGCAAGATCCAGCCCTCCATCGCCGTGCCGTACCGTAGAGCGTCTCTGAATCTTCGTTCGTTGCGAGCCCGAAATCTGCGAACTTGCCTTTGCATAAGAATCACCGCGCGCATTTTCAGAAATCCTTTGACCTTTTCTGCGTGAAGTCGCTCCATGGGGTCCACGGGTGCTCTGCTTTCGCAACCGGAAAAATCGCCGCGAATTCCGCCAGGGAGTATGTATGAGGCCAAACGCCAAACATCGTCCCCAAAAATAACAATGTTTCCCAGGCGAAGGTCATGATAATAGCAAAGTTTTTTCGGTCCAAGAAACTCACTCGTGTATTCATTTGGGCCAGTTCTATGAAAGCGAATCGTGTGTCCGGCAAAACTCGCCGGTGGGACAGCTTGATCGTTTTCAATGCCGCCCAGGCAAACCCTGTATGTTGTGCGCGTCTGTGCTACGGAATGCTGCAAACGAAGGCGGTTCGCGTATGCCTTCGATGCAGGAGCGAGCTTATTTTCTCGCTCCAACCATTGTTCTCCTGCTACTGCGGCGCCGATCGGCAAGCCCGTCGCCTCATCACGACGAGGTCTGAGGGGAAGCCAGAGTTTCTCTGTGCCCGCATGACGACGTTTGAGCCGAGTCATATCATAGAAAGAAACACCTAAGACCCCATGCTCCGCATGAGAAACAAGGATTTCGAGAACGGGTGGCACGTTTCCGCTCTGAGACTTGAAGACTGCGCTCGGTCCTCGCAATGTCTCGAGGCCGAGACGAAATTCGACGCGAAGATCGGTCCACGTCGAGCGATGTTTCGTGGTGTCTTTGGAAGCGATCATGATATCCTCGACCTCGTAGAGATCGACCTCGTAGCTTTGACGCAAATGTGCGTCGAGTCGCTCCGTGACGCGAACCAGAGCCCTCTGTCGTTTTCCGAGACAGAGTTGTTCCCACTCGACTAATTTCTCTGCCATTTCTTCGTGACGGCGTACACTCTCGGCTTGTAACATGCTAGCTCGCTCTGAGGCCTCGCGCTGCTGCTCGTCGATACGTTTCCACGCCTCTCGGTATTGAGACGCGCTCCAAGCGTCTTCGTTTGACATGTTTTCGCTTTCAACGATTGCAATTGCCACTTCGCGTCGGAAAACCTCGTCTGCGTATTGACTCTCCACGTCTTCTCGAGCAAGCGCAAGTATGCACTCGACTTCTCGTTGTCGCCATATTCGGATTGTTTCGCCCGTACTTTCCTCGTTGCGCATCATGAAAAGCTCCTTGGTCTCATGTAGTACTGATTCACTTTTTTCGCATTCAGTATCGCCCATTTCTGTAATTCTCTCCTTGTCCTCCTCGTCTTTTTCGATAACGTCCTCTTGAACACTTTCCAAACAATCTCGGTGTTGACTGTCATGTTGCTCATGTTGAGTCAAGTCTTGGTTTGACGAATTCTGCTCGATCTCTGTTGTGGTATTGGCAACGTGAGCAACCGACTCGCTTGAGACCGCGGGCCTCTTTGAGAGGTTTATCTTCTTTGTCCCCCTTTTTCCAGTTGTAGACTTCCTAAGTTTTTTTCTCTTGGGTTTCATATCTTTCGTTTTGGTCCTTTGCTCGTCATCACGAACGTGCAAAGCGCCTGAAACATAAGCTGACAGTTTTGAAGCGGCGGTCTCGAAGTAAGACTCGGCATCTCGTGAACGAGCATCTTCCTTTTCCATCTTTCGTGACTCCATTGCCTCTGCTCGAGCTCGAAAGCTTCGCACAATTTCGCGTGCTTCTTGGCGTTGCGAGGCAAGAACCTGCTGAGTACTTTCAATCGTTTCGCGCCAGAACTCCAGACATTGGCCCTGAGAAGTGCTCGCATCAGTGCATTCCGAGAGTTTTGCACCTACTTGACCTAGCGCTTCTCGTCGCGTATTGGCCTCGAGCCTCGCGAGTCGCCGCACAGCCTTCCTGTGCAGTTTCTTTTGCCGCGGAAGGCCCGCCGTCAGCAAAAGCATCGGTGACGGCATGAGCTGAGCGAGCAAAGGCTCGCCCCCCTTGGCCGGGGCCTTTTGCTAGCGTGACGAGGCCAAAGACGTGTCAAGGTCTTTGTATCAGCACAAAGTATATGCAGGTTCGTGCCGTCCGTCTTACCTTCTCGCGCGCCTTCTGCTACGAGCTCACTTTCTTGCTTCATCTACGTCCGCGCCGCCATCTGTGCACTGTGGGAGGTGTGTACTTGGGCCTATCTCGACGACTTGCTTGCACCGCCAAAAAGCAAGGGAAATCAAGGAGAGAAGAGAAGACAGGAACAACGCGCGATTAAACTTTGTTTTGTCACACAAATACCTAGTTGTACAGATGCCGGCGACGCTGCTGCTGCCGCCGCTGCCGCTGCTGGCTGCTGCTGCTGCTGCTATATGTCCTTTCAAAAGAGGGGGCCAAGATTATGATGTGGTGGAGGCTGCAGAGGAGGAGCTTCCTCGGCGCATTGCGGCCTTGGTTTTGATCGATAGTTTGCGACCACCCCGTACGGAGGAATAATTGAGAGAAGGCCGTCTCCCGCTTCCCGATGAGCCCTGGCTGTTTTCATTTGAGGCAGCCTTCTTTTCACCAACTTCGGAATCTTGGCTTCCCGCACGACTAATGATGAGGCGCGGAACGAAGCTACTATTACGTCGCGGCTCGGCCGCTTCGGCATTCTTGTCCACAACCGAGTGCCCTACCATGGTGGAGTTGCTACGCTTCATGGTTGCCCGGGTCTTCAGGGACATATGTTTCTTGAAGGACTTCATTTTGGGTGGCCGTGGTTGATGCGTTGGAGCCGCACCGTCCGTATTTCCGTCCTGCTTCTCGCCAGAAATTTCGGATGTTTTCGCAGCGACGCACGCTGAACCTTCCTTCTCACTCGTCTCATTATGACCGTGTTCGCCCTCGTTTTGAATTGGAGGAAGCGTTGGCCCCTGCACCGTCACATCTTCATCTGTTGACTTGCCTATTGCGTCGGACTTCTTTTCAATGTCTGCTGTCGCCTCGAGATTTTCTACATCTGGAGAGGAGGAGAGTCTCTCAGCATTGGCGGCATTGGCGGTAGTTTTCTTGTCCTCTTGCTGCAAATCCCGAGCCTCCTCTTTGTTGCCATGCACCTCCTCATTGATGCTGGGCGAATTATCAACGCTGAGTCGCTTTGAATTGACCTGTGCCAGCAAGGCATCGCCACTATCGTGTTGCATGGCTTGGATGGAGAACTTTCGACTCGTCGTGGCGTCTGGAATTGATTGGAAAGAGTGCTTAAATTTGAGATCTTTAAAGGACATTCCCGTCGTCACCTCGATGGTGGCTCGTCGAACGTCCGTCAGTCTCTCCCTCGAAGACTGAAATTTGGGATTCAAAAGAGCTGTGCTTCGTCGCGCGTGTGACATACTGTATGCCCGTTCGCTCTCCGCACCCCGGATGTCATCATTATCGCGGCCATTAGCGCCGCCCCCACGTGCGTGCGTCGGTGCATTTCTCGCTGCGCGATCTGCGCGCAAGAGCTCCAGAGAAGAGCGCTTCAGCGCGCAGTCCTCGCTGCCTGCATTGTCCTCGTTCGCGTGTGCAGGCTCCGCGACCTGCCCGGGCAGGAGCACGTCCTTGTCCATGGGAAAGCGACGCCGAGGCCGTCTCGCTCCTCGCGATGCCGCCGGTCTGGTCTGGCGGTCGATCACCTGCTGCTTTGCCTACGCGTATATACGTACGCGAGGCCAGGCGAGGCGAAGCGCGGACGGCGGCCTCCCTGCCTGCCTTCCTCCTCGCCCCGCGGACGCTCGCGCGGGTCTGCGCGCGGGTCTGCGCGCGAGCGAGCGAAGCCGCCGCAGCTTTTGCTTGCTCGATGTGCCGCACTTGGCTACTTCCGTGTCGTTTTTATGCGCAATAGGTCCGTTGCGGGACACCGTCGGGGGAGAGCACCAGTGCAGACGGATACGGCCACGACAGAGTGTAAGCGTCCTTGACGGAAGGAGCTCTTCGACCGCACCTCCCCGCAACCCGAAATCGAATATTATTCGAGATCGACTGTGAACTGTGAACGCTGGTTCGCAGTCAGAGCCTCTTGTGCTATATTTTGTACTTTTGCTCTTGCCGAGGCTCTCGCGGAGAAAAGCAAGGCCTTCCGAGGAACAAATAACCCCCAGCATCCGCGGCCGCCAGCGACACGCTGTCGGCTGCGGCGGCGATGTTACGCTCACTTGCTCGTAACGAATTCATAGTCAGTTCAACGAAAAAGCTTGACCGCAGTAATGGAAGGATCTTTGTCACGTGGGCGGAGCACGAACACGAACGGTGGGTGGTGCTTTTGTAGGAGGAGAGATAAGAAGAAAAGGAGAGAAAGGAAGAAAGGCTAGTGGAGCTCTCAGTAGAGACTTCCGACATCCGAGTTACCATCAGAGGATCCGTCGCCACCGAGATCGAAGGCGTCGAGCTCGTACTCGGAAGCCACGCGAATACAGAACTGCAGAGGCTGCGTGCAAAAAGGAACGAGCATATAGACCGAGTCGGCCTTGAGCTCCAAGCGAAGACCCGTCATGCTGCTCTTGCGCGTGGCGGGAATGCACGTTTGCACGAGAAAATCTCGCGTCCAAAACGCACGCGGATCGTCGCAGGCCTCGTATTCCTCCCCCGGGACGGCATAAATGTCCATACCCGTACCCTTGATGAAGTTGATGTCGTTGAGAAGCTCAAAGGTTACGATGGCCTGAACATCAACATTGCCTCTGGCTGACAAAACATATTGCGGCGACTCGTCATAGTCTTCTTGCTCTACCTCGTCATCATCTTCGTCCTCGTCCTGCTCTGGGAAGACGCCGTAGAATCGCTCTTGAGCCCAGCGGTCCGGAACCTTGTAACAGATCGAGATGGCGCTTTCGACAGTGCTGTCGAGATCAAACCACACGAGCTGCGGGCTCACGCCCGCGCCATTCGAGGTAGCAGGAGCCGATGCCGAGGCATCAAATTTGCAGCCGCGCCAAAGCGTTGCCTGCGAGCCTTGGGCACCCGTGGCGACCGCAAATCCGGAAACAAGCCACTCGACATTGCCGCTCCGCACGATTGCAATGGCTGTGCACGGGGCGTCATAAAAGGCCTTGCCGAGCTGCTCCTTGGTCGAGGTGGCGATGAATCCTCCGCTGAGGTGCACGAGCATAGCCTCCGCCGTGCGCTCCTCGTTAGCACCTGCCACGGAAAGGTAATTTTGCTTGCGTCGGGCGGTACGCTGCGAGATCTCTGCAGTATCTGCCGAGATGAGCGAAAGTGCATCGGACTGCGAGGGCGCATGGGCCTCTTGCGAGAGACCTGCGAGCGAGACACCGCCGGCAACAGAAACTGACCCGCCCACCGAGCTTGTGTCTGCGGCGGCACCACTCTCTGTAGCAGCCATGCTTTCTGGTACGGCCACACCTTCTGCGGGCTCCAGATCAGCGGCCTCGGAGGGGACGAGCGAGTCCACCTCGTCGTCCTCGCCGTTGGTGTCCACATCCTCGGCATCCTCATCATTGGCGAGCGCGACGGCGGACTTGGTCAGCAGCGATTGGCTCACGAGATCTCCATTCTGCATGCAGCTCTGCGTACCCGGCAGAAGGAAGTTCTTCACGCTGCCGGCGACCGCGAGCACGGTGTCAAGGCGCTCCTCCATGTTTGCTGCGCGAACAAGCTGCCCCGTAGGACCTTCTCGCTCGCCTCTCGCCTGCTCTTCTCCTCTCTGCTACCGGCGCGCTGGAGCTCGAACCTGAGTGCAGCAGAGGTCGTCCTCCCGCTCGCCGGCGCCGCACTCCTCGCTGCCTCGCTGCCCGCCTGCCCGCTCTGCGCGCGCGGCCTGTCGCCGGTGGCGGGAAATCGATTCGTGGATTGCGCTTTCCTCCTTTCAAATTCTTTCTTTCTTTCTTTCTTTTTTTCTTTCTTTCTTGCTTGCTTGCTGGAGGCCAGCCACTGCCGGCCGCGGCCGCGCAAGTCAGCTATGGCCGCATTCTCCACTTGCGCGCCGCGATCAATCAGTGGTCAATCAATCAATCAATCAATCAATCAATCAATCAATCAATCAATCAATCAATCAATCAATCAATCAATCAATCAATCAATCAATCAATCAATCAATCAATCAATCAATCAATCAATCAACCGAATGAATGGAAAATGCAGTGGTGAATGGAACGAAATCGAATGAATGAAAAATGCAAATGAATGGAAATGAAATTCAAGGAATGAATGAATGAATGAATGAATGAATGAATGAATGCGTGGCAAGATGGGGCGCCGCTGCCGCTTGCGCTGCCTCGCGCAGTCGCGCACGGAGTGAAAGCCTCGACCTGAATGGATGGCGCGGGAGGGCGCGCCAGGAGGCCGGCGCGATGATTGCGAGCGCAGCGGTGACCGACCCATCCATCGGCCGACCGACCTGTGAGGGAGGAAGGAGGTATGGGTGGCATAAGGCGGCACGGCACGGCATGACGTAGCGCAAGAAATCCTCGCCGAGGACGAGCGACAGCGGCGCGGGCATGGAGCCAGGCCGCCGGCGCTGCTACTTCTTGTCGGCGGCACGTGCTCGCCCGCGCGTGCGAGATGCCGGCCGGCTTCCACCTCGGCGCGGCGGAGTCCTTCACTTCTTTGCGGAGCTGCGTCCATCGTCTGTGGGGAAACCCACCCACCGTTGACGCAGATGATGGAGATGATGCGAGGCACAGGCAGAGATGGGCTCCGTCAGGAACGAAAAGGGGTGCTGTCGCGACGCGGAGACTGCTGTTCGCCTCTCTTTCTCTCTCTCACCTCTCTCGCGCGCGCATTTGCGTTCTTGGGGCGAGGAGAGCGGTGGCAAGAGTGGCTGGCTTGCCTCCAGGCAGGCCACTTGACAACTGCAACGTGTGCGCTGCACGTGCTATGTAGTACCGTCCTGTAGCCGCTGCCACCGCCACTAACACCACCACCAATACCATCACCACCTTTGTGCCTTTGCGCCTTGTCCAAAATAGTGGTATATAATTGTGTGTTTAGGAATCGATGTTGAGACTGAGCGAGACACCCTGAAGGACCCAACGACTCGGGTGCTCGGTAGTTGCAAGGTCGGCAGAAAACACTAGACCGACACCCATGGCGTTGCGGCGATCCTGCGTCACGTACACGGGCGTCTTGAGCGTGTCCTGCAGCTTGAGCTTGCTCGCTTCGATGGGAATGACGCGAAGCAATGGCAGCTCCTGGACGAGGACCTTTGGCGGCTGCGGAACGAGGCAACTCTGCTCCAGATCCCAAGCCGCGCCTTCGAGATAGAGTCCAGACACAAAACATCCCATATCAGGGCGCTCTTCTACCTGGTCTGGCGAGCTGTACTGGGTCACCTTCGTGTACATGACACTCTTGTCGAGCGGCCAGTTACGCTGGCGACATGCCGCCTGGACCAGTGCCGTCAGGTACGACTCTGGAATGTGAAGACCCGAAAGCCACATGACCTTGGGCTCACCCTCCTCAATCCAAGAGCTGTACTGATCGAATCGGTGCTTAAAGTGCTCGATCCACGAACCCAGACCCTTTTGCGTGTCCGGGCAAAGACGGCGCCACATTCCCGGGAGGTAACCATTAAACAGCGAAGAGGCGAGCTCATCGAGGGCCTCACTCATACCAATCTCTCCCTTGAGCGCACGCTTGAGATCCACCAGCGACGAGGCCATCGTGGCAACCAGCACATTCCAGCGCTCGAGCTCTTGCAAGAGGACGATTTCAGTCGGGCTCGGAATGCCAAGCTTCTTCTTAACAATGAGGATGTCCACCGGCTCTGGGACATTGCGCTGAATGTTCTCAGCAGACCGCTCAATGACTTCTTCACGGGACATTCCACCCGACGAGGACGCCGTACGAGGCTGCAAATCGACCAGGTTCTTCCACAGACTACGCGTGGCGCTCGTGAGGTAACCAATCTCAGCGTTAGGGTGAAGACCAAAGACGGACGGACCGCAATTGAGCGGCATCTTCTCCACATGACCTCGCAACGTTTCAAGCTGACCATCCTCGGGCAAATCATACTCAAAACCTGCGCGCGAAAAGAAGAACTTCTGGCAGTCATCAAAGAGAAAGTCGCCCATGTATTCGTCCACATACGTGAGAAGAACGCGTCGATCGTAGTCATCAGATACACGTCCGCCGTACATGGCACTGCCCACCAGATAGGAGATGCTTCCCCAGGGGATCATCTCGTCGCCATTGTCGAGAGCCTTGTTCAGGTACAGCGACACGAGACGACGCGAGACGGCGTAGTCGCTGCCAGCAAAATCGTAAGCCACATTAAATCCAATCTTGCCGTACTTGCGGCGCTCCTGCACCACAGCATGTAAAAAGGTCAACACATACACGAGCGGACGGTAGGCCGCGTGGTCGCACTCTTCCAAGACAGACTCGTCGAGACGAGCCAACGTCGAGCGCATGTTAAGTTTGAGGCCATCAGGCGGTTCCGTGACGACCTTGAGCGAGCGCTGAAGGATACCCATGGGGAACTTCTCCGTCGGATCAGTAGTCATCCACAGACGAAAGGCCGGATTCACCTTGTGCATTGTCTCCAGAACCTTTTCAAGCTCGCGAAGCCACGAAATGAGCAAGTGACAGTTTTGCAAAAGAACCCAGTGTCCGCGTGCCGCACCGGTCTCGAGCAGCTGCATTGCCAATGGACCCTGGCCCTGACCCAGCGACACTGTCTTGAAAAGGTTACCCGCAAAGCCAAGCTCCTCGCCGAGCGCCTGAATATCCAGCGCAGGATCTGCACCAGGGGACAAAATAAAGACCATGGGCGTGTACTCTGTCGACTGATTGAAGATTCGCTGAAAGTTGAGCACGGGCGGCTGCACATACTTTTCACCGAGTCGTGGATGGCCCATGATAAAGAGCTTGACGGCATTGTAGACGCGATCGGGACGGAAGCAACGCGTCAGCAAAAGGCCCTCGAAAGGATTGAGACGTTGGGCAAAGCCCTCGGGAAAAGGCTCCGTTTCGGGCGCCTCGAGCTCGTACCACGCATTCCACGAGCGTTCCTGATTCTCCACAGAGTCCGCGAGACCTGCAAAGCTCTCGCCCATTGTCTCGAGCTTGAGCAGATCTTTCCAGCCCGAGTCCGAGATCCATTCGCAAGGTTTCTTGCGTGACTCACCATCTGAGGAAATCGACGTGTCACCCTTGAGGAAGAAGTCGAGCTGCGAGCGATCCAGCTCGCCATCACCCTCCATAATCATGCAAGTCAGCTGCAAGGAGAACATGAGCTTGTGGCGCTCAAAGATGCCCGTGCAGGTGTAGTCGTAGAGCTGGCGCGTCGCCTCCTCAATCATGTTGCGCAGACGGTTGTCTAGAATGCCGTCCTTCTTTGCATCGTCGAGACTCTTTTGAAACACAGTGAGAAACGAGGCCAGCGAAGTCTCGTACATGCGCATAAGCGTCGAAAGACCGGACAGGGCAAAGAAGAGAATCGAGCCTCGTTTCGCCACGGGCTGGTACTGCTTACGAGCGGACTGGATCTCGTCCTTTGTAAATGATGCATTCTCAATTTGCGCGTGAATGTCGACGGCCTTGGTCTTTGCCTCCTCAAGCGTGGCAATGAGCTCTTCGTTATCGAGAATGTTACCCGTCGACGACGCTAGGGTCTTGAGCAGGGTATCTTCGAGTTGGGCAAGCGCTTGCGTGTTATCACTCATTTGCGTGACGATCTCTGCGAACTTCTCCTCAATATCCGCACGCTCATGTCCCACGACCACGTTGAGCAGCTGATCTGCAAGACCCGAGATCGTCACACTGTAGTTGATGATCATCGTCTTACCCATGACTTCGGGCGTGTAATGCGGGTTGGCCAGCTTGGTCGTCATGTAGAGCCTAAAGTTTGCGTCCCAATCGACCTTTTTGTCGCCAATCACAATCATGCGCTGGCCATTCTCAACAATTGTGTTGCGCTCCAGCACAGGATCGATCATCGGATCGAGTTCCTCGTCGACATTCTCAAAGAGGTACGGATTACCAAACTGGATCGCGAGCTCCAGATGCTTCATGAAGTCACCGTCGCTAAACGTGCGCACCGTCAAGTTGTTCGCCGCCTCCTTGCGCTTGATCCACTTGACGGCCTGCTGCTGCGGGTCGATACAAAGGGGGAAGCGCGAGCAGTTCGTGGTAAGAATACCGTTCTGGATCGAATGGTCGTCACCGGGGAGGCCCTCGCCATTCCACTTTTGGATTTCAACATCGTCCGTCAGCAACGTCTCAACCTTGAAGTCATCCGACAGCGGTACGCCACGCTCGCGCACATCCGGCTCCCAGACACCTTCCACCAACTCGCGACGGTACTTGGAGGTGAACACGCCCAAGTAGGAGAGAAAGGAGGCTCCCAGAAGGCAGTCGCCCACGAGCTGTACAGTCTTGCTCTCGAGACCAGCAATGTCCTTGCTCCAGCGCTCCTTCTCGGAACTCAAGCCCTCAATGAGCTTGCTTGCGGCCGTAAGACGCTTCTCCATGAGCTGTGCCTCGTCACGAAGCGCCGTAAGCTCCTCATTGGCTTCCGAGAACTTGGCGTTAAGCTCTCCGAGCTGCTCTTCGAGCTCGGAGAGCTTTTGCATGATCTCCCCAAGCTCCTTCTCGGCAGCCGCCTTTTGCTTTTCGAGGTCACGGACCTTGTTACGCAGAGGCTCGACATTCCGTGCGACCTCGTGGTACTTGACAATGGCGATAACCCACTGAAACAGACCGGCGCCGGCCTTGGAGATTTTCTTCATGTTCTCCATGTTGAACTCCGGGTCGCGAAAGTAGGTTTTCACCTTGCGAATCATCTTCTCCGTGATCGAGTCCTTGTCGTACGCCTTGAGCGAAGCGAGAAAGTTGCCTTGGCCCATCATGGCCTTGGCACCCTTCCAGCCCGAGTTCTCATCTTCCGTTCCTGTGGGTCGCAGATACACGACGCACATGCACACGGAGGCCACGGCAGGGGGTGGCGACGCAAAAGCCTTGATCTCAGTAATGTCGTTCTTGTCGAGGTTGTCAAGAGCCTCGGCGGCCGCCTCGAGCGCGGGCAAGGCCTCCATGAGCTGCTCGTCAGCCTTGGCCTTTTCGGCCACAATGATCTCGTTGCTCTCCTCGAGCTCCTTCTTCTTTTGCTCGGCAGCCTCTTGCTGTTCGGCGGCAATCTTTTGCTTCGCATCAATGTCGGCAATCATTTCTTGGCAATCCTTTGTCTTGCCGTCGACAATGATCTTCTTCGAAGCGAGCTCCTTGCTCATGGCATCCACAGAGACCTCTGCTTCTTGCAGCTTGGTGAGACCTCCGCCGAGACGCTTGATGTTTTCTTCAACCTTGCGCTTGTTCTCCTTCATTCCAGCTCTGTAGTTGGCTAGATAGTCGAGAAAGTTCTTGGGGGTCACATAGTTGTGGCGCCGCAGCTCTGCGTAGAAGCGCTCACTCGATTCAATCACGCCCTGGTGCACCACGACCATGTGTTCCACAATAGCCTCGCGCTGTTGTTCGGGAAGGGGCTCGTCCTGCAAAAAGTAGTTGGCCACGCTCCGAAGCGCATCGGCGGGCCAAGGAAAGAACCAATCAATCACGCATCCGCTGACGAGTCCGGGGAAGTTACGGCATCGCACGCGCAACGTGTCTCCACTTGGCGACATGGCCAGCACAATGTGCAAGTTCATGCGGCACTTGCGCACATAAAAGGCCCACAGGTTGTCCTTGGTGTCGATGAGCCCCGCGGCCTTGGCCTCAGCGCGCACACCATTGCATGCCGCGTCCTTTTCGTCATTCTCCAAGAGTGCTGGCACCATGCCCGTGGTAAGCATGTTGTTAATGAGTTCAAGAAAGCCCTCCTCCACAACATGGGCATCCGTAAAGAGAAAGACGACAGGGCCCTCACCGAGCATGCGATAGAGCTCCTTGAGATCATCGCGGAACTCCTTTTCGCCATAGCCACGAGAGAGCACAATCTCAAAGATCTTGTACCCGCACGCAAAGGTGGCAAGACGCGTCAGCGATTGCTTGCCGCTACCACCGACACCAACCAGCAAGCAATGGCCCAACGGAAGACCAAGCACGCGGTAAATGCGGCACAAATGCTCGATGGCCATCTCAAAGAGAACAAGTGTCATCGGCTTGTTATCGACATTGTAGAGCTCGAGCACCTCATCAAACACTTTGCGCACCGTGTCAAAGGTTTGCAGATCCTTGTAAATCATTGGGTCCTCCGCTTCCTCTGCGAGCCGGCTCACAGCCTGCGTAAAGTCACCAAAGAGCATCGGTTCCGCCATTACAGCGTCAACGTGCTCGGGAAAGTTCTCTGCCAAAATGGTGGTGAACTCCTCGCGAACATACAGATGATCCTCTTCCGAAATGAGACGATCAAAGAGAACGCGTGCGCACTCGTTGCGCCACAGTCGCACCACGGACCCGGGCATGCCGTCAAACTCATCAGGCGTGGCGCGGCACATGCCTTCAAAGATGCGTCCCAAGTCGCGCAAGTTGAACACGTAGTGAAACTTGGACGGCGTAGGGGGTAGCGCAAGCAAGAGGGCGTTGTACAAACGCAAAGTGCAAGACGTGATCTTGGGTCCGAGAGCCACAACGTTGTCGTCGAACTTGTCCTTGAGGTAAGACGTAATGATGGAACTGTAAATGTGGGTCAACACAGCCTCGCTGGGCGGTGTAAGGTTGAACACGTTGAAGAGCGAGATAAAGCGCGGGTCGACATTGTTGCGCCCACCACCGGGAGGGCCCATGGCGGCAAAGAACTGAAGATCCTTGTAGATGCGCAAATCCAGATCCTTGCCACGGTCATACATGGCGCCCTTGCCAACAAGAAAGTGCAAAAGCGCAATCGGGGCCTGCGTGCCATACGTGTCTACAATCGGCATGTTCATGTCGTCAATGAAGATGAGCAACTGCTTTCCAGCAGGCGGGCCATAGATACGACCCGTGCGCTTGTCGACCACATCCACAATGTTGTTCTGCACGTCCAAACTCGTGGTACGACTGGAAAAGTTCAGGTTCAACTTCATGTGCGACTCCTGCTTTTGGCTGTCGATAAAGTTCTGAATGGTCACTGTCTTGGCTGTACCCGGGTCACCAATAAACAGTACAGGCTTCTCGACCACCTTTGTGAGTCGCAAAAGCTGCGTATACAACACATTCTCCTTGGTCGGCACCATGATGCGGTTGAACTCAAAGGGCGAAGGCTGCTGATACGCAGGGACGCGCGACTCCCACTTTTCCCATCGGCAGGTCGTAGTGTCGTAATAGGAGTCAAAGAGCTTCTCGGGAAGACCCGTCGACGAGCAGCTTGCAACCACGCTTGCAAAACGGTCGCGTGACTCTTCGAGAAGCTGACCTCCAATCGACCACACCACACCAAAAACAAAAAGTCCTTCGACGTCCACATCACTGAGCTGCTGTTTGCTAGCCATCGCCGCGGCCGCGGCGTCCATCTCTTCGGCCTCTTCCGCTGCGTTTTGAGCATCGGGGTCGTCCTTGAGACCGCCCAGCGCCAGCATTGCGTCCATGAGAGCGCAAAGCTGCTTGACCATGCTCAAGTTCGTGATCGGCACAACTTGCGTGGGGCGCTCGACAATTTCCTCCTCGAGAACACCCTCGAGCACAAAGTCGATACACTTGGGCACATAGGTCTCAAAGAGCTCAAGAAGTAGCGTCTGAAGGTGGGCTCGTGCGTCTGCAGCCTCGGAAGCGTTGCCCTCCGCCTCGTTATCATCTCCAGCCGCTCCGCCTTGCTCGCTCGCGGGATCACGCGTGCGAACCCATCGCTCGTAGTACGGTTTGTAGCCGAGATTCTTGGGATCGACATAGACCATACCACAGCGCGAAATTGTCGCTGGACTGGCATACTGAAGGTCAAAGGTTTCCATGATGAGCTTGCAGTAAGGCTGGAGTCGAATGCGTTCTCCGTTCGGCAGGGTAAGCAGACGGTTGTCGTCCATGACAGAGTTCATGTTCTCAATCCAGAGCGCATCAACATCACCATCGAAGATGAGCCAGCGCAGCTCATTTTCGCGGCCAGCTGGCAGCGGCTCGTTCATGGAACGAAACAGGTTACTGAGCACACCGTCTGTCCAGTCACGTGTCACGGGGTCAAGCTCACCATAGAGCTCTGGCAAAGTCTGCGCCTTGGGGTTGAGCACGAACATTTTGATGCTTTGGTCAAAAGCCTTGCCTTGCGCCTCCTGGAGACACTCAAGCACAACGGTCTTGCCACCTCCGGTGGGTCCGACAATCATGCACGTGTGACGCGTAAGGAGCGTCTCGTACATTTGAATGGTTTTGTCCACCTGCAGCTGAAAGGTTTCCTCGTCAGAAGGTCGGAAGCTGTTCTTTTCAAGCCACCCCTCAATTTCTACCTTGAGGAGCTCAAAAGCGACGCGAGGGCAGTCGAGACCCGGGAAGAGATCAGCAATAAGACCGCGGAATAGAGGCACATCATCGAACACGAACTTGGGCATGTTCGAGTCACGAAGCGCACGCATCAGCACAAGATCTTCTGGCATCTCGGCGTACTGGCGCTTGAGGCCACCTGCCATGACTAGCACAGACTTGAGAGCGCGCAGACCGAAATCATAATGATGCTGCTTGGAAAGCTGACCCTTGGCCAGCGAGTACAGCGTGGTCATCTTCTTGGCGAGTCCGCGAGCGAGCCCAAAACCTTCGGAGAAAAGCATAATCTCACAAATCTGCAAAAGATCTGGAACAATCATGGTGACGGGTCGGAAAAGCGCCTTGAGGTTGTCAGGAAGCTCCGTGCGACCGGCATAACCAGGATTCATGGTGACGAAGACACCAATCTTTTTGTCAAGACGAATTTCGGACCCAAGACCAATGTCAACCTTCTTCCGCCCGGCCTTGAGACCTCCTTGAATGGCCTGCAGCTGCGCAGAGACGACAGAAAGCACCTCAATATTGATGCGATTGAACTCATCAAAGCATCCCCACGCACCAATCTGCGCCAGACCGCTAAAGATGGAACCCATGGCCTTCCAATCAAGACCTTCACCACAGTTGATGACAAAGCACGGAAGCGCCATACCCTTGGCAAGATCCTTGACGGTCTCTGTCTTGCCTGTTCCGGCAGGACCAGCTGGTGCAGTACCGAGATTAAACGTGTGGGCCTGCGTAATCGTCATGTAGCAGCGATCTGTAAGCGGGGTAATCACGAGACGGCCGTTCAGACCCATGAACTCATAGCCATAGTCAAAAGCACCAGTACACTGGCGGATGATCACGTCGTCAACGACTTGATCCCAGTAGAAGCGCAGCTGTGACTCCCATGCAAATTCGCGCTCGTCGAGAATGGAATCACGCACGAACTTGTCGACAATGTCGCGTGCATGTACATCGATAATGAGCAAAGAGTTGACCTTTTTGCGCATGTGGCTCGAAATGTTCTGACGGACCTTGTGAACGAGCTCATTGAGCTGCGCCGTGAGTTTGTCGGCAAACTGTTTCATGGCGTGCTTGTTTCCATCGCGCACTCTGCGAAAGACGTCCTGGACTTCCCAGGTCCACCAAATCTGCGTGCCGAGAAGACCGGTCATGCCAATGTTATCATCGACCCACTGCACACGATCTTGCTTGGCATAAAAGAAGGTTCCCTCCTTGGAAATCTTGCGAAGCGACTTGCGCATTTCGCTCTCCACCGTGGTCATCCACTGCTCGACAGGTCCCTCCACGGGCGCGGGAGTTGCAAAGCTAAATTCTTCGTCTTCGCTAGATCCCATGCCAATGACAGTTTTGGCACCGCGTCCAAATTGCAAGTACTTGGTGTTATCGAAGAGCTTGAGCATGTGAACCTGGATGGAGGTTGGATCCGAGCTGCCCAGCACACTGAGAAGCTCGTCATCAGAGATGAAGAAGAAGCGCGGAAACGAGTTACGTTTCGTGTCGAGGTAGTCGCTCAGAGACTTTTGGCACAGGTCGAGACGCTCGCTGAGAGCGCGAAGGGTTTCAATGCGGTTCTCGGCATGGCAGGCCTCTACAACGTTGGGATTCTTGGAGGTGCCAACCATGACGCCCTTCCATGCTTTGTCAACCTGGTCAAACTTTTTAGCCTCCTCGGGAAGCTGCATGCGAATATCCTCGGCACCAACGAAAATACTTTCGAGGTACATCCACTTGCTCTGGACCTTGAACCAGACATCGATGGTTTCGAGAACGTGGTTGAGCTGTTTTTCCCACTTGCGAACGACATCTGCAAAGGAGACGACAAAGCGAGATCCGCTCATGGTCTGCAAATTGAGCATGTTGTCTTCAAGCTCAAGCTTGATATCATCGCAGGAGCGTAGGACAAAACCCTTGTCAACGCCATTCTTCTTGTACTTGGCCACGCCAAAGTTCGTATCCTTCCACTTCTCCTCAATGTCCTTGAGCGCCTTCTCAATCTTGGCTTCCTGGTTACCCTCATTGACAATCTCGGCAATCTCTGCCTCAAAGCGTGCAAGCTTCATCTCGAAAAGTGCACCGAGCGTGAAGGTTTTCGGGTCCATCTCGAAGACCACGCCTGTGACCTTGGAGAGCTTGTCCCAGTGACGCTTTTTCATGGCGTCATTCTTCAGGCTCTGAATGAGGGGAATCGAGTCGCGGAAGCGCACAATTGCTTCCTCGACGGCGTCGTACGTTGACATGGCACGCAACTCCTTGGGGAGTTTGCGAAGCTTCTTTTCGAGATCCTCTGCACCCTTGAGCAGAGCGTGCACATCGAGCTCGCTCCAGAGCATGCTCGACATTTCAGATTCAAAGGCCTTGAGCTCCGAGTACAAGCCGTAGATTTGCTGCAGCTTGCTAAGCTCGGTCTTGACTTGGTTCAGTTCGGGGTACGAGGTAATGTCGAGGTTGAAGAGTTTTTGCGCGTTGACAATTTGCTCGCGCTCACGGAACATGTGCGCAAGTTTCTCCACATAGTGCTCCATGAGCTCGACGCCCTCATCAAGCTCACCATCACCGTTAGATTTCGTGCCTGGACCAGTGGTCTCAAAGGCGCGCTTGAGGGCACGCACCGTCGTGACAAAGTCCTCTGCCGAAGTTTGCGTGACCTGACGAAACTCGTCCTTGACTTGATCCATGCGCAAATCCTTGGTCTTGGAGTCAAGCACGAGCTGTCGCCATGTTTCGTCGAGCGTACGCGCATCGGCAAATGCAGCCTCCGCCTCTTGGATACGGTTTTGCAAGCTATTCGCACCATCAGCACCAGGTGTTTTGGGCGACAATGGTGCAGCGGCAGCAGCTGCTGCCGTCTCTTCGGTTTCTACGATGAGACGGTCCGGAAGAAGCTCGAATTTGGCGAGCGTGCGGAAGCTTTCCATGATATCGGCAATCTCGAGCTCCTTGACCATGGTCTTTTCGTTTACGGAGGCAATAACGTGCAAAACATGCTTGAGCTCCTCGAGGTCATTGGGATCGGATTCGAGGACTTCGCGGCATTGACGGACCTCCTCGTTGAGAGCGTCGATTCGGCCCTTGGCGATCTCAAAGAGAACTCGGCCGTACTCCTCGGTCCACTGCTGCGCGCGTGCAGAAAGGCCGGCCTGCACTGAGTAACAGTCAATGCGCAAAAAGTCAATATCTTTGCGCGAGGTCTGTGCGCGCACTGTGTCGGAAAGCTTGTCGTAGATTGCAATGCGGTTGTCAAAGTAGACGCAGGATGGCTTTTTGTCCCGCAGGCGGCCCAGCTGCTCCTTGCGCTTTGCATCCCAAAGCCCGTAGACCTCGTCATAGCGCTGCCAAGTATCGAGGTACCGGCGCACGATCGTAAAGGTCCGCTGGAAACTGTGATTGAGACCGAGCATGAGCTTGATCACATGTGGGCTTTTTGACACGTCCTGGTAAAAGCTAAAGACAATTGGGTCTTCGTCCTCGCTCACCACCACAGGCTCGCATTCTTTGCACGTGCCCCGCATCCAGCGATGAAAGCTCTTGGAGCTCTCCACGATACTTCGCACAATGCGGCTCACGTACTTGTAAATGTCAGTGAGCGCAGGGGAAACACTGACGTCGCTTCCGTTTAATGCCGCCTGGACATGGCAAAGGGGCGGCCTCATGTTTGTCGCAGGCCCGACAGCGGCGCTGGAAGCGCCCATACCATCGTCACTCAAGGCAGCGCCTGCGCCTTCTCCTTCGCGATCGAGATTGAGAAGCACCTCGAACGAAGCGATGCCGCGAATGACCATTTTGGTAATCGCGTTGTACATGCGTTTCTCCCAAAAGTTGTAAAACTCTGCGAGCACGGGACTTGCACCGGTGTTTGAGGACGCAACAATTTCCTCGACCTTGACAAGAAGCGGCCCGATTGACTCGTATTTGCGAACGAGCGCGGCAACCTTTTCCTGTAGGGACTTTTCGAGGGTCTCGTACAGCACCGAGATCTCCATCGTTCCATCTGCATCTGCATCTGCCTCTCCTGCTGCGTCCGCGACAGGAACAGCAGTCGCGCTAGCGATCGCAGCGGGTGAGGATGCTGGAACAGCGCCCCCAGGTTTGCCAGAGTGCTGGCTGCTGCGGCCCAGTCGGTCCGCAAAAAGATCTACATCGACGAGCGCAGCGTTTTCGATGCTCTCAATGACCTCCTCAATCATGGACGAGCTCTTGTGAATTTGGACGATCACGCTTTGGAATTCGTTAATGGCCTTGGTGCAGCGTTCGATCAGCGTGGGAATGTGCAGCGAGCACCAGTTGCAAGGGTCAAAACCGTGGCGCAGTTCAGACTGGAGCTCACGCAGCCGCGTTGCGACAAGGCGACGCTCCACGGGTCGCAGACTGCGCAAAATTGCGTGGTAGTTCTCAAGCATTTCATTGAGCGCCTGCACATAGCCGTGGTATTTCTCCTCTTGAAGAGCTACATTGAGCGCGGCCTCGGGAACCTGGTACCCCATGCGATCGAGATACTTTGTCTCGCGAATGAGACGCACGAGATCATCGCTAAAGTTGACGTAGTATGGCGGTTCCGGAAGGCAAAGCCCGCTGACGCGGGACTCGGCGTCATAGTCTTCTAGATTTGCGCCGTCCTTGATGGGAACAAGCGGCGGGCCGAGCACGGCTTGCTGAAGGAGGAGACTTGTGGCGTGGGCTCGCTCCTGCCACTCGGCATATTTGTTCTTGCTGTACTCCTTGATGACCTTTGCAAAACTAATGTACTCTGCCATGACGTTTTGCCAAGTCTGTGAACCGTCGAACCAAGACTCCATCTTGCGAAAGCGCATAATGGGTCGCTTGGCACGGTAGTAGAGATGCTGGGCCCAAGCGATTGAGCCCGCGACGGGCGGAAAATTCTTGAACACGGGAGGTTCCGCCGCGTTGGCCTCGAATGTTTCTCGGACGCGCTCGAGCTCCTTGCTGTACTGCAAGAGGATATCGTCGAACTTTTGCATCATTTGGCGATTGATGGACTCGCGACTCTGAATGTTTTGAAAGTTTTGCAAGAGGTCAAAGGCACCTTCTGCCGAGCGCAGCTTTTGGAATGAGGTGTCGATGAAGCGCTTCGTCATGTCCTCAATCTCGTCAACCTTGAGACGGAATTGCGACATGACCGCGTCCCAGCTCGTCTTGTAGCGACGGTCGAAGATATCGAAAGGCACGGACTCGAGCGGGTCGATGAGGGCTTCGACGCGACGCATGACTTCGTCGATGCCCTCAGAGTCGCCCGTCACGGCCTTGAGTTCGGGGCCGAGAAACTTTTGGAACTGATCGAGAACAAGGGCGACCTCGTGAAGGTTCTCGCAGATTTTGGCCATGTAATTGGTCTGCTCAAAGAGACGTTTACGGTCGAACTCCCAGCGATGGTCGGTTCCACTGGCCTCAATCTTCTCGCGCACAGACATGTAGGTCTTGTACCAGCTTTCGAGCACCGTGCTGGCCTCGGAGATGGATTTCAGCGCGATTTCGGGGGACCTGCGCAGAATGGTCCGAATGCTAATCTCTGTGGCGACCTTGTCGGCGATCTCGCCCCCAATGCGCTCCATGAGTGGCACCATGCGTTCGTCAGTGTTGTAGTGGCGCGAGATGATCCAGACCATTCGGATCGCGTTCATCATGGACGGCAGTGTGTCAAGGATGGATCCGAGTGTTCCGGAGCTGATCGCTTTAAAATGCCTCTCGAGCGTGGAAAGGAACTTTACGTTGTCCTTGGCCTCGACGTAGAGCTTGGTAAGCTCTGCAAAGTGGAAGCGGAAAGTGGGAAGCATGTTAGCCTCCACCAGTTCGAGAGCTTTGAGCATGTGCTGTACCGTGGGAAGGCTGATTTGCTCATAAAGAGCACTCAGCGCGGCGTTCCGCTTGCGCCAGAACTCAATCTCTGCCAAGGGCCCGGCACGCTGCGGTGTTTTGCGCGTCTCTTGGTCGACGACCTGAGAAACGGCTTTGGACCACTCCTCAAGAGCCTCTTCGAGTTGGCTCACGGCCTCGTAGTCGTCTGCGATTGTATCGAGGTCTTGAATGGCAACATCTGGAATGTAGAGGTGGACGTCGCCGTTGACTTGCTGCAAGGCATGTTCGATTTGCGACTCAAACTTTTGCATGTTTGCACGCAGCTCACGACTCAGAGAGGACGAGGCAGACTGTTCCATGATGTTGACAGAGGTTTTGGCGGCGAGGGAAGTCTTGGTGACGCCAAGCGCTTGTGCACCGTCGCCTCCCTTTGCCTCGGCTTCGCGAAAGTCTACATCGATGCCGCTATCGCTAATGGCCTCGTGCTCGGGCCCGCTGCTGGCGCCCGGAGACCGAATCGGATCGTCGAGGCCCGGGCTGGTCCTTCCGGGGGCAGCTCTGTCGAGGAGGGGAATGTAGACCTCGCGAATAATGTCGCCCAGATCGGCAAGCGGATCGCCTGTGAGGACGCCAAATTCGAGCTGATCATCTTGGCCGTCTCCAAGAGGTCCATCTATTGTCTTGCACAGATAGACTTGCCGCCGTCCCGCGAGCCCCATGCCGGGGAGCTCGCCAGGAAGAAGCACTTTGTGAAAGAGGGACAGAAATTCACTGCCTTGCTTTTCTGCTCCATTGTCGGCGCCGTCGTGATTATCGCTGTCCTCGTCCTCCTCGTCCTCGCCCTCGAGCACAAAGATGAAGCAGGTCTCGCACGGCGCACTCGCCAGGAAGGTGTCGAGCTCTACTTTTCCTCGCGATTCGCTCCAGTTGACGTAGACAGACTCGTCAACGTCGAGGCCTGTGCAGACGGTTTTTCGGACCCAAGTATGTAGCGCTAGGTTCTCATCGGCTGCGCTCATGGTGTCGTCGGCGGTGTCCACGACCCCTTTTTACTTTTTTATCGCGGAGTTTGGCTTTCCCGCGGCGCGAGTCCGGTTTTCCGTCGAAAGGAGCTAGCTTGTCGTCCTCACTTCGCTCCACCTGCTCGCTGTCTTTCGCTCCTCCGCTCCTTCGATCGCCCCGCGGCAGGGCGGCCCCGACGCAGCCGGCCTCGGCTCGGCGCGGCGTGGCGCTGCGCGGCTCGGCGCAGCTCAGTACGGTTGCCTCTTTGACTTGCTTGCTTGCTTGCAGGACTCCTTTTCTCTGACCGTTCGCTTGCTCGTTCCTGCTGGCTTGCCGGCGCCTCTCGCTCAATCAATACTCTCCCTCCCCCTTGCCCTTTCGCTGCAGCGTGCCGCCGCCCTCTTCTGCCTGCAAGAGGCGCGCAAGACTGCGACTCTTCCGCTCGAGCCACGCGCTTTTTGCCATCGCCTGCGCGCCGCGGCACGCGAGGACCTGCCGTAGCGTTTCCGCTAACCCGCTCGTAGCGCTCTCGGAGAGGGCCGTTAGACTCCTTTTTAGGCCACTTCTGAGGCAGAAGAACCAGAGGTTCCAGAAGGCCCAGACGTGCGAAGGGCCTCGAGTGGCGTCGAGAAGGAAATTCTTGCCGGAGCAGACCGAACAGAAGACGCGACCAGACAAAGCAAAGCTCGCCTGGAGCGACGGGACTCGAGGCGACCCGGCTGGACTCGGCGCGAGAAGTCCGCGGAAACGTGCAGGTCCGGGAGGACGTCGTCGGGTTTCTTTCGCGCTGCCGAACGGTACGGCAGCCCGGATCGCAGAGGAACATGATGATGATGATGGGCATGGCCCGGGGCGCCCGCGCCGGCAGCCTCAAGCTCGCGGCGCGGAGACCGAGGCCCTGGAGCGCGACGCTGAGCAGCAAGAGCAGCGGAGACGTGGGCGATGATGGGAAGAGCGGCCAGACTGCCGAGAGCACGGGCCAAGATGACGCCACGGATGCGCGGCTGCGATCGATTCTGCAAAACATCAAGTCCCAGATGGAGAAGCGGTCGATGCGCAGCGGCGAGGAGCGTATTGCACTTGCGTTCACGTGCGCGTATCAAGGAGACTGCGAACAGCCGGACGAGGATAGCCGTCGGGTTGTCAAGACTATTTCCAAGCATTCATACCAGAACGGCGTGGTTCTTGTCAAGTGCCCCTGCGAGCATCTCCATCTTATCGCGGATAATCTGGGTTGGTTTGGTGAAGAGCGAAACATTGAGGAAATTCTCAAGGCTCGCGGTGATGAGGTGCGCCATTTGAGCGCCGCTGATCTCGTGGATATCGAGGACCATCCTTCTTCAAGTGGCGGAAGGCTCGCTTAGGTATCTTAGCTTTGCTTTTCCCTTTTCTTTTTCTCAATCTTTCATTGTGACCAGCATGTCGGCCGCGGACCTTAATCCTTTCAAAAAGTCAGTGAAGAAGAAGAAGAAGAAGAAGAAGAAGTAGACAAGGGTTATGATGCAAGTGCAGATGGAAGTTTCCTTTTTGCGAGACAAGCTTTACCCTTCTTTTTCTCCTCCCTTGCGATTGCCATTACTAGAATCCAATTTTTTGTCCTGTCAGATTTCATGGTTCACAACGCAATTCTTCTTTCATGGGGTAAAAATCGGCGTGCCGGCTATCCATCAGCTGGTAGGCCTGCGTTTGCATGTCTCGCCATGTCTCGTTTCGCGTGTACCCCTGGGCAAGCCCTTCTCCCCATCCCTATATAAATTAACTATGAAATTGAGAGTAGGAACGCCACTTTAAGGATTCGAACCCAAGCACAGTATTTGATGAAAGATCTCGAGCGCGAGCAAAAAGCGTTATTCGTTCAAAGTCGTATTCGTCCGAGAGGTGAAATGTAAATTCGGGTCGCCAGGCGGTGCGCACTCTTTGATTTGGCTCGGTGTAATATCCTGGGAGCCAAAACTTGCGTAGCAAGAATGTAAGTTGCGTTATACACGCAGAGGATTCAAAATTCGCTTTTCAGCTGGCTGGCGCAAGCGCTGGGGCAAAGCGCGAATATTTAGAGTACCGTGGAGACCCTAAATTTCACTGATGTGAACACCAGCGCCCCTCGTTCTGCACCGATGCCAAAAGCCGCTTTCTCTACGTCGAAATGGGAGAATCGGCCATTTCTCTTCCCCATCAATTCCTTCTTTGGCAAGATGCGCCAAGTTTTCGCCGTCGCTCGAATTTCGAGCGTTTCTTTCAAGGCCTGTAGCGCAGAAGTCTTTGAAGACAAGATTCGTAATGTCGCAAGCAGTAGCATGTAAACCTAATGTCGTGTGTGCACCTGCACGCGACAGCGAGTGCGACTTGTCCGCTCGGAGGAACGCTTCTGTGAGTCAGTCGCAGTCGCTGCTGCGGCAGTCTCTGTTTGTCGGAAGTGCGTTCGTCTGAACGTAGCGCGAGACTATGGGCATGTGTGGACGCGCGTGCGCGTGCACACGCACAGACGCACACACTGACGCGCTCGCGCGTGCACACGAAACTTCAATCAAACCAAGTGTCGTCATTACTCCGCTGCACCTACCATGGCTACTGCTAAAAGCACACCACTGCCATCTGGAGCTGGTGGACGCCTCTGCAGCTGCTGCTGCTCCTGAAATCAGTCGACTACGATCTCTCTGCTGCTGCTGCTGCTGCTGCTGCTGCTGTTGTTGCATCTGGCAGTGACAGGTGCTGCACCGCGTTTGTCCTTGAAGACTCTCGCTTGCGCCCATCCCATTTTCTCTCTTCTTCTTGCCCGCGAGAGAGCATCATCTGCAGCAGCAGCTGCAGCATGGGCTGCACCTCTCACCGCGGCCTCTGCAGCAGCAGCAGCAGCAGCAGCAGGTGCCGGCAGCCAGCGCAGCCCGCTGCCGCTGCCGCAGCCGCCGCGTCTTGGGTACCCCAAAAAACTCGCAGTGGTCGCAGCGCTCCTCCCGTCTTCCGCCTCGAACCACGATCTCCATTGACGGCTGGCTGGGCCGACCTGCGCGGCGCAAAGGTTGCCTCTGCGCACGCCATGAAGCGAGACGTCATGGGGGCCCGCGAGCTAGCCAGCCAGGAATGCAATGCAATGCAGATGGAATGGAGTGGCACGGAATGGAGTGGCGCGAGGAAAGAGGTGGGTGGCCCCGAAGAAAATGACCCTCCGGGACCCTCCGTGCCTCCCGGAGGGTCAATGTGTGCGCCGTTTCGCCCCAGCTCAGCTCCGCTCAGCTCGGCTCCAGCGCTCCGCTCCGCTCCGCTCCGCTCCGCGCCTCTCTCCCCCTGCTCAGCGCGGCGGGCCGCGTCGCTCTCGCTCCCGCTCCCGCTCCCGCTCTTGCTGTCGCTGCGGCCGGGCTCGGCTCGAGGCGCCGCGCGGTCCGCGAGCGTCGCGTCTGCTGCTGCTGCAGCGCGTGCTCGGCGTCGAGCTCGGCTGTGGTGTCCTCGCGCGAGACCCATCTTCTCGGTCCCCGCGGCCCCTCCCGCCTGCCGCGCCTCCACGGCGGGCCGTGCCGCGGCACGAGCCCGCGCGGCCGCCGTGCCGCGGCATCCGCATCTGCACGCGCGCACAGCAAGCAAGCAAGCAAGCAAGCAAGCAAGCAAGCAAGCAGCGGCAGCGGCAGCGGCTGCAACAAGACAACAAGCAGCGACTGCGAGCAGCTGCAGCCGCGGCGTGCACTCGCATGCCCTCGACAGGGCAGCGGCGGCCTCCTAACTGTAACGCTAACCACCGGCCAGGGAAGGAAGGAAGGAAGGAGGAAGGAGAACGCGCAGAACAGGAACACGGCCGGCGGCAGCGGCTATAACCGCGCGGGCAGGGAGCGCGGGGACGAGGCGCGCAGACCCGCTTCGACCGCTGCGACCAGAGCGAGCGAGCGCGCGCGCGGCCGAGAGCGACAGCGAGCGCGGGCGCGAGAGAGGGCGCGGCTGCGCGGGGCGCGCGGGCGCGAGCGGGAGCGGCGAGACCTGGAGGCGCGGGAGCCGACGTCGACGCGCGACGAACGAACGAACGGAGGGAGGGAGGGAACGAGAAAGCGGCGAGGGAGTCAGCCAGCCAGCCCGGACTGCCTGCGCGCTCCAGACGAGGCTCGTCTCGCGCGCGTGCAGACTCGAGCGGGAGGCCGGCAGGCGCTGACGCGAGGTTTCTAGGGTGCCGAGGCTGCGGCGTCTGCGCGCTTCTTGCTTGGGCCCCGGAGAGGAAGGCGAAGAAAAGCGGCAACATTCGCGCGAACTTGGTCTCGCGGGCCGCGGCTCGCAAGGACGAGGTCAAGCCCGCCCCCGTCGCCAAGATGGCCGACCCGTCCAGGAGCGTGCGCATCCCGTGCACCGACACCCTGGTGGACCTCAAGTACCTGAGTCTGCTCTTGCTCGTGGCGCAAAATGTTTGCCTCGTGCTGTCCATCCGGTACTCGCGCATCCACCAGATGGAGGATGGCGCCTACGTGTCCTCGACGGCCGTCGTCGTGTCGGAGTTCCTCAAGCTCGTCGCCTCGCTCGTGCTCGAGTACTTTTTCGAGACCGGACCCAAGGAGTCCTTTACGGCCAAAATGAAGGACGAGTTCTTCAACATTGACACCGTCAAGCTCTCAGTCCCAGGCCTGCTGTACACCTTCCAGAACAACATGCTCTTTGTCGCGCTCACCAACCTGACGGCTGCCACCTACCAGGTCACGGCGCAGCTGAAGATTCTCACCACTGCTGTCTTCTCGGTCATCATGCTCGGCAAGCAGATCTCCATGCAGCAAACTCTTTCATTATTCATGCTCACCATTGGCGTTGGCGTCGTCCAGGTCGCGGTGCAGCAAGCGAGCGCCAAGCCGGTCCAGCAGAACACCGAAGAGATGAACCAGATGGTCGGTCTCGCCGCTGTGCTCTCGGCATGCCTCACCTCGGGCTTTGCTGGTGTTTACTTTGAGAAGATCCTCAAGCGCGGCCGCAAGGTGTCCATTTACATTCGCAACGTTCAGCTCGGCTTTTTCGGAGTTGTCATTGGCCTCATCACCGTCGCGGCAAATGATCTCGACAAGGTCATGGAGGGTGGCTTCTTCCAAGGCTACGGCGTGCCCGTCATGATTCCCATTCTCACACAGGCCGTCGGCGGGCTCCTTGTTGCCGTTGTCATGAAGTACGCGGACAACATTCTCAAGGGTTTTGCAACCTCGCTCAGCATTGTGCTTGCCTCGATTCTTTCCGCCTTTCTCTTCGAGGTTCCCATCACCAACCTCTTTATGGGCGGCGCCGCCCTTGTCATCTTTGCCGTCTACGTGTATGGCAAGTTCCCGCCAAAACCTTCTGCCGACGCCAGCAAGGGAACGTACTCGGCCGTCCCCACGGCGGTGCCAGAAGGCAAGACCACTGAACTTTCCAAGGTTTGATTTGTTGCCAACGTTTGATATCTTGCTGCAATGTTTGTTTGATGGGCAGGACAAAACCAAACTACAAACCACCAAGAAACTTACAATGGACATTAGAACTGCTGCGGCACTTTGCTGCTTCGCCGAGACAGTCTTGACGTCGTTTCTCACGCACACAAACAGAGGGTGAAAAAGCTAAAGATAAGGACCGTTTCGTCATCTCCTGGCCCCCCCCCCCCCTCAAAAAAAGAAACATCCTTTGGAATTCACAACCTTTTTTCTACACTCCAAACAATGATTTTCTGCTCGTGTCTCTTGATCGTGCGTTTCACCGCATTTCCTGTGCTTGTGCGATGTGTAGACTCACTGTAAAAACGTTGGGCTTTTTACACAACATGCTGCTGGAACGTGGGAAAGGCAAGAATTCGCGATCTTACTGCAAAAGAGTAGAACACAGGGCCTGAGCAAGGAGTGCTTGCGATTCCAGAGTCAAATGAAGACCATCTGCGCGAATTTGCGCTCCCTCAGGAACGTACACGATACGAGAGCAACCTGTCGCGTCATTTTTCACAGCCTCCTCAATTCCTGCTCGGACCTGGGGTAGAAAGGGCATCCGTAAGGCATCGCCAATGGGAACAACGGCCAAGATGAGAAGAGAGGGAGTGCCAAAATCTCGTCGAAAGTTTGCAAACAGCTCACTGCAGCGCGCACTATACGCAATTGCCTTGTCTTCTTCGATTGCGTCTGACTCGCCTTGATACCAAACGAGGAGATCAGGCGTGCATTCCTGCGCCCGTGATAGCGTTGCCTGATACAGTGCGCCAGTTGGCGCCCATTCTGCAGTGCAAACACGTTTTGCACGCGGCACCGCCAAAAGATATTTTTTTGGGGGGGGAGGGGGGTGTTGGTGGTGAGCAAAAAAAGAACGCAAGAATTTACAATCAGCGAGAGAGCCAATACTTACCTGAGATACTGGTTCCTCCTACAGCACATGGGATGAGTCTCACGCGCTTAGACGTCTTTTCCACAAAGTTTTTGGCCATGAGCAGGCCCGGCCCGACACCGCAGACTTTGTTAATATCCACGGTTGCATGCATGGGCTCACAGGCGCTGCACCATCCGTTTCGGCTTCCTTTTTCATCCGTTGAAAGCATTTCTACACCTTCCACCGGGCCAAGCGCTCCATACGCGTGGGCTTTGCGAGTTGAATCTGCGGTCCACGCTGCTTTCCCCGGAACACTTCCCAATCCTCCACGACCGGCCATGTTGCTTTGTCCAGCGAGAACCCAGACCAAGGAATTTTCGCCATCGTCGTTCTTCATCCCCTCTTCTTGAGGACGCACGCCGGCATCGTTGTCCTCGTTACGCGTTGTGGTCGCCATCGTGTCAAGCCACGTGGGTCCCCCGCCCATTCGAGAGACCTTTTCACACCGCGCGTGCGATGAAGACTCCTCTTGGTTAGTTTCTAGACGGCGCAATGTATCGACGCAGACTCAACACTTGGTCTTGAGGCGCCCTTGATAAAATGCCAAGGCCCAAACCTACGTCTTGGCCCAGCTCTACGGCTTGGCTTCCTTCCTCACTTTCGTCGCCGAGGCCCGTCGGTCGCACAAAGTCGCTCGCCCTTCAGGGAAAAGCCTGCCACGTCGTAACACTCGCAGACTCGACTGTCCAGACTCCGCCCGACCGCCGGGCACGCCGACGACCAGCTGGCCGGCCTCTCGCGTCGCGCGCAGCACAAGAAGAACTGCTCTTGCCTTGCTGCTCTCGATCTTCTTCAAGCTGCTCTCGGCCTTCTTCTTTCCTGCTAGTAGCCTATACTAACAGTAAACTGGCGCTGCGGCGCGGCGTGCGCAACCCCGATTCGCCACGTTGCGCAACCCCAATTCCAAATTCGAAATCGGCGGCGGGGCGGGACCCCCGGCGCGTGTCCCCTGTAACGACCGGCGGAGGAGCGGCTTTGCGAGGTCTTCTCGCAAATCCGCAAAGAAGACGCGCGTTTTGGCGGCCAACGCGGGGCGAGGCAAGCCGACGCGCGGCGACGCGAGGTGACGCGAGGTGGTCCCGCGCGCGAGCTCGTTCTGGAGCGGGGACATTCGCGCGAGCAGCAGCCTCGACTCGTGAAGACGTCAGGCACGGAGGCATGGAGATCTATCAGGAGACGAGCGCTGCTGCGCATAACAGCAGCAGCAACTTCCGGAGCAAGAAGCTCTTGGGCGGATCCTCGGCCGTCAAGACCGCAAAGAAAGGCCTCGGGGGCGCTGGCGCTGGCGCAGGACCGAACACCCAGCGTCGACGCGCGCTTGGCGATATCTCGAATAATAACCAACACTCCACGGGACGTGCAGGCAAGGGCGGCCTCGCTGGCGGTGGCTTGAAGAGGCAGCAACAGCCGCAAAAGCCGCCGCGATTCAATCTCAATCTGAAAAAGGGCGGTCTCGTTGTCCACGAGGAGGATCCACTGGAGTCTCGCAAGCCTTTGGCTAGCAAGCCTCGCGCCAAGCAACCTTTTCAGGCGCTTGCAGAGGTGCAAACGAAGACAGCGTCTCGCCAGCAGGCACCGGCCGTCTTTGATGACTTTGAGTTCGACACGTGCAGCCGACGGAACTTGAGTCCGAGTCCGGAATTCGACGGTGGCTTTGATGTTGACGCCGTTCTGGCCGCGGGATCCCGACGCGCTGGACGCCGGCGAAAGCCCTTTGCGGTGGCAGAAACAGGAATCAAGGCAAGACACATTGCCGATGATCTCGACATGGACGACCTTCTTGGTGGTTTGTCCTCCTCTGCATCTCTTGATCGCGCGGCAACGACCGCATCGGTCGGCGAACCAGACGCCGCCACCTCCCTCGATCTCAGCGATCTTTGCGAAGATCTCGAGTTCTGATAAACACAACACATGCGCCGCGCGCACCTACCGCACACGCGCACATTTACGACTTCTTCCCCCTTTCCACACCACACACACATGACATGCCTCTGTCTTTCGAAAGCACACGCAAATGAATGAAAGAAAGAAAAAGACCAGAGCGATGAAGGTCAAGGTATCCGTGTTCCAAGACTTTTCTGACGGCCGAAACACTTTGCGAGCGCAGCCCAGTACAGTACATAATCTTTTTGCCCTCGTGCGGCTTACTCATCAACAATAAGTTACCACACACACATAAGTTTACACACACACAACCACGGGAGGCTTCACGCGCGCGTTCAAGTCAAATCTCGCAAAAACAAAACAAAAAAAAAACCAAAAAACTAAAAAGTACGCAGCAAGCGCCAGCGCGTGCGTGCCATGCCAAGAAGAGCTCCCATCTTCTGCCATCCACTCTTGCCCACCCGTTGAACTTTGAAACTGAGCAAATTTTACAAAAAATCAACAAAAACACAAAGCATTTGTAAATGCTTATTCTTTTTGTTATAGTTGGTTGCTTTGATTGTGATGGTCGATGATCAGTCTCGACGGTCAGGGTTGTGAAACGCACGCGAACCAGGAAGTTTGCCTTCCAATAGAGACGAAAGGACTTCTGCATACGGATGTTTGATATGCGAGAGAACAATCCGCATGACGGCTGTGATTGGAACCGAAAGAATGGCACCCGCAACGCCCCACACTGTATACCAAAAGGAAAGGCTCACCAAAATAACAATTGCGTGCAACTCGAGTGTGTGACCAAAGATCATGGGCTCCACGACGTTCCCTAGCAGTAAATGCACGAGCGACTGTACTCCCCAAAAGAATCTTAACGTGTCAGCGGCAAATCTAAATACAAGCGCGAACGTGATCGGTTGTGAAATTGTAGAAACAAACGTACGGGCAGCGCAATCGCAAGAATCATGCTAATGGTGTTCTGATTAGGATCCAGAAGGATCATTGGGATCGGAAGCAATGTTGCGAGCATTGCTCCTACCGTAGGAACCATGTTGCACAAACTGTGTACATTGTAGAACGACAACAGGAAAAGATAGCCGCGGAAAGAATCGAGTCAGCGTGTCAAGCTCGAGAAACCATGCGCTTTGCATTCAACGCTTGCACTTACACTGCGCCAAAAGCAACAAATAGATTTCCCAAACGTCATATTTACAATGTGGACGCACGCATGACGAGTAAAAGTTGAAAGAGGAGTCAGACAATTGAGCGAGAAAAGCGAAAAGGCGCTGACGAAACTTACATGTTGCGAGCCCGAAAACGTGGGCCATCTTGACGTTGAGCAACGGGCCGAGAACGACGTAGACGCTTACACCAACGGCAAGCGAGATGAGCACCTTGATGACAATGTAACGCTGAATTTGCATATCAATCTGGCGACGAAGATCGCGTGCGCGGGAGTGGGCTTTGCTCAGACGTGGCGCGTCGGTGCCACCGCCGGATTCAGAGTTCTCGAAAAGCATATATAGCACAAAGAGAAAGATGATAAAGACGTACTCGAGAGCGTTCACCACGCCAAACACGAGCGTCTGTGTCAACGATACCCAGTGGAAACCCTTGCGGAATTCTTGCAGCAAGGAGGCAATGTCGATACCAAAAACGCGCCTGACCCAATCCTTGAGTGAAGAAGCAAGCAAGACAGTCCGTTCCTCGAAACGTTCAATGTCTTCCTCCTCAAAGGTCTGAATTGCATCAGCAATGATGACGACGATTCCGGCAAAAAAGCCAATCACGACAAGCATACATATAAGAATAGCCAGCCACCGTGGACAACGAAAGTGCCGGCATCGCCAGCACAGAGCCTTATTTGCCTCAAGAGTCGAGCTTCCGGTGTTCGTATTCCCAAGGCTTGAGGATGCATGAACGTGCGCGGAAGCAGAATTCGACGAAGACGACGATCCTGCATTATTGCGCGTCGCCGGCCGCGAGCGCAGGTCGCTCTCGCCACCCGTTTTGGGGCCTGACGTACAGTCCAGAAGCGATGTCATTTCCATTTGAAGAGGTGCCTCACCGCCAGCGGCATTTAGAGAACTTGACTTGAGACCCACATCGCCACCATCGTCGCCCATTTCTTCGTTGCAATCATCCCCAGATCCGGGAAAGGGAACCTGTACGTGATCAAAAGATGCATTAAGTTCGCCAGACAAGTTCTTTCGCATCGAGTGCGCGCTCGAGTACGAAGGTGTGCTGGCTGGACCACGAAAGCATCTTGGTTGGAAAAAGTTGAGACAGGTTGCATTTGTGCACGAGTGCAGCGGTGTCGTCAGCAGATTCACTAAAGGCTTGAGCAAGTATGTGAAAAAGAGTGCAATGACGAATGGAACGAGGATCTCTTCGGCCCAGACGAGGATAAAGCCGACGCCAATAACCGCCATGATGAGCAAGGGGATGGCGATCAAGTTGAAGGTGGCCTCGATCTGGCGCAAAATGCCTCGTTGCCGCAGCACGGCCTCGAATGCATCGAGATCCATTTCATACGACTGCACGGGGCTAAAGGGTCGCGAGCTCTCCTTTTCGCGATGCTGATCCTTTGCGTCACGGCCCTCGCCAATGTCCAGATATGTTGGTTTCCGTGCTCGAGCTACCTCGCTGCCACTGCTGGCGGACGACCTTGACTTCAAGGTCCTCGTAGGCGACCCGTAGTCTTCCATCTTTGTCGTCCACAGATGTGAAATGATCCTCGGACCTAGCGAGAGCGCCCTGGGTCGGTGCGGGTTTTGGCCAATTTGCTGGTGCTCCAGGGGCCGCGTTCCGTGCGGAGATTGCTGACGCACTTCAGCTCGCGCGATGCCTACGCGCGCCAGCGGCGAGGCCGACGGCTGGCCGGCCCACGTGAGCCCCTGGCCGCCCGGGGCTGCCTGCGCAGCCGGCCCCGGCGTTGGCCACGTCGCCTCTGCGCTCGCCGTGCGCGCGCGGGCGCCTCGCCGGTGCAGGTCCGCCAGCGTGCCGACCCCGGAGCGCGCGCGCGCCCGCCCGCGCGTCCGCGAGCGAGCGAGCGAGCAAGCGCGCGGTCTCGCGGCGCTCGCGCAGGCCAGATCCGGTCGGGCTCTGCCGCGGGCAAAGTCGTTCTGGGGCCAGTCGGGCTCGACATGTGTGAAGGGCTTTCTACTAGCACAAGCAAGCAAGAGCAAAGAGCGAAGAGCAAAATCGAGGCCGAGACGAGAACGAGCTGGGGCAGCGGGCAGAGGACGCTGCTGAAGGAAAGGCGGAGATCACAGCAACGTCGTCGAGAGTGCAAGTGGTGAGAGAGAAGGAAAAGGTGAGCGTAGAAATCAGCACGGCGCTGGTCGGGATGTTTGTTTGAAGGGGTTAATGTTGCAGAAGGGCCGTCTACGTGGACCGTGTTTTGCTACCTTGGCCTCGGCGACCACGATGATGATGATGATGATGATGAGAATGATGATGATCGGCCTACAGAGGAGAGTTCTCGAGTTTGCAGATGCCATGACACGAGTCGGAAGGAAAAAAGGCTTCGGCCTTCTGCAGTCTGCCTCCGTTTGATGATAGCACGATCGAAGAAGCAAAAGCAAAATCTTTTGGGGGCCATCGTACCCGTTGCGCGAGGCACCGCGCGTACGTGCGCGCGTACGTGCGTGGGGGGCGGCGGGCGAAGATGCCCATGCCGAACAGCCTGCCGTGCCTGGAGTACGCGTACCTGCTGAGCTGCAGCCTTACGGTGGACGTGACGGTGCAGGTGCGGAGACTCGACGCGCGGGAGTGGGTCGTGCAGGATGGCGGCCGCGAGCAGGACGACGAGTACTTTGTGACGGCGCAGGTGTTTTGCGGAGGGTTCCCGATGCACGCTCTGCAGCAGAGCACACGACTGGCCACCGCGACGCGTGGACGCGTAAAGTGGTCGCAATGGCTCACACCGCCGGTGCGCTATTGCGACCTGCAGCTCGACGCCTGCGTGGTCGTCACGGCGTGGAGCGCCCGGCTCGGCAAGCTAGGCGTGGGCGTGCTCTCTCTCTTTGACGAACACGGACGCTTACGTCGCGGTCGTACTCAGGTTCGACTCAACGGCGAGCAAACCGAAACCTCGCGGCTCTGGCAGATTGGCGAAAAGTACAACAACGGCAAGGTCGCCCGGGTGCGTTGGCTCGATCAGCTGGCACAAGCACGTACACGTACGCTCACACACAGCGAAGCAGAGCGTACCTCGCTGCTCACTCTCGAGTTTCCCTACTTTGAACAACCAGTGCTCTTTGAGGAACGCACAAATTTTTCCGAGCGCACCGTGCAACGTGACGAAGCCCCTGTGCAGGATCCGGAGGTGCTCAACTGGACCCGCGCGCGCACCCTCGAAGCGAAATACCTCATGAATCCTGTCGAGGACAAGTATCGCAAGCTCAATCCAAGCCTCGTGCGCGGCGTTGTGGACCGTGACCTCAAGCCGAACAAGTACGAAAAGGAGCAAATTAAGCGTGTTCTCAAATCGCACGACATTCAATCACAATCGCAATCGCAAGATCTCCTCTGGAGATTTTGCTATTCGCTTACGAACGACCGCAAAGCTTTGATTAAGTTTGTGATGAGCGTCAATTGGGAGAACCCGCGAGAGACCTCGCTGGCTGCAGAGCTTCTCGAGTCGTGGGCGCAAATCGACATTGCCGACGCCTTGCGTCTTCTCGGCGACGAGCAGCCCTTTCGAAATGCCGTAGTGCGGGGCCACGCCATTGGGATCCTTGACAAGGCCAGCGACACCGAGTTGCAACTGTATCTGCTGCAACTGGTTCAGGCGCTACGTTACGATCATCTCCATATTCAAGACGCTGCCGCTGCAGAGAATGAGGCGGCGGCTGCGTCAACAGGGCTTATGCTGCATCCCAGCAGCGCCAACGGCTCAGCGACCCGTCCGCTTGGTTTGCTGGCGCGCTTTCTCATTCGTAGGGCCGTGCAAAGCCAAACGCTCGTCTCCTTTTTCATGTGGTACCTGAATACTGAAGAGCACCAGGGCGATGAGCTCTTTACGGTCGTCCGTCGTCACCTCGAAGATCGACTACAGGAAAGTGCAGAAGGGCGCCAGTTGGCGGCCAAGCTGCAAGCTCAAGAAGCCTTTGTCCGAGAGCTCGTGGAATTGGGCGAAGATGGCCGTGGACGCGCGGCCACACGTCAAAATTTCCTTCAGAAAGTCCTGCAGCAAAAAGGTCACCGTTTTCATCGTCTGTGCTCGCTCGATTCGCCGGTAATCCATCCACTCTGGCCAGAGAAACTCATTGTCGGTTTGGATCCGTGCTCGCTCAAGGTTTTCAGCAGCAAGACGCAACCAATCAAGCTTGATCTTCTCCTTAGTGACAAGAGAGAGAACGGTCAGCCTGTTCGTTCCCCGGCCTTTTTCAAGGTTGGCGATGACTTGCGTCAGGATCAGCTCGTGCTCCAATTGCTTGGCGTCATGGACAAGTTGTTCAAGGACGTCAACCTTGATCTGCATCTGACGCTGTACCGCGTGTTGCCTTTTAGCAAGAAGGAGGGCGTGATGGAGTTCGTGCAAGAGTCCGCTTCGATCACGCAGATCCAGCGCTCGCATGGCACAATTAGTAGCTTCTTCCACATGCGTGCCAAGCATGTCGCTGCCGCCGAACGTCGCGCTCACAAGGGGAGCTCTTCTGACGCAAATGGCGGAGGAGGCTCGAGTGGAGGCAACAAGGACTCAAAGAACTCCTACGATCGACAACAACAACAGCAGCAACAGCAACAGCAACAGCAGCAGCAACAACAACAACAACAAGAGGCATCACAAGCGGGGGCTGCAGCGGCGCAAGGCTCCCGCGCCCAGCAAACGACGAGTAGCGGTGCTCAGACGGATAGCGGACGGTCTGCCCGGTCCGAGCAAGGAATCTATGAAGAGATGGTGTCAAACTTCATCAAATCATGCGCTGGGTACTGCATGTGTACGTATGTACTAGGCGTCGGAGATCGTCATCTCGATAACATTATGGTGCGCAGAGACACGGGTGCGCTCTTTCACATCGACTTTGGCTTCATCATGGGTAACGATCCGCGCAGTTGGGCGGTCGGTCCGATTCGTCTGACCAAAGATATGATCGAAACAATGGGTGGTCGTGGAAGCCATGGCTTTGAACGCTTTGTCTCGCATTGTTGTGAAGCATACAGAATCCTACGCAATAATTCGAACCTCATACTCAATCTGCTGCACCTCATGAAACACTCCAACGTGAATTCAGTCTTTGAGGACGATGCCGCCGTCTATGGCATGGTGCATGATCGTTTGGAGCTTGACATGTCGGATGAAAAGGCCGAAGTCTGGCTGCGCGAGAAGATCAACAAGTCTGAAGACACACTCATCACGACCATCTCTGATGTGATGCACAACGCCAACGTCTTTCTAAATTAGTCGCGGTCTCACTGCTCATTGTAAAAAATTAAAGGCTGCAAATAACCAAAAGAGATGACAGATCGAGCAAATCTCGAGCAAGAACGGACCTCCGGCGGCACATTTACAAACATTGAGTCTCCGATGACCTACCTTACGTTTGACTTGAAATCACTGACATCAGCTGCAGATTACTCACACTCAGATGACTCAGATTTTGTCGTGATTAACGGACAAAATGTCCTCTTGGTCAAGATCCTATGCCCAAAGCCCGAGAAATCAGACAATTTCAGAGGAGGGCTGTCTGTCCCTCTCCCCTCCCCACCATCTCCACGTCATACGATGGTCTGAAGGCTTCGAATTTTTCCAGGGCTTCTCTCCTCCTCCGCCCCCGCTAGTCTGATTCGGAGAAATCGGCAAAAAAAGCAGGGTCAGACCATTTGTTTCGAGCAAAAACACTGACAAAATCATACGACCCTGCGGGGCTGAAAGCTCTGAAGAACCCATTTATCCGTCACCGTCTCTAAATGGTTACAAGTTTGCAACTGTAGCTGTGCTCTAGAACTCCTAATTCTCTGTAAGTTCTTCCATGTGGAACCCAGTTAGGTGGATTAAAATTCAAGGAATGTACGATTCTATAGAATCGGACAAATCTGGTTGCGTTGAGGTCAAAACACCTCGCAACCTGAAGTGCTGTTTGATCTGGAGAAAAATGCAGCTTGTTTCGCCACGAATGGAGCCGCTCTTCCCATACCGAGGTGCCTAAACTTTGTGTACGCCAGAAAAGATAAGGAGGCTGTCTTACTTGGCAGAGGTGGTCACTTGAACGCCCACCATGTCCATGCCTTCTCTGAATGTCCCAAAGAAGTGCTCAGTCTTTTTTTTTTGTCTTTTTTTTTAACACGGAGTTCGCGAGTAAAGTGCCACCTGGCCTCTCCTTCTCCGAAGGCCTCCTGGGCATCAGCCCTGTGCGGCTTTGCTTCGATCCGCGCGCGGCTGCGGCAGCGTGCCCGCGCCCCCGGGGGAGGACGCCGGCCGGAAGGGCGCGGGCGTGCGGGCCGTCCCTGCAAAGTTGCTTCGGCCCGGCAAAGACCTAATCAGCAGCTAATCATCAGCAAGCATCTTAGGGAACAAGCAGGCAGAACCGGGACCTGCGAGACCCTGGGCGGGCGTGCGGGCCTTGCGGAGGTATGGAGGGCGTGACAAGGCCATGGACGTGCTGCATGGACGGGGTAGAAGAGTTGGATTGTAATGCATCGGAATGATCTTTGTTTATCGTTACGTCTGGGGTCAGCAAGTCGTCAAACCTCCGACCTCTGCTTCTTGAGGGCATGCTTCATGTTGGCGAGCTTGGTCTTGAGCTGCTTGTCGTCCAAAAACGACGCCGGCTTGTCGCCTGGCATCGCACTCCAGTCTGCCTCGGTCTGGCCCCACTTCTCGCGGAAGAAGTGGTGGGCATCCATCGTGGTCAAGGACTGCTCGAGGGCTTCCTGGAGCGTTGCGACGTAGCGCGGGTCCAGTCGGTGGCGCTTCCGCTTGGGAGCACGCTCCGCTTGCGTGCTGCTTTGCGTGCTGCTTTGCGTGCTGCTTTGCGTGCTGCTTTGCGTGCTGCTTTGCGTGCTTTGCGTTGCTTGCCCATGGCCAGCGGATTGCCGAGCTCTTCGCATCTGTGCCCACTTGTTGATGATGGTCTTGTCCTGGAGGAACTTGCTTGGCTTTGGCCCTCCGAGCGCGGTCAACGCGGCCTCAGTGGCGCCCCATCTGCTCCGGAAGTAGTCGAGGGCCTCGTCCTTTGTAGTATTCTGGTCGATAGTTTCTCGAAGGGTGGCAACGTAGCGCTTGTCCAGACCTCGGCCCGCTGGAGTGTCGAGAGGACGACCCTCCTTCTGAAGTCTGAAAAGACGTTGGATCTCCGTGTTGATGTCGGCTTCCCCAGGTATGTCCATCCTGAAGGGATAGCGCTTCTCCAAGCTCTCGAGAATAAGTGAAGCGGACTGTTTGGCGCCTTTGTCTCGGATACCTCGCTCGAAGATCTCGCGGATAGTTGCTCGCCACGGCTCCATGTCGATCTTCTCGCCGTAGAGCTTCCCGTGTGAGGGACGGTGCGCCCAGCCTGGCTGGTTGCGGTCTGCAATGGGGATGACAAAGCCCCTCGCGTCGTCGTACTCAGGTTGGTCGCTGCGCATCATCCGCACAGCAGAACCGGCGGCGCCGCCTCTTCAGCTGCCTCCATATGGCCTCGTTCCCGCGCAAGCCCGTGCGTGAACCACGCGCACAGGCTGCCCTTGACCGCGCGCCCTTCGCAGGCTTCCCTGGGCAGCAAGGCCCGCACAGCCGCGGCGGGACCGCGAGCCTGCGATCCCCGTCTGCTCCCGCGCTAGGCGCGCCGCCCCTCCCCGTTCTGCTCCGCCCTTCACGCGCCCGCTTGCCCATATATTATATAGGGCGCCCCGGTGTGCGCCCGGGTCTAAAGTTTGCAACGAGTTGACATTGCAGACCAAGACTGCGTGAAAAGACTGCGGCAATCGACGTTTCTCGCCGGTGGGCGAACGGTCGACCAACCGATTCGAAAAAAAAATCAAAGCCGGAGGGGTCTAGGTGCCGATTGGCCTTCGCAAAATCATGTATTTCTCTCGTAGACTCCGTGTTAATTAAAATAAAAGCTCTCGTGACCTCAACACGACCAGATCTGTACGATTGTGCAGAAATGTACATTCCTTAATTTTGATCCACCTTAACTGGGTATAACTCCCCCCGGAAGAATTTACAGAGTATTAGGAGTACTAGAGCACAGCTATGGATGTTGTAAAGTTGTCACCTTAAAAAGCTGTTCATCCTCACAAAATGAGTCAGTTACGGATAAAAATATTCTATAGTGTGACATGATGGTTATTTTTCCGGCTTGGCAATAGTTTACCCGAATTATTATATTTGGGAAAAAAGTCTGCACAATCAATGACCTTGTAGTATATGTGAAGGGGGGTACCGAGTGAACGGAGAATTAAAAAACTTTAAGGTGGGCAAATTCATCGCATATTATCTTTAATTGGCTTATTTCTCCGGTCACCATACTAATGAGACTCGAGGTTTTCCCGGTTTGGTTGCGTTGAGGTCACACCTCCTTTAAACACCCGAGAATCTCCTGATACGTCATCGGCCGTTCGGTGGGGGGAGCCTCCTGCTCGGCATGCGTGAAGGTCGAGAATGGACTGCAAAAACTCCCTTTGGCGCGCTGCTCCTGACTGCAGCCAGGAGGTCTCCTGCGCGTTGCGGCGAGCTCCATCTGCTGCTCCTTCAAGCCAAGGGGGTGGGGCAGTCTCGTCCACGTTCATCCATCGAAGAGGATCTTCGACTTGACCTCTTCTGTTGGACAGAACAGCAAGCGACCTATTGTCGTCCTTTTAGAGGAATAAGGCGACCTGAAGGCTTTTTCGTGTCACGATCACAGAGAATCACGGTCGGGCCACGTGGCATCCCCCGTTCACCTGTCTTCGCGCCGCTGCCGGCGCTGCCGCAAACTACTCGCTGTCATCACGCTGCAAGGCAGTCCGGAAACCGCGGAGCTAAGCTGGCAGCCGCGCACCGTGCCATCGGTCGTCACCCTTGCGCGCCGGCAAGTTGTGGAGGCAGCGCATCCTCGAGGTAGACGGGAGCTACGCGCATCCGGAGCGTGGCAGGACGTCGGGCTCGCAGGCGAGGTGGCGGAGGACGCTGCCAAACCTGTTGGCACCTTTATTTGAAGGAAAGCGCTTGCCCAAGCCCATTCGAGGACGTGGCACGTGATCCAAAGGCAAGGCAGTAACAGCGTGGCGACGGGGAAGAGCAAGTGGCAGAGGGCTGCGCAGTGGAGATAGGCTGGGGGAGGAGCGCACGAGTTGCAGCTGGTTGTTGATGGGGAAGAGACAAGAGTTCCCGAGAGCACCAGGGATGGAACGCTTGCGTTTGCTCTCCTTGAGCGCGACGGCCGTAAAGGGCGGCGGGGGCCCCTTCGGGCACGCTATCTTCGAGCTTAAGAAGTGCGCGGAGAGATGGGGCGTCAAGTCTGCCCTGCTCCTCCCGTTTGGTTCGCAGGCTCACGATTCCTATGCTGTGGCTGTCGCCACAACGTTTTCTCAAGCCGGCGTTAAGATTACGGTGGGCCATCGGGTTGGCGACCTAGCGGAGGCTATCCAGAGCGCTGAGGCGTTTGTCGTTCCGGGTGGGAACACGATGGTGCTTCTCGAGGAACTCCGCTCGCGCACTGTGCTGAACCTGCTCGGGAAGCGTGTGAGAAGTGGCATCCCGTACTTTTGTGCAAGCGCTGGATGTAACATCCTCTGCCCAACCGTGCTAACCTCCAACGACATGAACATCACTGGCATCACAAACTTTGCCGGCATGTCTGTACTCCCGTTCCAGGTGAATCCTCATTTCACCTTGGAGACGAGCGCTGGGGCCGGCGAGAGCAGGACCGAGAGACTTCGCGAGTTTCTCGAGAGCCATTCGACTCCAACCCACGTGTTGGGTTTGACTGACCAGGCCGGGATCCTCGTGGAAACCGGGAGGATTGACCTCTTCGGGGGTGACGCGCACATCTTCGGGCACGCACACGGCAACACATGGTGCTCTCTCCACCGACCTGGGGCCGACCTGGGCCCGCTATTGCTCTCACAGCCTCTGCTGTTCCCTGAGCGTCCGCTGGTTGCCGTGATCGGCGGTGGCTTCTCGGAGAAGTCCCGGGCGTACGTTCTGGAGAGCATGAAGAAGGCCGGCGCGAGAGTCATCCTTCTCGAGAAACCCACGCACTGGGCTTGCCACCGGGAAGACCTTGTAGATGTTTTTGTGGGGTGTGACATGACACGAGACGATGGGCTGTCAACGCGAGTGCTCGAAGCGCTTCAAGCGCTCCAGCTTGAGCCTTTTACCCAAAAGCTGCAGGCGGTGATCTCTTTTGACGATGCGTATCTACACGCGGCAAGCCTGGCGGCAGAGCGCATGGGTCTGCCAAGCAATGGCCGCCCTCCGCATGCCTTTGCCACTGTTGCAGACAAGTTCCTTTTCCGCAACAAGGTTCCGCTCCAGGGAGCCAAGCACATGCGGATTCAATGTGCTGAAGACGTACAGGACGCTTGCCAAGACTTCCAGTCGTTCCCGGCGATCTTGAAGCCGGCAATCAACTCTGGCGCTTCGGTAGGTGCGGTGCGCGTGAGCTGCCGCGAAGAACTCAGGAGCGCATATGAGAGCGTGAGCCATGTCGACACTCACTTCGTCCTCGAGGGCCTTGTCGGGGCCGATGGGTCACGCCAGTTCTCCGTCGACCTGGTCCTGGACCCAACCACTGGAGACTGCCAGTTTGCCGAGACGGTGTTTTTTCCCGGATCTCCTGAGGGGGCCGGGTGCTGGTTTCCGTCAAAGGGTATGGTGCTTCCCTCACCCGCGTTTCGGAGTGAGGCCGACCAACGCCTCATTGACGCTTCGAAACAAGCTTTGCACACGGTGGGGTTCTCGGGGGGCGTTTTTCACGTAGAGGCAATCCAGCATGCCGACAATTCGGTGGACATCGTGGAAGTCAACGCTAGGAAAGGTGGGATCAACTACCAGTTCATGTACGACCTGGTGTGGGGCATTGATCTCGTAGCCGCACAGGTGGAAACAAGCCTTGGAAGACGATGTTCTCAGCTCTGGCACCCGCACCCCTCCACGCAATACGCGATGCGCTTGGTGCTGGCACCTCGCTCCGGATTCCTGGAGCATACGGGCTTCATCGCGGATCTCAGAGACCACGCGAGCCCCACCATGCTTCCCAACATGGAGCTCATGCAAACCGACCTGATGGTTGATGCTTCAACACGGCTCACAGGTCCCGAGGACGGGTGCCCTTGGTGGGTCGCGAAGGTTGGGGTGGTTGGCGCAGCCGGCCCGTTTGAGGCTCTTCATGCTTTGGACAGCCTCTTGGAGAAATGTGCTCTCTCAGGAAGCCGCGTGCCGATCGTGAGCTTTCAACCAACCGAGCGCAATGTTCTTGCTCTCCTGCGCGGAGGGTGGGACCGTGCTTGGAAGGAGTACGTGTTCACCGCTGCTCGTGAGCGGAACATCGCTCTGCTGGTCATCGATGACCCAGGGCACTGGGCCGGGGATCTCGTTCAAGAGGGACTCATCCACGACTTCGTGCCGTGCGACATGACCCTGGATGATGGCCTCCCCGCTCGAATTCTGAGTGCGCTTTCCGACACCAAAGTACACGGCCTGTGCTCTTTTGATGACGCGTACCTCACGACCGTGGGTAGCGTGGCTGCTGCCCTCGGCCTTTCGCACATCCCTCCGGCGGGTGTATTCCACCGATGCGTGAGGAAGGACGCAATGCGAAAGGCCTTCACGAGCAGCGGCATCGCGGCTGAGACAACGCGCAAGTTCACCTCGGTGCAAGATCTGACCGCTGCTGCTAAAGATGGTTCGCTTGATGCCTGCCCTGGATTTCCGCTCATTGTCAAGCCAGTGGAGGGGGGTGGAGGTCGAGGCGTGTACAAGACGTCCTCAGCGCAGGATGTCGTTAAGATGGCGAGCTCGACTGTGAGCGGGAAGAAAAGTCAAGTTGCTCAACTTTGGAGCACCGGAGAGCTCATAGTGGAGCCGTACGTCGCTGGACAAGAAGTGGACGTGGACATAATTGTCAACCCGGGCGGCGGACTCGTGTTTGGCCACACAGCGGACAACCTCCCGGGACATGGCGATGAGGGAGCTTCCGGATTCTTTCAAGAGGTGGGTGATGTGACCCCCAGTCGCCTCCCGGTCGAACAGCAAAGCGAGCTTATCCGCTTTGCCCATGACGCCGTTCTCTCGTTGGGCTTCAAACCCTTTGGGGGGGTATTTCATGTCGAGGCGCGCTGGAGTGAGGGGCAGCCGGTGATCATGGAGGTGAACGCCCGCGTTGCTGGTTTGCGCATTCCGGAGACCGTGCGTCGGGTTTACGGAGTCGACCTCGCGGGCTGCGCGATGCAGCTTGCGTTGGGTCGGAGCCTGCCCCCCGTCGCCGACCGTGACACCGTGTTTAGCCCTCCCGCACCTAGGTGCTACCATGCAGTTGCGCTTCTCGACAGCGGTCGCGGCGGGTACCTCCAAGACGAGGGCTTCCTTGACGCACTGCACCAGCGGCCGGAGGTCGTCGAGGCGCGGCGTATGGTCAGTCTTGGCGTGCAGATGCCCCGGGTGAATGCCGGCACCGTGTTTTGGACTGGGCACGTGACAGTCGAGTCTGCCTCCTCCTCTGAAGATTCCGTCAGTCGTCTGAATAGCCTCCTTGCCGAGCACTGCGCGCAAGGCGTGCCAGTGGGACCACTTCCTGTGTCAACTGGGCCGTCGGTGAAGACGTTCCGTGATCTCAACACGAAACACACGTTTGTACGCGACCTGTGTGGCTTGACTGGCGAGTGCAGAATCATGGCATGGGTCGGACGTCCCAGAAAGGTCGGGTCCAAAGTCTTCTTTGACCTTTTCGACAGCACCGGGAGCATCCAGTGCTGCATGGATGCGGGGGACGCGCATCCTGCTCCAACTGAGTCATTTGTAGACGTCCGAGGGGAAGCGCGGCGCTCTCTTCGCGACGACTCGACCGAGATCCAGGTGTCGCGCCTGGCCGTTCTGCACGTCCCTGACAAGCAGTTCCACCCTTCCCCTCGCGACCCCAAGTTTGATCCTCTCGCAGAGGAGAACACGAAGCTGTGCCTCGACAGACGCCACATCTACATCCGCCACCCCAAGCTTCAAGGCATAGGGCGCTTTCGGGACGAGGTCTCCGCTGCCGCGCGGGATTTTTTCAAGAAGCACTCCTTCCTCGACTTCCCCGCTCCCATTCTCACCAGGGCGATCCTCTACGAACCTTCGAGTGCCGTGCCGGTTCAACTTGGGCTCAAGGGAATCCGCAGTGGCCCCGTGTACATGACGCAGTGCGTTGGGCACTATCTTGAGGCCGCTGCGATGTCTCACGAGCGCGTGTACAGTATGTGTCCATCGTTCCGCAACGAAAGCAGGTCGGATCGGCACCTACTGGAGTATTGGCACATCAAGGCCGAGCTCGCTGTCGGCGACTTGGATACCATCATCTGCCTTGTCGAACTCTTTATCAAGGACGTCACCGCAGCGGTGTCCGTTTCCGGTGTAGACACATGCAAAGCCCTTGGCACAAAATGGAACCCTCAGGAGTTTAGCACCCCTTTTCCTCGGCTCACGTATGCGGACGCGGTGGCATATCTACAAGGGAACGGCCACGATGTCACCTTCGAGGGGGGAATCAAGCCAAAGCATGAGGCGCTGTTGACTCGAGCTGTGGGCGAACGCCCGCTCTGGATCGTCGGCAACTCTTGCAAGAAGGAGCCTTTCCCGTACAAAATTGACAAGGATGACAGCCGCTTGACGCGAACAGCTGATCTCATCGCGCCGAACGGTTTTGGTGAGATTTGCGGAGTTGCCGAGAAGATCGTAAACTCAGCGCACCTTGCTGAGCGCATGGCTGCCTCAGGCCATGACACACTCCCACACATGAGCTTTGTTCGTGACGTACACGACTGCGGCACCGTGCCGCATGTCGCTTTTGGCATGGGCTTTGAAAGGCTTGTCAAGTGGATGCTCAAGCTTGGGCATGTGCGTGACTGCCATCCCTTCCCGCGGGTGTACGGCCGAGACGTGTTCCCTTGAGCTGGCGGCAACGACACACCTCTTGATACCGCAGATCTTTGTCCATCTACGAGGTGACGCAAATCATTGTTCATTTTTTTTTTAAGACCGTCTTTTTATAAGAGCAGGAGCAAATTATTACGGAGATTTGACAGACCCGAAAATCCGCACTTGCGTTGTGCAGACCGCGGCGAGGACGCCTGGCTTCGGCTCGGCCTGGAGAGCGCGAATCTGGTCTTTTCGAGCCACGAAATTTCGTAGACGAAAAGTTATCGTGTTTGCGGGCCGCGTGGGGTGGTAGTAATAGGCGCTAATATGGGCAGAGAGTAACAAGTCGTAATAGGGCAAAGGTAGACGCAAAAGCGCCAAATAAGGTACCAATGACTGTTGAAAGTCCCAGCATCCTGAACAAGCTCCTGGTGTGGTAAGCGATGACATCTTGTTCGAGAAACCGCTCTTGAGAAGTACACGTGCTAAACGCTTTTCGTTGTGGCACGGGTCGTGGTCCTCGTCGGCCTGGGTGTCATGCTTCGCCGGGCGGTGCAACAAACGAATGCTCCGACAGCTTGTCAGACCAACATCGATCGCAGCAGCAAGCACAGCAGCAACGATCGGCAAACTTTGTCGATTCCGAGCGGCAGGATGTCGTTGCATACGCAGTTTGTCGCATGGTGGAGTCGATGGACCATAGTGGAGACTTGCTTATGTGAGCCACGGCCTCGACTGGCATCGACTTGCGTGATGATGCCCAAAATGACAAGGGTACAATCGAGCAAGCATGCGAGACAATCGGCGAGGACAACGCAACGCCGATAGCAAGCAATGACTCGCAAGCGATGATTAGCCTGCGAGACGGGAGAAGGGATATGCCAGAGTATGTGCTCGCGGAACACCATGTTCTTCCAGCGAAACCTCAAGGTTGGGCGCGGCGGCCTCATCACGGCTCGGCTTACCGTTGCGACTAAATGGGCCCTTACAGGGAGCGAGTCGAAGAGCTTTTTGGACTAGGCGTCGAGGACTCGTCGCACAAGATGGGGCCAGGTGTGATGCGCAATCCGAGTTCCCAGGACGATTGTGTCTTCCTTCTGAGGAACGCATCAAGTTGCTCATCGGGCAGCTCAGCACTT